>JAVHZZ010000024.1:1800000-2332826 GCA_036250195.1 Mixophyes australis | reverse complement strand
CATAATTCATGATTCATGATTCAATTCATAATTCATGATTCAAGATTCATGATTCAATTCTTGATACATGATTCAATTCATGATTCATAATTCGTGATTCATGATTCAATTCATGATTCATCATTCAGGATTCAATTCATAATTCATAATTCATGATTCATGATTCAATTCATGATTCATGATTCAAGATTCATGATTCAATTCATGATACATGATTCAATTAATGGTTCGAATCTTGATTCAATTCATGATTCATGATTCGATTTATGATTCATGATTCATGATTCATGTCATGATTCATAATTCATGATTCATGATTCAATTCATGATTCATGATTCATGATTCAATTCATGATTCATGATTCAATTCATGATTCATGATTCATTAATCAATTCATGATTCATGATTCAAATTATGATTCATGATTCAATTCATGATTCATAATTCATGATTCCTGATTCAATTCATGATTTATGATTCAAGATTCATGATTCGATTTATGATTCATGATTCATGATTCATGTCATGATTCATGATTTATGATTTATGATTCAATTCATGATTCATGATTCATGATTCAATTCATGATTCATGATTCATGATTCAATTCATGATTCATGATTCATGATTCATGATTCGATTCATGATTCATGATTCATAATTCAATTCATGATTCATGATTCATGATTCAATTCATTATTCATGATTCAATTCATGATTCATGATTCGATTCATGATTCTTGATTCATGATTCATGATTCGATTCATAATTCATGATTCATGATTCATGATTCAATTCATGATTCATGATTCATGATTCATGATTCATGATTCAATTCATGATTCATGATTCATGATTCATGATTCATGATTCAATTCATAATTCATGATTCATGATTCATGATTCAATTCATGATTCAAGATTCGATTCATGATTCTTGATTCATGATTCATGATTCATGATTCAATTCATGATTCATGATTCATGATTCAATTCATGATTCATGATTCAATTCATAATTCATAATTCATGATTCATGATTCAATTCATGATTCAAGATTCATGATTCAATTCATGATACATGATTCAATTCATGATTCATAATTCATGATTCATGATTCAATTCATGATTCAAGATTCATGATTCAATTCATGATTCATGATTCAATTCATGATTCATGATTCGATTCATGATTCATGATTCATTAATCAATTCATGATTCATGATTCAAATTATGATTCATGATTCAATTCATGATTCATAATTCATGATTCCTGATTCAATTCATGATTTATGATTCAAGATTCATGATTCATGATTCAATTCATGATTCATGATTCAATTCATGATTAGAATCCTGATTTAATTCATGATTCATGATTTGATTTATGATTCATGATTCATGATTCATGTCATGATTCATGATTTATGATTCATGATTCAATTCATGATTTATGATTCATGATTCATGATTCATGATTCATGTTTCATGATTCGATTCATGATTCATGATTCATGATTCATGATTCGATTCATGATTCATGATTCATAATTCAATTCATGATTCATGATTCATGATTCAATTCATTATTCATGATTCAATTCATGATTCATGATTCGATTCATGATTCTTGATTCATGATTCATGATTCGATTCATGATTCAATTCATGATAGATGATACATGATTCATGATTCATAATTCAATTCATGATTCATGATTCATGATTCATGATTCATGATTCAATTCATAATTCATGATTCATGATTCATGATTCAATTCATGATTCAAGATTCGATTCATGATTCATGATTCGATTCATGATTCAATTCATGATTCAAGATTCGATTCATGATTCATGATTCATGATTCGATTCATGATTCATGATTCATAATTCAATTCATGATTCATGATTCATGATTCATGATTCATGATTCATGATTCAATATTCATGATTCGATTCATGATTCATGATTCAATTCATGATTCATGATTCATGATTCGATTCATGATTCAATTCATGATTCATGATTCATAATTCAATTTATGATTCATGATTCAATTCATGATTCATGATTCAATTCATGATTCGTGATACATGATTCAATTCATGATTCAATTCATGATTCATGATTCATGATTCAATTCATGATTCATGATTCAATTCATGATTCATGATTCGATTCATGATTCATTAATCAATTCATGATTCATTATTCAAATTATGATTCATGATTCAATTCATGATTTATGATTCAAGATTCATGATTCATGATTCAATTCATGATTCATGATTCAATTCATGATTCATGATTCAATTCATGATTCGAATCCTGATTTAATTCATGATTCATGATTTGATTTATGATTCATGATTCATGATTCATGTCATGATTCATGATTTATGATTCATGATTCAATTCATGATTTATGATTCATGATTCATGATTCATGATTCATGTTTCATGATTCGATTCATGATTCATGATTCATGATTCATGATTCGATTCATGATTCATGATTCATAATTCAATTCATGATTCATGATTCATGATTCAATTCATTATTCATGATTCAATTCATGATTCATGATTCGATTCATGATTCTTGATTCATGATTCATGATTCGATTCATGATTCATGATTCATGATTCAATTCATGATAGATGATACATGATTCATGATTCATAATTCAATTCATGATTCATGATTCATGATTCATGATTCATGATTCAATTCATAATTCATGATTCATGATTCATGATTCAATTCATGATTCAAGATTCGATTCATGATTCTTGATTCGATTCATGATTCAATTCATGATTCAAGATTCGATTCATGATTCATGATTCGATTCATGATTCATGATTCATAATTCAATTCATGATTCATGATTCATGATTCATGATTCATGATTCATGATTCAATATTCATGATTCTATTCATGATTCATGATTCAATTCATGATTCATGATTCATGATTCGATTCATGATTCAATTCATGATTCATGATTCATAATTCAATTTATGATTCATGATTCAATTCATGATTCATGATTCAATTCATGATTCGTGATACATGATTCAATTCATGATTCAATTCATGATTCATGATTCATGATTCAATTCATGATTCATGATTCAATTCATGATTCATGATTCGATTCATGATTCATGATTCATTAATCAATTCATGATTCATTATTCAAATTATGATTCATGATTCAATTCATGATTCATAATTCATGATTCCTGATTCAATTCATGATTCATGATTCAAGATTCATGATTCATGATTCAATTCATGACTCATGATTCAATTCATGATTCGAATCCTGATTCAATTCATGATTCATGATTCATGATTCATGTCATGATTCATGATTTATGATTCATGATTCAATTCATGATTCATGATTCAATTCATGATTCATGTTTCATGATTCAATTCATGATTCATGATTCATGATTCATGATTCAATTCATGATTCATAATTCAATTCATAATTCATGATTCATGATTCAATTCATTATTCATGATTCAATTCATGATTCATGATTCAATTCATGATTCATGATTCATGATTCGATTCATGATTCATGATTCATGATTCAATTCATGATTCATGATTCATGATTCATGATTCGATTCATGATTCATGATTCATGATTCAATTCATGATTCATGATTCATGATTCATGATTCAATTCATGATTCATGATTCATGATTCATGATTCATGATTCAATTCATAATTCATGATTCATGATTCATGATTCAATTCATGATTCAAGATTCAATTCATGATTCTTGATTCATGATTCATGATTCGATTCATGATTCATGATTCATAATTCAATTCATGATTCATGATTCATGATTCAATTCATGATTCAAGATTCATGATTCGATTCATGATTCATGATTCAATTCATGATTCATGATTCAATTCATGATTCATGATTCATGATTCAATTTATGATTCATGATTCAATTCATGATTCATGATTCAATTCATGATTCAAGATTCATGATTCGATTCATGATTCATGATTCAATTCATGATTCATGATTCAATTCATGATTCATGATTCAATTTATGATTCATGATTCAATTCATGATTCAATTCATGATTCGTGATTCATGATTTAATTCATGATTCAATTCATGATTCATGATTCATGATTCAATTCATGATTCATGATTCATGATTCATGATTCAATTCATGATTCAAGATTCATGATTTGATTCATGATTCATGATTCAATTCATGATTCATGATTCATGATTCGATTCATGATTCAATTCATGATTCATGATTCATGATTCAATTTATGATTCATGATTCAATTCATGATTCATGATTCAATTCATGATTCGTGATTCATGATTCAATTCATGATTCAATTCATGATTCATGATTCATGATTCAATTCATGATTCATGATTCGATTCATGATTCAATTCATGATTCATGATTCATGATTCAATTCATGATTCAATTCATGATTCAATTCATGATTCATGATTCATGATTCAATTCATGATTCATGATTCGATTCATGATTCAATTCATGATTCATGATTCATGATTCAATTCATGATTCATCATTCATGATTCAATTCATGATTCATAATTTATGATTTATGATTCAATTCATGATTCATGATTCAATTCATGATTCATGATTCAATTCATGATTCGAATCCTGATTCAAGATTCATGATTCAATTCATGATACATGATTCAATTCATGATTCATAATTCATGATTCATGATTCAATTCATGATTCAAGATTCGATTCATGATTCTTGATACATGATTCATGATTCGATTCATGATTCAATATTCATAATTCAATTCATGATTCATGATTCATAATTCATAATTCAATTCATGATTCATGATTCATGATTCAATTCATGATTCATGATTCATGATTTGATTCATGATTCAATTCATTAATCATGATTCATGATTCAATTTATGATTCATGATTCAATTCATGATTCATGATTTAATTCATGATTCAAATCATGATTCATGATTCATGATTCAATTCATGATTCATAATTCATGATTTATGATTTGGTTCATGATTCATGATTCATGATTCAATTCACGATTCATGATTCATGATTCAATTCATGATTCATGATTCATGATTCGATTCATGATTCATGATTCATGATTCAATTCATGATTCATGATTCAATTCATGATTCATGATTCATGATTTGATTCATGATTCATGATTTATGATTCAATTCATGATTCATGATTCAATTCATTATTCATAATTCATGATTTATGATTCAATTCATGATTCATGATTCATGATTCATGATTCAATTCATGATTCATGATTCATGATTCGATTCATGATTCATGATTCATGATTCAATTCATGATTCATGATTCATGATTCGATTCATGATTCATGATTCATGATTCATGATTCATGATTCAATTCATGATTCATGATTCATGATTCATTATTTATGATTCATGATTCAATTCATGATTCATGATTCAAATTATGATTCATGATTCATGATTCGATTCATGATTCATGATTTATGATTCAATTCATGATTCATGATTCATAATTCATGATTCAATTCATGATTCATGATTCATGATTCATGATTTATGATTCATGATTCATGATTCAATTCATGATTCATGATTCATGATTCAATTCATGATTCATGATTCGATTCATGATTCATGATTCAATTCATGATTCATGATTCAATTTATGATTCATGATTCAATTCATTATTCATGATTCAATTCACGATTCAATTTATGATTCATGATTCATGATTCAATTCATGATTCATGATTCGATTCATGATTCATGATTCATGATTCAATTCATGATTTAAGATTCATGATTCATGATTCAATTCATGATTCATGATTCAATTCATGATTCATAATTCATGATTCATGATTCAATTCATAATTCATGATTCAAGATTCATGATTTAATTCTTGATACATGATTCAATTCATGATTCATTATTCGTGATTCATGATTCAATTCATGATTCATCATTCATGATTCAATTCATAATTCATAATTCATGATTCATGATTCAATTCATGATTCATGATTCAAGATTCATGATTCAATTCATGATACATGATACAATTCATGGTTCGAATCCTGATTCAATTCATGATTCATGATTCGATTTATGATTCATGATTCATGATTCATGTCATGATTCATAATTCATGATTCATGATTCAATTCATGATTCATGATTCATGATTCAATTCATGATTCATGATTCGATTCATGATTTTTGATTCATTAATCAATTCATGATTCATGATTCAAATTATGATTCATGATTCAATTCATGATTCATAATTCATGATTCCTGATTCAATTCATAATTTATGATTCAAGATTTATGATTCATGATTCGATTTATGATTCATGATTCATGATTCATGTCATGATTTATGATTTATGATTCAATTCATGATTCATGATTCATGATTCAATTCATGATTCATGATTCATGATTCAATTCATGATTCATGATTCATGATTCATGATTCGATTCATGATTCATGATTCATAATTCAATTCATGATTCATGATTCATGATTCAATTCATTATTCATGATTCAATTCATGATTCATGATTCGATTCATGATTCTTGATTCATGATTCATGATTCGATTCATAATTCATGATTCATGATTCATGATTCAATTCATGATTCATGATTCATGATTCATGATTCATGATTCAATTCATGATTCATGATTCATGATTCATGATTCATGATTCAATTCATAATTCATGATTCATGATTCATGATTCAATTCATGATTCAAGATTCGATTCATGATTCTTGATTCATGATTCATGATTCAATTCATGATTCATGATTCATAATTCAATTCATGATTCATGATTCAATTCATAATTCATAATTCATGATTCATGATTCAATTCATGATTCAAGATTCATGATTCAATTCATGATACATGATTCAATTCATGATTCATAATTCATGATTCATGATTCAATTCATGATTCAAGATTCATGATTCAATTCATGATTCATGATTCAATTCATGATTCATGATTCGATTCATGATTCATGATTCATTAATCAATTCATGATTCATGATTCAAATTATGATTCATGATTCAATTCATGATTCATAATTCATGATTCCTGATTCAAATCATGATTTATGATTCAAGATTCATGATTCATGATTCAATTCATGATTCATGATTCAATTCATGATTCGAATCCTGATTTAATTCATGATTCATGATTTGATTTATGATTCATGATTCATGATTCATGTCATGATTCATGATTTATGATTCATGATTCAATTCATGATTCATGATTCATGATTCAATTCATGATTCATGTTTCATGATTCGATTCATGATTCATGATTCATGATTCATGATTCGATTCATGATTCATGATTCATAATTCAATTCATGATTCATGATTCATGATTCAATTCATTATTCATGATTCAATTCATGATTCATGATTCGATTCATGATTCTTGATTCATGATTCATGATTCGATTCATGATTCATGATTCATGATTCAATTCATGATAGATGATACATGATTCATGATTCATAATTCAATTCATGATTCATGATTCATGATTCATGATTCATGATTCAATTCATAATTCATGATTCATGATTCATGATTCAATTCATGATTCAAGATTCGATTCATGATTCATGATTCGATTCATGATTCAATTCATGATTCAAGATTCGATTCATGATTCATGATTCATGATTCGATTCATGATTCATGATTCATAATTCAATTCATGATTCATGATTCATGATTCATGATTCATGATTCAATATTCATGATTCGATTCATGATTCATGATTCAATTCATGATTCATGATTCATGATTCGATTCATGATTCAATTCATGATTCATGATTCATAATTCAATTTATGATTCATGATTCAATTCATGATTCATGATTCAATTCATGATTCGTGATACATGATTCAATTCATGATTCAATTCATGATTCATGATTCATGATTCAATTCATGATTCATGATTCAATTCATGATTCATGATTCATTAATCAATTCATGATTCATTATTCAAATTATGATTCATGATTCAATTCATGATTCATAATTCATGATTCCTGATTCAATTCATGATTCATGATTCAAGATTCATGATTCATGATTCAATTCATGACTCATGATTCAATTCATGATTCGAATCCTGATTCAATTCATGATTCATGATTCATGATTCATGTCATGATTCATGATTTATGATTCATGATTCAATTCATGATTCATGATTCATGATTCAATTCATGATTCATGTTTCATGATTCAATTCATGATTCATGATTCATGATTCATGATTCAATTCATGATTCATAATTCAATTCATAATTCATGATTCATGATTCAATTCATTATTCATGATTCAATTCATGATTCATGATTCAATTCATGATTCTTGATTCATGATTCATGATTCGATTCATGATTCATGATTCAATTCATGATTCATGATTCATGATTCATGATTCAATTCATGATTCATGATTCATGATTCATGATTCAATTCATAATTCATGATTCATGATTCATGATTCAATTCATGATTCAAGATTCGATTCATGATTCTTGATTCATGATTCGATTCATGATTCATGATTCATAATTCAATTCATGATTCATGATTCATGATTCAATTCATGATTCAAGATTCATGATTCGATTCATGATTCATGATTCAATTCATGATTCATGATTCAATTCATGATTCATGATTCATGATTCAATTTATGATTCATGATTCAATTCATGATTCATGATTCAATTCATGATTCGTGATTCATGATTTAATTCATGATTCAATTCATGATTCATGATTCATGATTCAATTCATGATTCATGATTCATGATTCATGATTCAATTCATGATTCAAGATTCATGATTCGATTCATGATTCATGATTCAATTCATGATTCATGATTCGATTCATGATTCAATTCATGATTCATGATTCATGATTCAATTTATGATTCATGATTCAATTCATGATTCATGATTCAATTCATGATTCGTGATTCATGATTCAATTCATGATTCAATTCATGATTCATGATTCATGATTCAATTCATGATTCATGATTCGATTCATGATTCAATTCATGATTCATGATTCATGATTCAATTCATGATTTATCATTCATGATTCAATTCATGATTCATAATTTATGATTTATGATTCAATTCATGATTCATGATTCAATTCATGATTCATGATTCAATTCATGATTCGAATCCTGATTCAATTCATGATTCATGATTCGATTTATGATTCATGAATCATGATTCATGATTCATGATTCATGATTCAATTCATGATTCATGATTCATGATTCAATTCATGATTCATGATTCAATTCATAATTCATGATTCATGATTCAATTCATGATTCAAGATTCATGATTCAATTCATGATACATGATTCAATTCATGATTCATAATTCATGATTCATGATTCAATTCATGATTCAAGATTCGATTCATGATTCTTGATACATGATTCATGATTCGATTCATGATTCAATATTCATAATTCAATTCATGATTCATGATTCATAATTCATAATTCAATTCATGATTCATGATTCATGATTCAATTCATGATTCATGATTCATGATTTGATTCATGATTCAATTCATTAATCATGATTCATGATTCAATTTATGATTCATGATTCAATTCATGATTCATGATTTAATTCATGATTCAAATCATGATTCATGATTCATGATTCAATTCATGATTCATAATTCATGATTTATGATTTGGTTCATGATTCATGATTCATGATTCAATTCACGATTCATGATTCATGATTCAATTCATGATTCATGATTCAAGATTCGATTCATGATTCATGATTCATGATTCGATTCATGATTCATGATTCATAATTCAATTCATGATTCATGATTCATGATTCATGATTCATGATTCATGATTCATGATTCAATATTCATGATTCGATTCATGATTCATGATTCAATTCATGATTCATGATTCATAATTCAATTTATGATTCATGATTCAATTCATGATTCATGATTCAATTCATGATTCGTGATACATGATTCAATTCATGATTCAATTCATGATTCATGATTCATGATTCAATTCATGATTCATGATTCAATTCATGATTCATGATTCGATTCATGATTCATGATTCATTAATCAATTCATGATTCATTATTCAAATTATGATTCATGATTCAATTCATGATTCATAATTCATGATTCCTGATTCAATTCATGATTCATGATTCAAGATTCATGATTCATGATTCAATTCATGACTCATGATTCAATTCATGATTCGAATCCTGATTCAATTCATGATTCATGATTCATGATTCATGTCATGATTCATGATTTATGATTCATGATTCAATTCATGATTCATGATTCATGATTCAATTCATGATTCATGTTTCATGATTCAATTCATGATTCATGATTCATGATTCATGATTCAATTCATGATTCATAATTCAATTCATAATTCATGATTCATGATTCAATTCATTATTCATGATTCAATTCATGATTCAATTCATGATTCTTGATTCATGATTCATGATTCGATTCATGATTCATGATTCAATTCATGATTCATGATTCATGATTCATGATTCAATTCATGATTCATGATTCATGATTCATGATTCATGATTCAATTCATAATTCATGATTAATGATTCATGATTCAATTCATGATTCAAGATTCGATTCATGATTCTTGATTCATGATTCATGATTCGATTCATGATTCATGATTCATAATTCAATTCATGATTCATGATTCATGATTCAATTCATGATTCAAGATTCATGATTCGATTCATGATTCATGATTCAATTCATGATTCATGATTTAATTCATGATTCAATTCATGATTCATGATTCATGATTCAATTCATGATTCATGATTCAATTCATGATTCGTGATTCATGATTTAATTCATGATTCAATTCATGATATATGATTCATGATTCAATTCATGATTCATGATTCATGATTCATGATTCAATTCATGATTCAAGATTCATGATTCGATTCATGATTCATGATTCAATTCATGATTCATGATTCATGATTCGATTCATGATTCAATTCATGATTCATGATTCATGATTCAATTTATGATTCATGATTCAATTCATGATTCATGATTCAATTCATGATTCGTGATTCATGATTCAATTCATGATTCAATTCATGATTCATGATTCATGATTCAATTCATGATTCATGATTCGATTCATGATTCAATTCATGATTCATGATTCATGATTCAATTCATGATTCATCATTCATGATTCAATTCATGATTCATAATTTATGATTTATGATTCAATTCATGATTCATGATTCAATTCATGATTCATGATTCAATTCATGATTCGAATCCTGATTCAATTCATGATTCATGATTCGATTTATGATTCATGAATCAATTCATAATTCATAATTCATGATTCATGATTCAATTCATGATTCAAGATTCATGATTCAATTCATGATACATGATTCAATTCATGATTCATAATTCATGATTCATGATTCAATTCATGATTCAAGATTCGATTCATGATTCTTGATACATGATTCATGATTCGATTCATGATTCAATATTCATAATTCAATTCATGATTCATGATTCATAATTCAATTCATGATTCATGATTCATGATTCAATTCATGATTCATGATTCATGATTTGATTCATGATTCAATTCATTAATCATGATTCATGATTCAATTTATGATTCATGATTCAATTCATGATTCATGATTTAATTCATGATTCAAATCATGATTCATGATTCATGATTCAATTCATGATTCATAATTCATGATTTATGATTTGGTTCATGATTCATGATTCAATTCACGATTCATGATTCATGATTCAATTCATGATTCATGATTCATGATTCGATTCATGATTCATGATTCATGATTCAATTCATGATTCATGATTCAATTCATGATTCATGATTCATGATTCATGATTCATGATTTGATTCATGATTCATGATTTATGATTCAATTCATGATTCATGATTCAATTCATTATTCATAATTCATGATTTATGATTCAATTCATGATTCATGATTCATGATTCATGATTCATGATTCAATTCATGATTCATGATTCATGATTCGATTCATGATTCATGATTCATGATTAAATTCATGATTCATGATTCATGATTCGATTCATGATTCATGATTCATGATTCAATTCATGATTCATGATTCATGATTCATTATTTATGATTCATGATTCAATTCATGATTCATGATTCAATTCATGATTCATGATTCATGATTCGATTCATGATTCATGATTTATGATTCAATTCATGATTCATGATTCATGAATCAATTCATGATTCATAATTCATGATTCAATTCATGATTCATGATTCATGATTCATGATTTATGATTCATGATTCATGATTCAATTCATGATTCATGATTCATGATTCAATTCATGATTCATGATTCGATTCATGATTCATGATTCAATTCATGATTCATGATTCAATTTATGATTCATGATTCAATTCATGATTCATGATTCAATTCACGATTCAATTTATGATTCATGATTCATGATTCAATTCATGATTCATGATTCGATTCATGATTCATGATTCATGATTCAATTCATGATTCAAGATTCATGATTCATGATTCAATTCATGATTCATGATTCAATTCATGATTCATAATTCATGATTCATGATTCAATTCATGATTCATGATTCGATTCATGATTCATGATTCAATTCATGATTCATGATTCAATTTATGATTCATGATTCAATTCATGATTCATGATTCAATTCACGATTCAATTTATGATTCATGATTCAATTCATGATTCATGATTCGATTCATGATTCATGATTCATGATTCAATTCATGATTCAAGATTCATGATTCATGATTCAATTTATGATTCATGATTCAATTCATGATTCATGATTCAATTCATGATTCGTGATTCATGATTTAATTCATGATTCAATTCATGATTCATGATTCATGATTCAATTCATGATTCATGATTCATGATTCATGATTCAATTCATGATTCAAGATTCATGATTCGATTCATGATTCATGATTCAATTCATGATTCATGATTCATGAGTCTATTCATGATTCAATTCATGATTCATGATTCATGATTCAATTTATGATTCATGATTCAATTCATGATTCATGATTCATGATTCAATTTATGATTCATGATTCAATTCATGATTCATGATTCACTTCACGATTCAATTTATGATTCATGATTCATGATTCAATTCATGATTCATGATTCGATTCATGATTCATGATTCATGATTCAATTCATGATTCAAGATTCATGATTCATGATTCAATTCATGATTCATGATTCAATTCATGATTCATAATTCATGATTCATGATTCAATTCATGATTCATGATTCGATTCATGAATCATGATTCAATTCATGATTCATGATTCAATTTATGATTCATGATTCAATTCATGATTCATGATTCAATTCACGATTCAATTTATGATTCATGATTCAATTCATGATTCATGATTCGATTCATGATTCATGATTCATGATTCAATTCATGATTCAAGATTCATGATTCATGATTCAATTTATGATTCATGATTCAATTCATGATTCATGATTCAATTCATGATTCGTGATTCATGATTTAATTCATGATTCAATTCATGATTCATGATTCATGATTCAATTCATGATTCATGATTCATGATTCATGATTCAATTCATGATTCAAGATTCATGATTCGATTCATGATTCATGATTCAATTCATGATTCATGATTCATGAGTCTATTCATGATTCAATTTATGATTCATGATTCATGATTCAATTTATGATTCATGATTCAATTCATGATTCATGATTCATGATTCAATTTATGATTCATGATTCAATTCATGATTCATGATTCAATTCATGATTCATGATTCAATTCATGATTCGTGATTCATGATTCAATTTATGATTCATGATTCAATTCATGATTCATGATTCATGATTCAATTTATGATTCATGATTCAATTCATGATTCATGATTCAATTCATGATTCATGATTCAATTCATGATTCGTGATTCATGATTCAATTCATGATTCAATTCATGATTCATGATTCATGATTCAATTCATGATTCATGATTCGATTCATGATTCAATTCATGATTCATGATTCATGATTCAATTCATGATTCATCATTCATGATTCAATTCATGATTCATAATTTATGATTTATGATTCAATTCATGATTCATGATTCAATTCATGATTCATGATTCAATTCATGATTCGAATCCTGATTCAATTCATGATTCATGATTCGATTTATGATTTATGATTCATGATTCATGATTCATGATTCATGATTCAATTCATGATTCATGATTCATGATTCAATTCATGATTCATGATTCAATTCATAATTCATAATTCATGATTCATGATTCAATTCATGATTCAAGATTCATGATTCAATTCATGATACATGATTCAATTCATGATTCATAATTCATGATTCATGATTCAATTCATGATTCAAGATTCGATTCATGATTCTTGATACATGATTCATGATTCGATTCATGATTCAATATTCATAATTCAATTCATGATTCATGATTCATAATTCATAATTCAATTCATGATTCATGATTCATGATTCAATTCATGATTCATGATTCATGATTTTATTCATGATTCAATTCATTAATCATGATTCATGATTCAATTTATGATTCATGATTCAATTCATGATTCATGATTTAATTCATGATTCAAATCATGAATTATGATTCATGATTCAATTCATGATTCATAATTCATGATTTATGATTTGGTTCATGATTCATGATTCATGATTCAATTCACGATTCATGATTCATGATTCAATTCATGATTCATGATTCATGATTCGATTCATGATTCATGATTCATGATTCAATTCATGATTCATGATTCAATTCATGATTCATGATTCATGATTTGATTCATGATTCATGATTTATGATTCAATTCATGATTCATGATTCAATTCATTATTCATAATTCATGATTTATGATTCAATTCATGATTCATGATTCATGATTCATGATTCATGATTCAATTCATGATTCATGATTCATGATTCGATTCATGATTCATGATTCATGATTCAATTCATGATTCATGATTCATGATTCGATTCATGATTCATGATTCATGATTCATGATTCGATTCATGATTCATGATTCATGATTCAATTCATGATTCATGATTCATGATTCGATTCATGATTCATGATTCATGATTCAATTCATGATTCATGATTCATGATTCGATTCATGATTCATGATTCATGATTCAATTCATGATTCATGATTCATGATTCATTATTTATGATTCATGATTCAATTCATGATTCATGATTCAATTCATGATTCATGATTCATGATTCGATTCATGATTCATGATTTATGATTCAATTCATGATTCATGATTCATGAATCAATTCATGATTCATAATTCATGATTCAATTCATGATTCATGATTCATGATTCATGATTTATGATTCATGATTCATGATTCAATTCATGATTCATGATTCATGATTCAATTCATGATTCATGATTCGATTCATGATTCATGATTCAATTCATGATTCATGATTCAATTTATGATTCATGATTCATTTCATGATTCATGATTCAATTCACGATTCAATTTATGATTCATGATTCATGATTCAATTCATGATTCATGATTCGATTCATGATTCATGATTCATGATTCAATTCATGATTCAAGATTCATGATTCATGATTCAATTCATGATTCATGATTCAATTCATGATTCATAATTCATGATTCATGATTCAATTCATGATTCATGATTCGATTCATGATTCATGATTCAATTCATGATTCATGATTCAATTTATGATTCATGATTCAATTCATGATTCATGATTCGATTCATGATTCATGATTCATGATTCAATTCATGATTCAAGATTCATGATTCATGATTCAATTTATGATTCATGATTCAATTCATGATTCATGATTCAATTCATGATTCGTGATTCATGATTTAATTCATGATTAAATTCATGATTCATGATTCATGATTCAATTCATGATTCATGATTCATGATTCATGATTCAATTCATGATTCAAGATTCATGATTCGATTCATGATTCATGATTCAATTCATGATTCATGATTCATGATTCGATTCATGATTCAATTCATGATTCATGATTCAATTCATGATTCATGATTCATGATTTGATTCATGATTCATGATTTATGATTCAATTCATGATTCATGATTCAATTCATTATTCATAATTCATGATTTATGATTCAATTCATGATTCATGATTCATGATTCATGATTCATGATTCAATTCATGATTCATGATTCATGATTCGATTCATGATTCATGATTCATGATTCAATTCATGATTCATGATTCATGATTCGATTCATGATTCATGATTCATGATTCATGATTCGATTCATGATTCATGATTCATGATTCAATTCATGATTCATGATTCATGATTCGATTCATGATTCATGATTCATGATTCAATTCATGATTCATGATTCATGATTCGATTCATGATTCATGATTCATGATTCAATTCATGATTCATGATTCATGATTCATTATTTATGATTCATGATTCAATTCATGATTCATGATTCAATTCATGATTCATGATTCATGATTCGATTCATGATTCATGATTTATGATTCAATTCATGATTCATGATTCATGAATCAATTCATGATTCATAATTCATGATTCAATTCATGATTCATGATTCATGATTCATGATTTATGATTCATGATTCATGATTCAATTCATGATTCATGATTCAATTCATGATTCATGATTCGATTCATGATTCATGATTCAATTCATGATTCATGATTCAATTTATGATTCATGATTCAATTCATGATTCATGATTCAATTCACGATTCAATTTATGATTCATGATTCATGATTCAATTCATGATTCATGATTCGATTCATGATTCATGATTCATGATTCAATTCATGATTCAAGATTCATGATTCATGATTCAATTCATGATTCATGATTCAATTCATGATTCATAATTCATGATTCATGATTCAATTCATGATTCATGATTCGATTCATGATTCATGATTCAATTCATGATTCATGATTCAATTTATGATTCATGATTCAATTCATGATTCATGATTCGATTCATGATTCATGATTCATGATTCAATTCATGATTCAAGATTCATGATTCATGATTCAATTTATGATTCATGATTCAATTCATGATTCATGATTCAATTCATGATTCGTGATTCATGATTTAATTCATGATTAAATTCATGATTCATGATTCATGATTCAATTCATGATTCATGATTCATGATTCATGATTCAATTCATGATTCAAGATTCATGATTCGATTCATGATTCATGATTCAATTCATGATTCATGATTCATGATTCGATTCATGATTCAATTCATGATTCATGATTCATGATTCAATTTATGATTCATGATTCAATTCATGATTCATGATTCAATTCATGATTCGTGATTCATGATTCAATTCATGATTCAATTCATGATTCATGATTCATGATTCAATTCATGATTCATGATTCGATTCATGATTCAATTCATGATTCATGATTCATGATTCAATTCATGATTCATCATTCATGATTCAATTCATGATTCATAATTTATGATTTATGATTCAATTCATGATTCATGATTCATGATTCAATTCATGATTCATGATTCATGATTCAATTCATGATTCCTGATTCAATTCATAATTCATAATTCATGATTCATGATTCAATTCATGATTCAAGATTCATGATTCAATTCATGATACATGATTCAATTCATGATTCATAATTCATGATTCATGATTCAATTCATGATTCAAGATTCGATTCATGATTCTTGATACATGATTCATGATTCGATTCATGATTCAATATTCATAATTCAATTCATGATTCATGATTCATAATTCATAATTCAATTCATGATTCATGATTCATGATTCAATTCATGATTCATGATTCATGATTTTATTCATGATTCAATTCATTAATCATGATTCATGATTCAATTTATGATTCATGATTCAATTCATGATTCATGATTTAATTCATGATTCAAATCATGAATTATGATTCATGATTCAATTCATGATTCATAATTCATGATTTATGATTTGGTTCATGATTCATGATTCATGATTCAATTCACGATTCATGATTCATGATTCAATTCATGATTCATGATTCATGATTCGATTCATGATTCATGATTCAATTCATGATTCATGATTCAATTCATGATTCATGATTCATGATTTGATTCATGATTCATGATTTATGATTCAATTCATGATTCATGATTCAATTCATTATTCATAATTCATGATTTATGATTCAATTCATGATTCATGATTCATGATTCATGATTCATGATTCAATTCATGATTCATGATTCATGATTCGATTCATGATTCATGATTCATGATTCAATTCATGATTCATGATTCATGATTCGATTCATGATTCATGATTCATGATTCATGATTCATGATTCGATTCATGATTCATGATTCATGATTCAATTCATGATTCATGATTCATGATTCGATTCATGATTCATGATTCATGATTCGATTCATGATTCATGATTCATGATTCATGATTCAATTCATGATTCATGATTCAATTCACGATTCATGATTCATGATTCGATTCATGATTCATGATTTATGATTCAATTCATGATTCATGATTCATGAATCAATTCATGATTCATAATTCATGATTCAATTCATGATTCATGATTCATGATTCATGATTTATGATTCATGATTCATGATTCAATTCATGATTCATGATTCATGATTCAATTCATGATTCATGATTCGATTCATGATTCATGATTCAATTCATGATTCATGATTCAATTTATGATTCATGATTCAATTCATGATTCATGATTCAATTCACGATTCAATTTATGATTCATGATTCATGATTCAATTCATGATTCATGATTCGATTCATGATTCATGATTCATGATTCAATTCATGATTCAAGATTCATGATTCATGATTCAATTCATGATTCATGATTCAATTCATGATTCATAATTCATTATTCATGATTCAATTCATGATTCATGATTCAAGATTCATGATTCATGATTCAATTCATCATACATGATTCAATTCATGATTCGAATCCTGATTCAATTTATGATTCATGATTCGATTTATGATTCATGATTCATGTCATGATTCATGATGCATGATTCATGTTTCAATTCACGATTCATGATTCATGATTCAATTCATGATTCATGATTCGATTCATGATTCATGATTCATGATTCAATTCATGATTCATGATTCATGATTCATGATTCATGATTCAATTCATGATTCATGATTCAATTCATGATTCATGATTCAATTCATGATTCATGATTCATGATTTATGATTCAATTCATGATTCATGATTCATGATTCAATTCATTATTCATAATTCATGATTTATGATTCAATTCATGATTCATGATTCATGATTCGATTCATAATTCATGATTCATGATTTAATTCATGATTCATGATTCATGATTCGATTCATGATTCATGATTCATGATTCAATTCATGATTCATGATTCATGATTTTCATGATTCATGATTCAATTCATCATACATGATTCAATTCATGATTCGAATCCTGATTCAATTTATGATTCATGATTCGATTTATGATTCATGATTCATGTCATGATTTATGATTCATGATTCATGATTCATGATTCATGATTCAATTCATGATTCATGATTCAATTCATGATTCATGATTCATGATTTGATTCATGATTCATGATTTATGATTCAATTCATGATTCATGATTCAATTCATTATTCATAATTCATGATTTATGATTCAATTCATGATTCATGATTCATGATTCGATTCATAATTCATGATTCATGATTTAATTCATGATTCATGATTCATGATTCGATTCATGATTCATGATTTGATTCATGATTCATGATCTGATTCATGATTCATGATTTATGATTCAATTCATGATTCATGATTCAATTCATTATTCATAATTCATGATTTATGATTCAATTCATAATTCATGATTCATGATTCATGATTCATGATTCAATTCATGATTCATGATTCATGATTCGATTCATGATTCATGATTCATGATTCATGATTCGATTCATGATTCATGATTTGATTCATGATTCATGATTCATGATTCAATTCATGATTCATGATTCATGATTCATTATTTATGATTCATGATTAAATTCATGATTCAAGATTCAATTCATGATTCATGATTCATGATTTGATTCATGATTCATGATTTATGATTCAATTCATGATTCATGATTCATGAATCAATTCATGATTCATAATTCATGATTCAATTCATGATTCATGATTCATGATTCATGATTTATGATTCATGATTCATGATTCAATTCATGATTCATGATTCATGATTCAATTCATGATTCATTATTCGATTCATGATTCATGATTCATGATTCAATTCATGATTCATTATTCGATTCATGATTCATGATTCAATTCATGATTCATGATTCAATTCACGATTCAATTTATGATTCATGATTCAATTCATGATTCATGATTTATGATTCTTTACTCATGATTCATGATTAAATTCATGATTCATGATTCAATTCATGATTCATGATTCATGATTCGATTCATGATTCATGATTTATGATTAAATTCATGATTCATGATTCATGAATCAATTCATGATTCATAATTCATGATTCATGATTCAATTCATGATTCATGATTCATGATTCATGATTCAATTCATGATTCATGATTCATGATTCAATTCATGATTCATGATTCATGATTCAATTCATGATTCATGATTCAATTTATGATTCATGATTCAATTCATGATTCATAATTCATGATTTATGATTTGGTTCATGATTCATGATTCATGATTCAATTCACGATTCATGATTCATGATTCAATTCATGATTCATGATTCATGATTCGATTCATGATTCATGATTCATGATTCAATTCATGATTCATGATTCAATTCATGATTCATGATTCATGATTCATGATTCATGATTTGATTCATGATTCATGATTTATGATTCAATTCATGATTCATGATTCAATTCATTATTCATAATTCATGATTTATGATTCAATTCATGATTCATGATTCATGATTCATGATTCAATTCATGATTCATGATTCATGATTCGATTCATGATTCATGATTCATGATTCAATTCATGATTCATGATTCATGATTCGATTCATGATTCATGATTCATGATTCATGATTCATGATTCAATTCATGATTCATGATTCATGATTCATTATTTATGATTCATGATTCAATTCATGATTCATGATTCAATTCATGATTCATGATTCGATTCATGATTCATGATTTATGATTCAATTCATGATTCATGATTCATGAATCAATTCATGATTCATAATTCATGATTCAATTCATGATTCATGATTCATGATTCATGATTTATGATTCATGATTCATGATTCATGATTCAATTCATGATTCATGATTCGATTCATGATTCATGATTCAATTCATGATTCATGATTCAATTTATGATTCATGATTCATAATTCATGATTTATGATTTGGTTCATGATTCATGATTCATGATTCAATTCACGATTCATGATTCATGATTCAATTCATGATTCATGATTCATGATTCGATTCATGATTCATGATTCATGATTCAATTCATGATTCATGATTCAATTCATGATTCATGATTCATGATTTGATTCATGATTCATGATTTATGATTCAATTCATGATTCATGATTCAATTCATTATTCATAATTCATGATTTATGATTCAATTCATGATTCATGATTCATGATTCATGATTCATGATTCAATTCATGATTCATGATTCATGATTCGATTCATGATTCATGATTCATGATTCAATTCATGATTCATGATTCATGATTCGATTCATGATTCATGATTCATGATTCATGATTCATGATTCGATTCATGATTCATGATTCATGATTCAATTCATGATTCATGATTCAATTCATGATTCATGATTCATGATTCGATTCATGATTCATGATTTATGATTCAATTCATGATTCATGATTCATGAATCAATTCATGATTCATAATTCATGATTCAATTCATGATTCATGATTCATGATTCATGATTTATGATTCATGATTCATGATTCAATTCATGATTCATGATTCATGATTCAATTCATGATTCATGATTCATGATTCGATTCATGATTCATGATTCAATTCATGATTCATGATTCAATTTATGATTCATGATTCAATTCATGATTCATGATTCAATTCACGATTCAATTTATGATTCATGATTCATGATTCAATTCATGATTCATGATTCGATTCATGATTCATGATTCATGATTCAATTCATGATTCAAGATTCATGATTCATGATTCAATTCATGATTCATGATTCAATTCATGATTCATAATTCATGATTCATGATTCAATTCATGATTCATGATTCATGATTCATGATTCATGATTCATGATTCGATTCATGATTCATGATTCATGATTCAATTCATGATTCATGATTCAATTCATGATTCATGATTCATGATTCGATTCATGATTCATGATTTATGATTCAATTCATGATTCATGATTCATGAATCAATTCATGATTCATAATTCATGATTCAATTCATGATTCATGATTCATGATTCATGATTTATGATTCATGATTCATGATTCAATTCATGATTCATGATTCATGATTCAATTCATGATTCATGATTCGATTCATGATTCATGATTCAATTCATGATTCATGATTCAATTTATGATTCATGATTCAATTCATGATTCATGATTCAATTCACGATTCAATTTATGATTCATGATTCATGATTCAATTCATGATTCATGATTCAATTCATGATTCATGATTCATGATTCAATTCATGATTCAAGATTCATGATTCATGATTCAATTCATGATTCATGATTCAATTCATGATTCATAATTCATGATTCATGATTCAATTCATGATTCATGATTCAAGATTCATGATTCATGATTCAATTCATCATACATGATTCAATTCATCATACATGATTCAATTCATGATTCGAATCCTGATTCAATTTATGATTCATGATTCGATTTATGATTCATGATTCATGTCATGATTCATGATGCATGATTCATGTTTCAATTCACGATTCATGATTCATGATTCAATTCATGATTCATGATTCGATTCATGATTCATGATTCATGATTCAATTCATGATTCATGATTCATGATTCATGATTCAATTCATGATTCATGATTCAATTCATGATTCATGATTCAATTCATGATTCATGATTCATGATTTATGATTCAATTCATGATTCATGATTCATGATTCAATTCATTATTCATAATTCATGATTTATGATTCAATTCATGATTCATGATTCATGATTCGATTCATAATTCATGATTCATGATTTAATTCATGATTCATGATTCATGATTCGATTCATGATTCATGATTCATGATTCAATTCATGATTCATGATTCATGATTCATGATTAAATTGATGATTCATGATTCAATTCATGATTCATGATTCAATTCATGATTCATGATTTATGATTCAATTCATGATTCATGATTCATGAATCAATTCATGATTCATAATTCATGATTCATGATTCAATTCATGATTCATGATTCATGATTCAATTCATGATTCATGATTCATGATTCATGATTCAATTCATGATTCATGATTCAATTTATGATTCATGATTCAATTCATGATTCATGATTCAATTCATGATTCATGATTCAATTCACGATTCAATTTATGATTCATGATTCATGATTCAATTCATGATTCATGATTCATGATTCAATTCATGATTCATGATTCATGATTCGATTCATGATTCATGATTTATGATTCAATTCATGATTCATGATTCAATTCATGATTCATGATTCATGATTTGATTCATGATTTATGATTCAATTCATGATTCATGATTCAATTCATTATTCATAATTCATGATTTATGATTCAATTCATGATTCATGATTCATGATTCATGATTCAATTCATGATTCATGATTCATGATTCAATTCATGATTCATGATTCATGATTCGATTCATGATTCATGATTCGATTCATGATTCATGATTCAATTCATAAATCATGATTCATGATTCATTATTTATGATTCATGATTAAATTCATGATTCATGATTCAATTCATGATTCATGATTCATGATTTGATTCATGATTCATGATTTATGATTCAATTCATGATTCATGATTCATGAATCAATTCATGATTCATAATTCATGATTCAATTCATGATTCATGATTCATGATTCATGATTTATGATTCATGATTCATGATTCAATTCATGATTCATGATTCATGATTCAATTCATGATTCATGATTCGATTCATGATTCATGATTCATGATTCAATTCATGATTCATGATTCAATTTATGATTCATGATTCAATTCATGATTCATGATTCAATTCACGATTCAATTTATGATTCATGATTCATGATTCAATTCATGATTCATGATTTATGATTCTTTACTCATGATTCATGATTAAATTCATGATTCATGATTCAATTCATGATTCATGATTCATGATTCGATTCATGATTCATGATTTATGATTCAATTCATGATTCATGATTCATGAATCAATTCATGATTCATAATTCATGATTCATGATTCAATTCATGATTCATGATTCATGATTCATGATTCATGATTCAATTCATGATTCATGATTCATGATTCAATTCATGATTCATGATTCATGATTCATGATTCAATTCATGATTCATGATTCAATTTATGATTCATGATTCAATTCATGATTCATGATTCAATTCACGATTCATGATTCATGATTCAATTCATGATTCATGATTCATGATTCGATTCATGATTCATGATTCATGATTCAATTCATGATTCATGATTCAATTCATGATTCATGATTCATGATTTGATTCATGATTCATGATTCATGATTCATTATTCATGATTCATGATTAAATTCATGATTCATGATTCATGATTCGATTCATGATTCATGATTTATGATTCAATTCATGATTCATGATTCATGAATCAATTCATGATTCATAATTCATGATTCATGATTCAATTCATGATTCATGATTCATGATTCAATTCATGATTCATGATTCAATTCATGATTCATGATTCATGATTCATGATTCAATTCATGATTCATGATTCAATTTATGATTCATGATTCAATTCATGATTCATGATTCAATTCATGATTCATGATTTATGATTCAATTCATGATTCATGATTCATGAATCAATTCATGATTCATAATTCATGATTCATGATTCAATTCATGATTCATGATTCATGATTCAATTCATGATTCATGATTCATGATTCATGATTCAATTTATGATTCATGATTCAATTCATGATTCATGATTCAATTCATGATTCATGATTCAATTCACGATTCAATTTATGATTCATGATTCATGATTCAATTCATGATTCATGAATTATGATTCAATTCATGATTCATGATTCATGATTCGATTCATGATTCATGATTTATGATTCAATTCATGATTCATGATTCAATTCATGATTCATGATTCATGATTTGATTCATGATTTATGATTCAATTCATGATTCATGATTCAATTCATTATTCATAATTCATGATTTATGATTCAATTCATGATTCATGATTCATGATTCATTATTCATAATTCATGATTTATGATTCAATTCATGATTCATGATTCAATTCATGATTCATGATTCATGATTCAATTCATGATTCATGATTCATGATTCGATTCATGATTCATGATTCGATTCATGATTCATGATTCATGATTCAATTCATAAATCATGATTCATGATTCATTATTTATGATTCATGATTAAATTCATGATTCATGATTCAATTCATGATTCATGATTCATGATTTGATTCATGATTCATGATTTATGATTCAATTCATGATTCATGAATCAATTCATGATTCATAATTCATGATTCAATTCATGATTCATGATTCATGATTCATGATTTATGATTCATGATTCATGATTCAATTCATGATTCATGATTCATGATTCAATTCATGATTCATGATTCGATTCATGATTCATGATTCATGATTCAATTCATGATTCATGATTCAATTTATGATTCATGATTCAATTCATGATTCATGATTCAATTCACGATTCAATTTATGATTCATGATTCATGATTCAATTCATGATTCATGATTTATGATTCTTTACTCATGATTCATGATTAAATTCATGATTCATGATTCAATTCATGATTCATGATTCATGATTCGATTCATGATTCATGATTTATGATTCAATTCATGATTCATGATTCATGAATCAATTCATGATTCATAATTCATGATTCATGATTCAATTCATGATTCATGATTCATGATTCATGATTCAAGATTCAATTCATGATTCATGATTCATGATTCAATTCATGATTCATGATTCATGATTCATGATTCAATTTATGATTCATGATTCAATTCATGATTCATGATTCAATTCACGATTCAATTTATGATTCATGATTCATGATTCATGATTCATGATTCAATTCATGATTCATGATTCATGATTCGATTCATGATTCATGATTCATGATTCAATTCATGATTCATGATTCAATTCATGATTCATGATTCATGATTTGATTCATGATTCATGATTCATGATTCATTATTCATGATTCATGATTAAATTCATGATTCATGATTCAATTCATGATTCATGATTCATGATTCGATTCATGATTCATGATTTATGATTCAATTCATGATTCATGATTCATGAATCAATTCATGATTCATAATTCATGATTCATGATTCAATTCATGATTCATGATTCATGATTCAATTCATGATTCATGATTCAATTCATGATTCATGATTCATGATTCATGATTCAATTCATGATTCATGATTCAATTTATGATTCATGATTCAATTCATGATTCATGATTCAATTCACGATTCAATTTATGATTCATGATTCATGATTCAATTCATGATTCATGATTCATGATTCAATTCATGATTCATGATTCGATTCATGATTCATGATTCATGATTCAATTCATGATTCATGATTCAATTCATGATTCATGATTCATGATTTGATTCATGATTCATGATTCATGATTCAATTCATGATTCATGATTCAATTCATGATTCATGATTCATGATTCAATTCATGATTCATGATTCGATTCATGATTCATGATTCATGATTCAATTCATGATTCATGATTCATGATTCATGAATCAATTCATGATTCATGATTCAATTCATGATTCAAGATTCATGATTCATGATTCAATTCATCATACATGATTCAATTCATGATTCGAATCCTGATTCAATTTATGATTCATGATTCGATTTATGATTCATGATTCATGTCATGATTCATGATGCATGATTCATGTTTCAATTCACGATTCATGATTCATGATTCAATTCATGATTCATGATTCATGATTCGATGATTCAATTCATTATTCATAATTCATGATTTATGATTCAATTCATGATTCATGATTCATGATTCGATTCATAATTCATGATTCATGATTTAATTCATGATTCATGATTCATGATTCGATTCATGATTCATGATTCATGATTCAATTCATGATTCATGATTCATGATTCATGATTAAATTGATGATTCATGATTCAATTCATGATTCATGATTCATGATTCGATTCATGATTCATGATTTATGATTCAATTCATGATTCATGATTCATGATTCAATTCATGATTCATGATTCATGATTCGATTCATGATTCATGATTTATGATTCAATTCATGATTCATGATTCATGAATCAATTCATGATTCATAATTCATGATTCATGATTCAATTCATGATTCATGATTCATGATTCAATTCATGATTCATGATTCATGATTCATGATTCAATTCATGATTCATGATTCAATTTATGATTCATGATTCAATTCATGATTCATGATTCAATTCATGATTCATGATTCAATTCACGATTCAATTTATGATTCATGATTCATGATTCAATTCATGATTCATGATTCATGATTCAATTCATGATTCATGATTCATGATTCGATTCATGATTCATGATTCATGATTCAATTCATGATTCATGATTCAATTCATGATTCATGATTCATGATTTGATTCATGATTCATGATTTATGATTCAATTCATGATTCATGATTCAATTCATTATTCATAATTCATGATTTATGATTCAATTCATGATTCATGATTCATGATTCATGATTCATGATTCAATTCATGATTCATGATTCATGATTGAATTCATGATTCATGATTCATGATTCGATTCATGATTCATGATTCGATTCATGATTCATGATTCATGATTCAATTCATAAATCATGATTCATGATTCATTATTTATGATTCATGATTAAATTCATGATTCATGATTCAATTCATGATTCATGATTCATGATTTGATTCATGATTCATGATTTATGATTCAATTCATGATTCATGATTCATGAATCAATTCATGATTCATAATTCATTATTCAATTCATGATTCATGATTCATGATTCATGATTTATGATTCATGATTCATGATTTAATTCATGATTCATGATTCAATTCATGATTCATGATTCGATTCATGATTCATGATTCATGATTCAATTCATGATTCATGATTCAATTTATGATTCATGATTCAATTCATGATTCATGATTCAATTCACGATTCAATTTATGATTCATGATTCATGATTCAATTCATGATTCATGATTTATGATTCTTTACTCATGATTCATGATTAAATTCATGATTCATGATTCAATTCATGATTCATGATTCATGATTCGATTCATGATTCATGATTTATGATTCAATTCATGATTCATGATTCATGAATCAATTCATGATTCATAATTCATGATTCATGATTCAATTCATGATTCATGATTCATGATTCATGATTCAATTCATGATTCATGATTCATGATTCAATTCATGATTCATGATTCATGATTCATGATTCAATTCATGATTCATGATTCAATTTATGATTCATGATTCAATTCATGATTCATGATTCAATTCACGATTCAATTTATGATTCATGATTCATGATTCAATTCATGATTCATGATTCATGATTCAATTCATGATTCATGATTCATGATTCGATTCATGATTCATGGTTCATGATTCAATTCATGATTCATGATTCAATTCATGATTCATGATTCATGATTTGATTCATGATTCATGATTCATGATTCATTATTCATGATTCATGATTAAATTCATGATTCATGATTCAATTCATGATTCATGATTCATGATTCGATTCATGATTCATGATTTATGATTCAATTCATGATTCATGATTCATGAATCAATTCATGATTCATAATTCATGATTCATGATTCAATTCATGATTCATGATTCATGATTCAATTCATGATTCATGATTCAATTCATGATTCATGATTCATGATTCATGATTCATGATTCAATTCATGATTCATGATTCAATTTATGATTCATGATTCAATTCATGATTCATGATTCAATTCACGATTCAATTTATGATTCATGATTCAATTCATGATTCATGATTCAATTCATGATTCATGATTCATGATTTGATTCATGATTCATGATTTATGATTCAATTCATGATTCATGATTCAATTCATTATTCATAATTCCTGATTTATGATTCATATCATGATTCATGATTCATGATTCATGATTCATGATTCAATTCATGATTCATGATTCATGATTCGATTCATGATTCATGATTCATGATTCAATTCATGATTCGATTCATGATTCATGATTCATGATTCAATTCATGATTCATGATTCATGATTCATTATTTATGATTCATGATTAAATTCATGATTCATGATTCAATTCATGATTCATGATTCATGATTTGATTCATGATTCATGATTTATGATTCAATATATGATTCATGATACAATTCATGATTCATAATTCATGATTCAATTCATGATTCATGATTCATGATTCATGATTTATGATTCATGATTCATGATTCAATTCATGATTCATGATTCATGATTCAATTCATGATTCATGATTCAATTTATGATTCATGATTCAATTCATGATTCATGATTCAATTCACGATTCAATTTATGATTCATGATTCATGATTCAATTCATGATTCATGATTCGATTCATGATTCATGATTCATGATTCAATTCATGATTCATGATTCATGATTCATGAATCAATTCATGATTTATAATTCAATTCATGATTCATAATTCATGATTCATGATTCAATTCATGATTCATGATTCAAGATTCATGATTCATGATTCAATTCATCATACATGATTCAATTCATGATTCGAATCCTGATTCAATTTATGATTCATGATTCGATTTATGATTCATGATTCATGTCATGATTTATGATTCATGATTCATGATTCATGATTCAATTCATGATTCATGATTCAATTCATGATTCATGATTCATGATTTGATTCATGATTCATGATTTATGATTCAATTCATGATTCATGATTCAATTCATTATTCATAATTCATGATTTATGATTCAATTCATGATTCATGATTCATGATTCGATTCATAATTCATGATTCATGATTTAATTCATGATTCATGATTCATGATTCGATTCATGATTCATGATTTGATTCATGATTCATGATTTATGATTCAATTCATGATTCATGATTCATGATTCAATTCATTATTCATAATTCATGATTCATGATTCAATTCATGATTCATGATTCATGATTCGATTCATGATTCATGATTTATGATTCAATTCATGATTCATGATTCATAAATCAATTCATGATTCATAATTCATGATTCATAATTCAATTCATAATTCATGATTCATGATTCATGATTCATGATTCATGATTCAATTCATGATTCATGATTCATGATTCAATTCATGATTCATGATTCAATTTATGATTCATGATTCAATTCATGATTCATGATTCAATTCACGATTCAATTTATGATTCATGATTCATGATTCAATTCATGATTCATGATTCGATTCATGATTCATGATTCATGATTCAATTCATGATTCATGATTCATGATTCATGAATCAATTCATGATTCATAATTCATGATTCATGATTCAATTCATGATTCATGATTCAAGATTCATGATTCATGATTCAATTCATCATACATGATTCAATTCATGATTCGAATCCTGATTCAATTTATAAATTATGATTCGATTTATGATTCATGATTCATGTCATGATTCATGATTTATGATTCATGATTCAATTCATGATTCATGATTCATGATTCAATTCATGATTCATGATTCAATTCATGATTCATGATTCATGATTCAATTCATGATTCATGATTCATGATTCAATTCATGATTCATGATTCATGATTCAATTCATGATTCATGATTCAATTTATGATTCATGATTCGATTCATGATTCATGATTCATGATTCAATTCATGATTCATGATTCATGATTCAATTCATGATTCATGATTCATGATTCAATTCATGATTCATGATTCATGATTCAATTCATGATTCATGATTCGATTCATGATTCATGATTCATGATTCAATTCATGATTCATGATTCAATTTATGATTCATGATTCAATTCATGATTCATGATTCAATTCACGATTCAATTTATGATTCATGATTCATGATTCAATTCATGATTCATGATTTGATTCATGATTCATGATTCATGATTCAATTCATGATTCATGATTCATGATTCGATTCATGATTCATGATTTATGATTCAATTCATGATTCATGATTCATAAATCAATTCATGATTCATGAATCATGATTCATAATTCAATTCATGATTCATGATTCATGATTCATGATTCAATTCATGATTCATGATTCATGATTCAATTCATGATTCATGATTCAATTCATGATTCATGATTCATGATTCATGATACAATTCATGATTCATGATTCAATTCATGATTCATGATTCGATTCATGATTCATGATTCATGATTCAATTCATGATTTATAATTCAATTCATGATTCATAATTCATGATTCATGATTCAATTCATGATTCATGATTCAAGATTCATGATTCATGATTCAATTCATCATACGTGATTCAATTCATGATTCGAATCCTGATTCAATTTATGATTCATGATTCGATTTATGATTCATGATTCATGTCATGATTCATGATTCATGATTCATGATTCATGATTCAATTCATGATTCATGATTTAATTCATGATTCATGATTCATGATTTGATTCATGATTCATGATTTATGATTCAATTCATGATTCATGATTCATGATTCAATTCATTATTCATAATTCATGATTTATGATTCAATTCATGATTCATGATTCATGATTCGATTCATAATTCATGATTCATGATTTAATTCATGATTCATGATTCATGATTCGATTCATGATTCATGATTTGATTCATGATTCATGATTTATGATTCAATTCATGATTCATGATTCATGATTCAATTCATTATTCATAATTCATGATTTATGATTCAATTCATGATTCATGATTCATGATTCGATTCATAATTCATGATTCATGATTCAATTCATGATTCATGATTCATGATTCATGATTTATGATTCATGATTCAATTCATGATTCATGATTCAATTCATGATTCATGATTCATGATTCGATTCATGATTCATGATTTATGATTCAATTCATGATTCATGATTCATAAATCAATTCATGATTCATAATTCATGATTCATGATTCAATTCATGATTCATGATTCATGATTCATGATTCATGATTCAATTCATGATTCATGATTCATGATTCAATTCATGATTAATGATTCATGATTCAATTCATGATTCATGATTCAATTTATGATTCATGATTTAATTCATGATTCATGATTCAATTCACGATTCAATTTATGATTCATGATTCATGATTCAATTCATGATTCATGATTCGATTCATGATTCATGATTCATGATTCAATTCATGATTCATGATTCATGAATCAATTCATGATTCATAATTCATGATTCATGATTCAATTCATGATTCATGATTCAAGATTAATGATTCATGATTCAATTCATCATACATGATTCAATTCATGATTCGAATCCTGATTCAATTTATGATTTATGATTCGATTTATGATTCATGATTCATGTCATGATTCATGATTTATGATTCATGATTCAATTCATGATTCATGATTCAATTCATGATTCATGATTCATGATTCAATTCATGATTCATGATTCATGATTCAATTCATGATTCATGATTCATGATTCAATTCATGATTCATGATTCAATTTATGATTCATGATTCGATTCATGATTCATGATTCATGATTCAATTCATGATTCATGATTCAATTCATGATTCATGATTCATGATTCAATTCATGATTCATGATTCATGATTCAATTCATGATTCATGATTCGATTCATGATTCATGATTCATGATTCAATTCATGATTCATGATTCAATTTATGATTCATGATTCAATTCATGATTCATGATTCAATTCACGATTCAATTTATGATTCATGATTCATGATTCAATTCATGATTCATGATTCGATTCATGATTCATGATTCAATTCATGATTCATGATTCATGATTCATGAATCAATTCATGATTCATGATTCAATTCATGATTCATAATTCATGATTCATGATTCAATTCATGATTCATGATTCATGATTCATGATTCATGATTCATGATTCATGATTCAATTCATCATACATGATTCAATTCATGATTCGAATCCTGATTCAATTTATGATTCATGATTCGATTTATGATTCATGATTCATGTCATGATTCATGATGCATGATTCATGTTTCAATTCACGATTCATGATTCATGATTCAATTCATGATTCATCATTCATGATTCGATTCATGATTCATGATTCATGATTCAATTCATGATTCATAATTCATGATTCATGATTCATGATTCAATTCATGATTCATGATTCAATTCATGATTCATGATTCATGATTTGATTCATGATTCATGATTTGTGATTCAATTCATGATTCATGATTCATGATTCAATTGATTATTCATAATTCATGATTTATGATTCAATTCATGATTCATGATTCGATTCATAATTCATGATTCATGATTTAATTCATGATTCTCGATTCATGATTCGATTCATGATTCATGATTCATGATTCAATTCATGATTCATGATTCATGATTCATTATTCATGATTCATGATTAAATTCATGATTCATGATTTAATTCATGATTCATGATTCATGATTCATGATTCATGATTTATGATTCAATTCATGATTCATTATTCATGAATCAATTCATGATTCATAATTCATGATTCATGATTCAAATCATGATTCATGATTCATGATTCATGATTCAATTCATGATTCATGATTCATGATTCAATTCATGATTCATGATTCAATTTATGATTCATGATTCAATTCATGATTCATGATTCAATTCACGATTCAATTTATGATTCATGATTCATGATTCATGATTCAATTCATGATTCATGATTCAATTCATGATTCATGATTCATGATTCGATTCATGATTCATGATTCATGATTCAATTCATGATTCATGATTCAATTCATGATTCATGATTCATGATTTGATTCATGATTCATGATTTATGATTCAATTCATGATTCATGATTCAATTCATTATTCATAATTCATGATTTATGATTCAATTCATGATTCATGATTCATGATTCATGATTCATGATTCATGATTTAATTCATGATTCATGATTCACGATTCGATTCATGATTCATGATTCATGATTCAATTCATGATTCTTGATTCTTGATTCGATTCATGATTCATGATTCATGATTCATGATTCATGATTCATGATTTGATTCATGATTCATGATTTATGATTCAATTCATGATTCATGAATCAATTCATGATTCATAATTCATGATTTAATTCATGATTCATGATTCATGATTTATGATTCATGATTCATGATTCAATTCATGATTCATGATTCATGATTCAATTCATGATTCATGATTCGATTCATGATTCATGATTCATGATTCAATTCATGATTCATGATTCAATTTATGATTCATGATTCAATTCATGATTTATGATTCAATTTATGATTCATGATTCAATTCATGATTTATGATTCAATTCACGATTCAATTTATGATTCATGATTCATGATTCAATTCATGATTCATGATTTATGATTCTTTATTCATGATTCATGATTCAATTCATGATTCATGATTCATGATTCAATTCATGATTCATGATTCATGATTCATGATTCAATTCATGATTCATGATTCAATTTATGATTCATGATTCAATTCATGATTCATGATTTAATTCACGATTCAATTTATGATTCATGATTCATGATTCAATTCATGATTCATGATTCATGATTCAATTCATGATTCATGATTCATGATTCGATTCATGATTCATGATTCAATTCATGATTCTTGATTCAATTCATGATTCATGATTTGATTCATGATTCATGATTCATGATTCATTATTCATGATTCCTGATTAAATTCATGATTCATGATTCAATTCATGATTCATGATTCATGATTCGATTCATGATTCATGATTTATGATTCAATTCATGATTCATGATTCATGAATCAATTCATGATTCATAATTCATGATTCATGATTCAATTCATGATTCATGATTCATGATTCATGATTCATGATTCATGATTCAATTCATGATTCATGATTCGATTCATGATTCATGATTCATGATTCAATTCATGATTCATGATTCAATTCATGATTCATGATTCATGATTTGATTCATGATTCATGATTTATGATTCAATTCATGATTCATGATTCAATTCATTATTCATAATTCATGATTTATGATTCAATTCATGATTCATGATTCATGATTCGATTCATGATTCATGATTCATGATTCAATTCATGATTCATGATTCATGATTCATTATTTATGATTCATGATTAAATTCATGATTCATGATTCAATTCATGATTCATGATTCAATTCATGATTCATGATTCATGATTTGATTCATGATTCATGATTTATGATTCAATTCATGATTCATGATTCATGAATCAATTCATGATTTATAATTCATGATTCAATTCATAATTCATGATTCATGATTCATGATTCATGATTCATGATTCAATTCATGATTCATGATTCAATTTATGATTCATGATTCAATTCATGATTCATGATTCAATTCACGATTCAATTTATGATTCATGATTCATGATTCAATTCATGATTCATGATTCGATTCATGATTCATGATTCATGATTCGATTCATGATTCATGATTCATGATTCAATTCATGATTCATTATTCATGATTCATGAATCAATTCATGATTTATGATTCAATTCATGATTCATAATTCATGATTCATGATTCAATTCATGATTCATGATTCAAGATTCATGATTCATGATTCAATTCATCGTACATGATTCAATTCATGATTCGAATCCTGATTCAATTTATGATTCATGATTTGATTTATGATTCATGATTCATGTCATGATTCATGATGCATGATTCATGTTTCAATTCACGATTCATGATTCATGATTCAATTCATGATTCATGATTCATGATTCGATTCATGATTCATGATTCATGATTCAATTCATGATTCATGATTCATGATTCATGATTCAATTCATGATTCATGATTCAATTCATGATTCATGATTCAATTCATGATTCATGATTCATGATTTGATTCATGATTCATGATTTATGATTCGATTCATAATTCATGATTCATGATTTAATTCATGATTCATGATTCATGATTCGATTCATGATTCATGATTCATGATTCAATTCATTATTCATAATTCATGATTTATGATTCAATTCATGATTCATGATTCATGATTCGATTCATAATTCATGATTCATGATTTAATTCATGATTCATGATTCATGATTCGATTCTTGATTCATGATTCATGATTTAATTCATGATTCATGATTTATGATTCAATTCATGATTCATGATTCAATTCATTATTCATAATTCATGATTTATGATTCAATTCATGATTCATGATTCATGATTCGATTCATAATTCATGATTCATGATTCAATTCATGATTCATGATTCATGATTCATTATTCATGATTCATGATTAAATTCATGATTCATGATTCAATTCATGATTAATGATTCATGATTCGATTCATGATTCATGATTTATGATTCAATTCATGATTCATGATTCATGAATCAATTCATGATTCATAATTCATGATTCATGATTCAATTCATGATTCATGATTCATGATTCATGATTCATGATTCAATTCATGATTCATGATTCATGATTCAATTCATGATTCATGATTCAATTCATGATTCATGATTCAATTTATGATTCATGATTCAATTCATGATTCATGATTCAATTCACGATTCAATTTATGATTCATGATTCATGATTCATTTCATGATTCATGATTCGATTCATGATTCATGATTCATGATTCAATTCATGATTCATGATTCATGATTCATGAATCAATTCATGATTCATGATTCAAGATTCATGATTCATGATTCAATTCATCATACATGATTCAATTCATGATTTGAATCCTGATTCAATTTATGATTTATGATTCGATTTATGATTCATGATTCATGTCATGATTCATGATTTATGATTCATGATTCAATTCATGATTCATGATTCAATTCATGATTCATGATTCATGATTCAATTCATGATTCATGATTCATGATTCAATTCATGATTCAATTTATGATTCATGATTCGATTCATGATTCATGATTCATGATTCAATTCATGATTCATGATTCATGATTCAATTCATGATTCATGATTCATGATTCAATTCATGATTCATGATTCAATTCATGATTCATGATTCAATTCATGATTCAATTCATGATTCATGATTCATGATTCAATTTATGATTCATGATTCAATTCATGATTCATAATTCATGATTCATGATTCAATTCATGATTCATGATTCAATTCATGATTCATGATTCAATTCATGATTCGAATCCTGTTTCAATTCATGATTCATGATTCGATTTATGATTCATGATTCATGATTCAATTCATGATTCATGATTCATGATTCAATTCATGATTCATGATTCAATTCATGATTCATGATTCAATTCATGATTCATAATTCATGATTCATGATTCAATTCATGATTCATGATTCAATCCATGATTCATGATTCAATTCATGATTCATGATTCGATTTATGATTCATGATTCATGATTCATGTCATGATTCATTAATCATGATTCAATTCATGATTCATGATTCATGATTCAATTTATGATTCATGATTCAATTCATGATTCATAATTCATGATTCATGATTCAATTCATAATTCATGATTCAAGATTCATGATTCAATTCTTGATACATGATTCAATTCATGATTCATAATTCATGATTCATGATTCAATTCATGATTCATAATTCATGATTCATGATTCAATTCATGATTCATGATTCAAGATTCATGATTCAATTCATGATACATGATTCAATTCATGGTTCGAATCCTGATTCAATTCATGATTCATGATTCGATTTATGATTCATGATTCATGATTCATGTCATGATTCATGATTCATGATTCATGATTCAATTCATGATTCATGATTCATGATTCAATTCATGATTTATGATTCAATTCATGATTCATGATTGGATTCATGATTCATGATTCATTAATCAATTCATGATTCATGATTCAAATTATGATTCATGATTCAATTCATGATTCATAATTCATGATTCCTGATTCAATTCATGATTTATGATTCAATATTCATGATTCATGATTCAATTAATGATTCATGATTCAATTCATGATTCGAATCCTGATTCAATTCAAGATTCATGATTCGATTTATGATTCATGATTCATGATTCATGTCATGATTCATGATTTATGATTTATGATTCAATTCATGATTCATGATTCATGATTCAATTCATGATTCATGATTCATGATTCAATTCATGATTCATGATTCATGATTCATGATTCGATTCATGATTCATGATTCATAATTCAATTCATTATTCATGATTCATGATTCAATTCATTATTCATGATTCAATTCATGATTCATGATTCGATTCATGATTCTTGATTCATGATTCATGATTCGATTCATGATTCATGATTCATGATTCAATTCATGATTCATGATTCATGATTCATGATTCATGATTCAATTCATGATTCATGATTCATGATTCATGATTCATGATTCAATTCATAATTCATGATTCATGATTCATGATTCAATTCATGATTCAAGATTCGATTCATGATTCATGATTCATAATTCATGATTTATGATTCAATTCATGATTCATTATTCATGATTCATGATTAAATTCATGATTCATGATTCAATTCATGATTCATGATTCATGATTCGATTCATAATTCATGATTTATGATTCAATTCATGATTCATGATTCATGATTCGATTCATGATTCATGATTTATGATTCAATTCATGATTCATGATTCATGAATCAATTCATGATTCATAATTCATGATTCATGATTCAATTCATGATTCATGATTCATGATTCAATTCATGATTCATTATTCATGATTCATGATTCATGATTCAATTCATGATTCATGATTCATGATTCAATTCATGATTCATGATTCATGATTCAATTCATGATTCATGATTCAATTTATGATTCATGATTCAATTCATGATTCATGATTCAATTCACGATTCAATTTATGATTCATGATTCATGATTCATGATTCAATTCATGATTCATGATTCGATTCATGATTCATGATTCATGATTCAATTCATGATTCATGATTCATGAATCAATTCATGATTCATAATTCATGATTCATGATTCAATTCATGATTCATGATTCAAGATTCATGATTCATGATTCAATTCATCATACATGATTCAATTCATGATTCGAATCCTGATTCAATTTATGATTTATGATTCGATTTATGATTCATGATTCATGTCATGATTCATGATTTATGATTCATGATTCAATTCATCATACATGATTCAATTCATGATTCGAATCCTGATTCAATTTATGATTTATGATTCGATTTATGATTCATGATTCATGTCATGATTCATGATTTATGATTCATGATTCAATTCATGATTCATTATTCAATTCATGATTCATGATTCATGATTCAATTCATGATTCATGATTCATGATTCAATTCATGATTCATGATTCAATTTATGATTCATGATTCAATTCATGATTCATGATTCATGATTCAATTCATGATTCATGATTCATGATTCAATTCATGATTCATGATTCATGATTCAATTCATGATTCATGATTCAATTCATGATTCATGATTCAATTCATGATTCAATTCATGATTCATGATTCAATTCATGATTCATGATTCAATTCATGATTCATAATTCATGATTCATGATTCAATTCATGATTCATGATTCAATTCATGATTCGAATCCTGATTCAATTCATGATTCATGATTCGATTTATGATTCATGATTCATGATTCATGATTGAATTCATGATTCATGATTCAATTCATGATTCATGATTCAATTCATGATTCATAATTCATGATTCATGATTCAATTCATGATTCATGATTCAATTCATGATTCATGATTCAATTCATGATTCATAATTCATGATTCATGATTCAATTCATGATTCATGATTCAATTCATGATTCATGATTCAATTCATGATTCATGATTCAATTCATGATTCGAATCCTGATTCAATTCATGATTCATGATTCGATTTATGATTCATGATTCATGATTCATGTCATGATTCATGATTCATGATTCATGATTCAATTCATGATTCATGATTCAATTTATGATTCATGATTCAATTCATGATTCATAATTCATGATTCATGATTCAATTCATAATTCATGATTCAAGATTCATGATTCAATTCTTGATACATGATTCAATTCATGATTCATAATTCATGATTCATGATTCAATTCTTGATTCATAATTCATGATTCATGATTCAATTCATGATTCATGATTCAAGATTCATGATTCAATTCATGATACATGATTCAATTCATGGTTCGAATCCTGATTCAATTCATGATTCATGATTCGATTTATGATTCATGATTCATGATTCATGTCATGATTCATGATTCATGATTCATGATTCAATTCATGATTCATGATTCATGATTCAATTCATGATTCATGATTCAATTCATGATTCATCATTCGATTCATGATTCATGATTCATTAATCAATTCATGATACATGATTCAAATTATGATTCATGATTCAATTCATGATTCATAATTCATGATTCCTGATTCAATTCATGATTTATGATTCAAGATTCATGATTCATGATTCAATTCATGATTCATGATTCAATTCATGATTCGAATCCTGATTCAATTCAAGATTCATGATTCGATTTATGATTCATGATTCATGATTCATGTCATGATTCATGATTTATGATTTATGATTCAATTCATGATTCATGATTCATGATTCAATTCATGATTCATGATTCATGATTCAATTCATGATTCATGATTCATGATTCATGATTCATGTCATGATTCATGATTCATGATTCATGATTCAATTCATGATTCATGATTCATGATTCAATTCATGATTCATGATTCAATTCATGATTCATCATTCGATTCATGATTCATGATTCATTAATCACTTCATGATACATGATTCAAATTATGATTCATGATTCAATTCATGATTCATAATTCATGATTCCTGATTCAATTCATGATTTATGATTCAAGATTCATGATTCATGATTCAATTCATGATTCATGATTCAATTCATGATTCGAATCCTGATTCAATTCAAGATTCATGATTCGATTTATGATTCATGATTCATGATTCATGTCATGATTCATGATTTATGATTTATGATTCAATTCATGATTCATGATTCATGATTCAATTCATGATTCATGATTCATGATTCAATTCATGATTCATGATTCATGATTCATGATTCGATTCATGATTCATGATTCATAATTCAATTCATGATTCATGATTCATGATTCAATTCATTATTCATGATTCAATTCATGATTCATGATTCGATTCATGATTCTTGATTCATGATTCATGATTCGATTCATGATTCATTATTCAATTCATGATTCATGATTCATGATTCATGATTCATGATTCATGATTCAATTCATGATTCATGATTCATGATTCATGATTCATGATTCAATTCATAATTCATGATTCATGATTCATGATTCAAGATTCGATTCATGATTCTTGATTCATGATTCATGATTCAATTCATGATTCATGATTCATGATTCAATTCATGATTCATGATTCAATTCATAATTCATAATTCATGATTCATGATTCAATTCATGATTCAAGATTCATGATTCAATTCATGATACATGATTTAATTCATGATTTATAATTCATGATTCATGATTCAATTCATGATTCAAGATTCGATTCATGGTTCTTGATACATGATTCATGATTCAATATTCATAATTCAATTCATGATTCATGATTCATGATTCATAATTCAATTCATGATTCATGATTCATGATTCATAATTCAATTCATGATTCATGATTCATGATTTGATTCATGATTCAATTCATTAATCATGATTCATGATTCAATTTATGATCCATGATTCAATTCATGATTCATGATTCATGATTCAATCCATGATTCAAATCATGATTCATGATTCATGATTCAATTCATGATTCATAATTCATGATTTATGATTTGGTTCATGATTCATGATTCATGATTCAATTCACGATTTATGATTCATGATTCAATTCATGATTCATGATTCATGATTCGATTCATGATTCATGATTCATGATTCAATTCATGATTCATGATTCATGATTTATGATTCAATTCATGATTCATGATTCAATTCGTTATTCATAATTCATGATTTATGATTCAATTCATAATTCATGATTCATGATTCATGATTCATGATTCAATTCATGATTCATGATTCATGATTCAATTCAGGATTCATGATTCATGATTCGATTCATGATTCATGATTCATGATTCAATTCATGATTCATGATTCATTATTTATGATTCATGATTAAATTCATGATTCATGATTCAATTTATGATTCATGATTCATGATTCGATTTATGATTCATGATTTATGATTCAATTCATGATTCATGATTCATGAATCAATTCATGATTCATAATTCATGATTCAATTCATGATTCATGATTCATGATTCATGATTAATGATTCATGATTCATGATTCAATTCATGATTCATGATTCATGATTCAATTCATGATTCATGATTCGATTCATGATTCATGATTCATGATTCAATTCATGATTCATGATTCAATTTATGATTCATGATTCAATTCATGATTCATGATTCAATTCACGATTCAATTTATGATTCATGATTCATGATTCAATTCATGATTCATGATTCGATTCATGATTCATGATTCATGATTCAATTCATGATTCATGATTCATGATTCATGAATCAATTCATGATTCATTATTGAATTCATGATTCATAATTCATGATTCATGATTCAATTCATGATTCATGATTCAAGATTCATGATTCATGATTCATGATTCAATTCATCATACATGATTCAATTCATGATTCGAATCCTGATTCAATTTATGATTCATGATTCGATTTATGATTCATGATTCATGTCATGATTCATGATTCGATTCATGATTCATGATTCGATTCATGATTCATGATTCATGATTCATGATTCAATTCATGATTCATGATTCGATTCATGATTCATGATTCATGATTCAATTCATGATTCATGATTCAATTTATGATTCATTATTCAATTCATGATTCATGATTCAATTCACGATTCAATTTATGATTCATGATTCATGATTCAATTCATGATTCATGATTCGATTCATGATTCATGATTCATGATTCAATTCATGATTCATGATTCATGATTCATGAATCAATTCATGATTCATTATTGAATTCATGATTCATAATTCATGATTCATGATTCAATTCATGATTCATGATTCAAGATTCATGATTCATGATTCAATTCATCATACATGATTCAATTCATGATTCGAATCCTGATTCAATTTATGATTCATGATTCGATTTATGATTCATGATTCATGTCATGATTCATGATGCATGATTCATGATTCAATTCACGATTCATGATTCATGATTCAATTCATGATTCATGATTTATGATTCGATTCATGATTCATGATTCATGATTCAATTCATGATTTATGATTCATGATTCATGATTCATGATTCAATTCATGATTCATGATTCAATTCATGATTCATGATTCATGATTTGATTCCTGATTCATGATTTATGATTCAATTCATGATTCATGATTCAATTCATTATTCATAATTCATGATTTATGATTCAATTCATGATTCATGATTCGATTCATAATTCATGATTCATGATTTAATTCATGATTCATGATTCATGATTCATTATTTATGATTCATGATTCATGATTCATTATTTATGATTCATGATTAAATTCATGATTCATGATTCAATTCATGATTCATGATTTGATTCATGATTCATGATTTATGATTCAATTCATGATTCATGATTCATGAATCAATTCATGATTCATAATTCATGATTCAATTCATGATTCATGATTCATGATTCATGATTTATGATTCATGATTCATGATTCAATTCATGATTCATGATTCATGATTCAATTTATGATTCATGATTCGATTCATGATTCATGATTCATGATTCAATTCATGATTCATGATTCAATTTATGATTCATGATTCAATTCATGATTCATGATTCAATTCACGATTCAATTTATGATTCATGATTCATGATTCAATTCATGATTCATGATTCGATTCATAATTCATGATTCATGATTCAATTCATGATTCATGATTCAAGATTCATGATTCATGATTCAATTCATCATACATGATTCAATTCATGATTCGAATCCTGATTCAATTTATGATTCATGATTCGATTTATGATCATGATTCATGTCATGATTCATGATGCATGATTCATGTTTCAATTCACGATTCATGATTCATGATTCAATTCATGATTCATGATTCATGATTTGATTCATGATTCATTATTCATGATTCAATTCATGATTCATGATTCATGATTCATGATTCATGATTCATGATTCAATTCATCATACATGATTCAATTCATGATTCGAATCCTGATTCAATTTATGATTCATGATTCGATTTATGATCATGATTCATGTCATGATTCATGATGCATGATTCATGTTTCAATTCACGATTCATGATTCATGATTCAATTCATGATTCATGATTCATGATTTGATTCATGATTCATTATTCATGATTCAATTCATGATTCATGATTCATGATTCATGATTCATGATTCAATTCATGATTCATGATTCAATTCATGATTCATGATTCATGATTTGATTCATGATTCATGATTTATGATTTAATTCATGATTCATGATTCATGATTCAATTCATTATTCATAATTCATGATTTATGATTCAATTCATGATTCATGATTCGATTCATAATTCATGATTCATGATTTAATTCATGATTCATGATTCATGATTCGATTCATGATTCATGATTCATGATTCAATTCATGATTCATGATTCATGATTCATTATTCATGATTCATGATTAAATTCATGATTCATGATTCAATTCATGATTCATGATTCGATTCATGATTCATGATTTATGATTCAATTCATGATTCATGATTCATGAATCAATTCATGATTCATAATTCATGATTCATGATTCAATTCATGATTCATGATTCGATTCATAATTCATGATTCATGATTTGATTCATGATTCATGATTCATGATTCGATTCATGATTCATAATTCAATTCATGATTCATGATTCATGATTCATTATTCATGATTCATGATTAAATTCATGATTCATGATTAAATTCATGATTCATGATTCATGATTCGATTCATGATTCTTGATTCATGAATCAATTCATGATTCATGATTCATGATTCATGATTCAATTCATGATTCATGATTCAATTTATGATTCATGATTCAATTCATGATTCATGATTCAATTCACGATTCAATTTATGATTCATGATTCATGATTCAATTCATGATTCATGATTCGATTCATGATTCATGATTCATGATTCATGAATCAATTCATGATTCATAATTCATGATTCATGATTCAATTCATGATTCATGATTCAAGATTCATGATTCATGATTCAATTCATCATACATGATTCAATTCATGATTGGAATCCTGATTCAATTTATGATTTATGATTCGATTTATGATTCATGATTCATGTCATGATTCATGATTTATGATTCATGATTCAATTCATGATTCATGATTCAATTCATGATTCATGATTCATGATTCAATTCATGATTCATGATTCATGATTCAATTCATGATTCATGATTCAATTTATCAATACAACAAAAGGTTACAGCGCTAAATGACACTCGGGGGTAAACAATGTGAATGATAAAAAATGGTCTCAAAAACCAGGGCAGAATAAACCAATACTTCAAACATTTAATAATGCACATACATGTATTGAAATCCAGCAATATAATAAAATAAGGAGATAATACTCCTAAGGTGTATATAAAAAACCGCAATCAACTTGTCAATTGAACACAAAGATAATAATCAATGGGCCACAATGATGTACAAACCAAGGCCACAATCACATATATATATATATATGGATAAAAATAGAGAGCATGGTGGGACAATAGATGTGGATACTAAAGACAATACCGGAGTGTAGAGTTCAATTCAAGTGTCCAGCAATAGATAGGGATAGCAAAAACCATTTTATGATTCATGATTCGATTCATGATTCATGATTCATGATTCAATTTATGATTCATGATTCATGATTCAATTCATGATTCATGATTCAATTCATGATTCATGATTCAATTCATGATTCAATTCATGATTCATGATTCATGATTCAATTCATGATTCATGATTCAATTCATGATTCATAATTCATGATTTATGATTCAATTCATGATTCATGATTCAATTTGTGATTCATGATTCAATTCATGATTCATGATTCAATTCATGATTCGAATCCTGATTAAATTCATGATTCATGATTCGATTTATGATTCATGATTCATGATTCAATTCATGATTCATGATTCATGATTCAATTCATGATTCATGATTTAATTCATGATTCATAATTCATGATTCATGATTCAATTCATGATTCATGATTCAATTCATGATTCATGATTCAATTCATGATTCGAATCCTGATTCAATTCATGATTCATGATTCGATTTATGATTCATGATTCATGATTCATGTCATGATTCATGATTCATGATTAATGATACATGATTCAATTCATGATTCATAATTCATGATTCATGATTCAATTCATGATTCATAATTCATGATTCATGATTCAAATTATGATTCATGATTCAAGATTCATTATTCAATTCATGATACATGATTCAATTCATGGTTCGAATCCTGATTCAATTCATGATTCATGATTCGATTTATGATTCATGATTCATGATTCATGTCATGATTCATGATTCATGATTCATGATTCAATTCATGATTCATGATTCGATTTATGATTCATGATTCATGATTCATGTCATGATTCATGATTCATGATTCATGATTCAATTCATGATTCATGATTCATGATTCAATTCATGATTCATGATTCAATTCATGATTCATGATTCGATTCATGATTCATGATTCATTAATCAATTCATGATTCATGATTCAAATTATGATTCATGATTCAATTCATGATTCATAATTCATGATTCCTGATTCAATTCATGATTTATGATTCAAGATTCATGATTCATGATTCAATTCATGATTCATGATTCAATTCATGATTCGAATCCTGATTCAATTCAAGATTCATGATTCGATTTATGATTCATGATTCATGATTCATGTCATGATTCATGATTTATGATTCATGATTCAATTCATTAATCATGATTCATGATTCAATTCATGATTCATGATTCATGATTCATGATTCGATTCATGATTCATGATTCATAATTCAATTCATGATTCATGATTCATGATTCAATTCATTATTCATGATTCAATACATGATTCATGATTCGATTCATGATTCTTGATTCATGATTCATGATTCGATTCATGATTCATGATTCAATTCATGATTCATGATTCATGATTCATGATTCATGATTCAATTCATGATTCATGATTCATGATTCATGATTCATGATTCAATTCATAATTCATGATTCATGATTCAATTCATGATTCAAGATTCGATTCATGATTCTTGATTCATGATTCATGATTCATGATTCAATTCATGATTCAAGATTCATGATTCAATTCATGATTCATGATTCAATTCATAATTCATAATTCATGATTCATGATTCAATTCATGATTCAAGATTCATGATTCAATTCATGATACATGATTCAATTCATGATTCATAATTCATGATTCATGATTCAATTCATGATTCAAGATTCGATTTATGATTCATGATTCATGATTCATCTCATGATTCATGATTCATGATTCATGATTCAATTCATGATTCATGATTCATAATTCAATTCATGATTCATGATTCAATTCATGATTCATGATTCAAGATTCATGATTCATGATTCAATTCATCATACATGATTCAATTCATGATTCGAATCCTGATTCAATTTATGATTCATGATTCGATTTATGATCATGATTCATGTCATGATTCATGATGCATGATTCATGTTTCAATTCACGATTCATGATTCATGATTCAATTCATGATTCATGATTCATGATTCGATTCATGATTCATGATTCATGATTCAATTCATGATTCATGATTCATGATTCATGATTCAATTCATGATTCATGATTCATGATTTGATTCATGATTCATGATTTATGATTAAATTCATGATTCATGATTCATGATTCAATTCATTATTCATAATTCATGATTTATGATTCAATTCATGATTCATGATTCGATTCATAATTCATGATTCATGATTTAATTCATGATTCATGATTTAATTCATGATTCATGATTCATGATTCGATTCATGATTCATTATTCATGATTCAATTCATGATTCATGATTCATGATTCATTATTCATGATTCATGATTAAATTCATGATTCATGATTCAATTCATGATTCATGATTCATGATTCGATTCATGATTCATGATTTATGATTCAATTCATGATTCATGAATCAATTCATGATTCATAATTCATGATTCATGATTCAATTCATGATTCATGATTCATGATTCATGATTCATGATTCAATTCATGATTCATGATTCATGATTCAATTCATGATTCATGATTCAATTTATGATTCATGATTCAATTCATGATTCATGATTTAATTCACGATTCAATTTATGATTCATGATTCATGAATCAATTCATGATTCATAATTCATGATTCATGATTCAATTCATGATTCATGATTCAAGATTCATTATTCATGATTCAACTCCTCATACATGATTCAATTCATGATTGGAATCCTGATTCAATTTATGATTTATGATTCGATTTATGATTCATGATTCATGTCATGATTCATTATTTATGATTCATGATTCAATTCATGATTCATGATTCAATTCATGATTCATGATTCATAATTCAATTCATGATTCATGATTCATGATTCAATTCATGATTCAGGATTCAATTCATGATTCATAATTCATGATTCATGATTCAATTCATGATTCATGATTCAATTCATGATTCATGATTCAATTCATGATTCGAATCCTGATTCAATTCATGATTCATGATTCGATTTATGATTCATGATTCATGTCATGATTCATGATTCATGATTCATGATTCATGATTCAATTCATGATTCATGATTCAATTTATGATTCATGATTCAATTCATGATTCATAATTCATAATTCATGATTCAATTCATAATTCATGATTCAAGATTCATGATTCAATTTTTGATACATGATTCAATTCATGATTCATAATTCATGATTCATGATTCAATTCATGATTCATAATTCATGATTCATTATTCAATTCATGATTCATGATTCAAGATTCATTATTCAATTCATGATACATGATTCAATTCATGGTTCAAATCCTGATTCAATTCATGATTCATGATTCGATTTATGATTCATGATTCATGATTCATGTCATGATTCATGATTCATGATTCATGATTCAATTCATGATTCATGATTCGATTTATGATTCATGATTCATGATTCATGTCATGATTCATGATTCATGATTCAATTCATGATTCATGATTCATGATTCAATTCATGATTCATGATTCAATTCATGATTCATGATTCGATTCATGATTCATGATTCATTAATCAATTCATGATTCATGATTCAAATTATGATTCATGGTTCAATTCATGATTCATAATTCATGATTCCTGATTCAATTCATGATTTATGATTCAAGATTCATGATTCATGATTCAATTCATGATTCATGATTCAATTCATGATTCGAATCCTGATTCAATTCAAGATTCATGATTCGATTTATGATTCATGATTCATGATTCATGTCATGATTCATGATTTATGATTCATGATTCAATTCATGATTCATGATTCATGATTCAATTCATGATTCATGATTCTTGATTCATGATTCGATTCATGATTCATGATTCATAATTCAATTCATGATTCATGATTCAATTCATTATTCATGATTCAATTCATGATTCATGATTCGATTCATGATTCTTGATTCATGATTCATGATTCGATTCATGATTCATGATTCATGATTCAATTCATGATTCATGATTCATGATTCATGATTCATGATTCAATTCATGATTCATGATTCATGATTCATGATTCATGATTCAATTCATAATTCATGATTCATGATTTATGATTCAATTCATGATTCAAGATTCGATTCATGATTTTTGATTCATGATTCATGATTCATGATTCAATTCATGATTCAAGATTCATGATTCAATTCATGATTCATGATTCAATTCATAATTCATAATTCATGATTCATGATTCAATTCATGATTCAAGATTCATGATTCAATTCATGATACATGATTCAATTCATGATTCATAATTCATGATTCATGATTCAATTCATGATTCAAGATTCGATTCATGATTCTTGATACATGATTCATGATTCGATTCATGATTCAATATTCATAATTCAATTCATGATTCATGATTCATGATTCATAATTCAATTCATGATTCATGATTCATGATTCATGATTCAATTCATGATTCATGATTCATGATTTGATTCATGATTCAATTCATTAATCATGATTCATGATTCAATTTATGATTCATGATTCAATTCATGATTCATGATTCAATCCATGATTCAAATCATGATTCATAATTCATGATTCAATTCATGATTCATAATTCATGATTTATGATTTGGTTCATGATTCATGATTCATGATTCAATTCACGATTCATGATTCATGATTCAATTCATGATTCATGATTCAATTCATGATTCATGATTCATGATTCAATTCATGATTCATGATTCATGATTCAATTCATGATTCATGATTCAATTCATGATTAATGATTCATGATTTATGATTCAATTCATGATTCATGATTCAATTCATTATTCATAATTCATGATTTATGATTCAATTCATGATTCATGATTCATGATTCATGATTCATGATTCAATTCATGATTCATGATTCATGATTCGATTCATGATTCATGATTCAATTCATGATTCATGATTCATGATTCATGATTCAATTCATGATTCATGATTCATGATTCATGATTCGATTCATGATTCATGATTCATAATTCAATTCATGATTCATGATTCATGATTCAATTCATTATTCATGATTCAATTCATGATTCATGATTCGATTCATGATTCTTGATTCATGATTCATGATTCGATTCATGATTCATGATTCATGATTCAATTCATGATTCATGATTCATGATTCATGATTCATGATTCAATTCATGATTCATGATTCATGATTCATGATTCAATTCATAATTCATGATTCATGATTTATGATTCAATTCATGATTCAAGATTCGATTCATGATTCTTGATTCATGATTCATGATTCATGATTCAATTCATGATTCAAGATTCATGATTCAATTCATGATTCATGATTCAATTCATAATTCATAATTCATGATTCATGATTCAATTCATGATTCAAGATTTATGATTCAATTCATGATACATGATTCAATTCATGATTCATAATTCATGATTCATGATTCAATTCATGATTCAAGATTCGATTCATGATTCAATATTCATAATTCAATTCATGATTCATGATTCATAATTCAATTCATGATTCATGATTCATGATTCAATTCATGATTCATGATTCAATCCATGATTCAAATCATGATTCATGATTCATGATTCAATTCATGATTCATAATTCATGATTTATGATTTGGTTCATGATTCATGATTTATGATTCAATTCACGATTCATGATTCATGATTCAATTCATGATTCATGATTCATGATTCGATTCATGATTCATGATTCATGATTCAATTCATGATTCATGATTCAATTCATGATTTATGATTCAATTCATGATTCATGATTCAATTCATTATTCATAATTCATGATTTATGATTCAATTCATGATTCATGATTCATGATTCAATTCATGATTCATGATTTATGATTCGATTCATGATTCATGATTCATGATTCAATTCATGATTCATGATTCATGATTCATGATTCAATTCATGATTCATGATTCATGATTCATTATTTATGATTCATGATTCAATTCATGATTCATGATTCAATTCATTATTCATAATTCATGATTTATGATTCAATTCATGATTCATGATTCATGATTCATGATTCATGATTCAATTCATGATTCATGATTCATGATTCGATTCATGATTTATGATTCATGATTCAATTCATGATTCATGATTCATGATTCATGATTCAATTCATGATTCATGATTCATTATTTATGATTCATGATTAAATTCATGATTCATGATTCAATTCATGATTCATGATTTATGATTCAATTCATGATTCATGATTCATGAATCAATTCATGATTCATAATTCATGATTCAATTCATGATTCATGATTCATGATTCATGATTTATGATTCATGATTCATGATTCAATTCATGATTCATGATTCATGATTCAATTCATGATTCATGATTCGATTCATGATTCATGATTCATGATTCAATTCATGATTCATGATTCAATTTATGATTCATGATTCAATTCATGATTCATGATTCAATTCACGATTCAATTTATGATTCATGATTCATGATTCAATTCATGATTCATGATTCGATTCATGATTCATGATTCATGATTCAAATCATGATTCATGATTCATGATTCATGAATCAATTCATGATTCATTATTGAATTCATGATTCATAATTCATGATTCATGATTCAATTCATGATTCATGATTCAAGATTCATGATTCATGATTCAATTCATCATACATGATTCAATTCATGATTCGAATCCTGATTCAATTTATGATTCATGATTCGATTTATGATTCATGATTCATGATGCATGATTCATGATTCAATTCATGATTCATGATTCGATTCATGATTCATGATTCATGATTCAATTCATGATTCATGATTCATGATTCATGATTCAATTCATGATTCATGATTCAATTCATGATTCATGGTTCATTATTTGATTCATGATTCATGATTTATGATTCAATTCATGATTCGAATCCTGATTCAATTCATGATTCATGATTCGATTTATGATTCATGATTCATGATTCATGTCATGATTCATGATTCATGATTCATGATTCAATTCATGATTCATGATTCATGATTCAATTTATGATTCATGATTCAATTCATGATTCATAATTCATGATTCATGATTCAATTCATAATTCATGATTCAAGATTCATGATTCAATTTTTGATACATGATTCAATTCATGATTCATAATTCATGATTCATGATTCAATTTTTGATACATGATTCAATTCATGATTCATAATTCATGATTCATGATTCAATGCATGATTCATGATTCAAGATTCATTATTCAATTCATGATACATGATTCAATTCATGGTTCGAATCCTGATTCAATTCATGATTCATGATTCGATTTATGATTCATGATTCATGATTCATGTCATGATTCATGATTTATGATTCATGATTCAATTCATGATTCATGATTCGATTTATGATTCATGATTCATGATTCATGTCATGATTCATGATTCATGATTCATGATTCAATTCATGATTCATGATTCATGATTCAATTCATGATTCATGATTCAATTCATGATTCATGATTCGATTCATGATTCATGATTCATTAATCAATTCATGATTCATGATTCAAATTATGATTCATGATTCAATTCATGATTCATAATTCATGATTCCTGATTCAATTCATGATTTATGATTCAAGATTCATGATTCATGATTCAATTCATGATTCGAATCCTGATTCAATTCAAGATTCATGATTCGATTTATGATTCATGATTCATGATTCATGTCATGATTCATGATTTATGATTCATGATTCAATTCATGATTCATGATTCATGATTCAATTCATGATTCATGATTCATGATTCATGATTCGATTCATGATTCATGATTCATGATTCAATTCATTATTCATGATTCAATTCATGATTCATGATTCGATTCATGATTCTTGATTCATGATTCATGATTCGATTCATGATTCATGATTCAATTCATGATTCATGATTCATGATTCATGATTCATGATTCGATTCATGATTCTTGATTCATGATTCATGATTCATGATTCAATTCATGATTCAAGATTCATGATTCAATTCATGATTCATGATTCAATTCATAATTCATAATTCATGATTCATGATTCAATTCATGATTCAAGATTCATGATTCAATTCATGATACATGATTCAATTCATGATACATGATTCAATTCATGATTCATAATTCATGATTCATGATTCAATTCATGATTCAAGATTCGATTCATGATTTTTGATACATGATTCATGATTCGATTCATGATTCAATATTCATAATTCAATTCATGATTCATGATTCATGATTCATAATTCAATTCATGATTCATGATTCATGATTCAATTCATGATTCATGATTCATGATTTGATTCATGATTCAATTCATTAATCATGATTCATGATTCAATTTATGATTCATGATTCAATTCATGATTCATGATTCAATCCATGATTCAAATCATGATTCATAATTCATGATTCAATTCATGATTCATAATTCATGATTTATGATTTGGTTCATGATTCATGATTCATGATTCAATTCATGATTCATGATTCATGATTCGATTCATGATTCATGATTCATGATTTAATTCATGATTCATGATTCAATTCATGATTCATGATTCATGATTTATGATTCAATTCATGATTCATGATTCAATTCATTATTCATAATTCATGATTTATGATTCAATTCATGATTCATGATTCATGATTCATGATTTATGATTCAATTCATGATTCATGATTCATGATTCGATTCATGATTCATGATTCATGATTCAATTCATGATTCATGATTCATGATTCATGATTCAATTCATGATTCATGATTCAATTCACGATTCATGATTCATGATTCAATTCATGATTCATGATTAATGATTCGATTCATGATTCATGATTCAATTCATGATTCATGATTCAATTCATGATTCATGATTCATGATTTATGGTTCAATTCATGATTCATGATTCAATTCATTATTCATAATTCATGATTTATGATTCAATTCATGATTCATGATTCATGATTCAATTCATGATTCATGATTCATGATTCGATTCATGATTCATGATTCATGATTCAATTCATGATTCATGATTCATGATTCATGATTCAATTCATGATTCATGATTCAATTCATTATTCATAATTCATGATTTATGATTCAATTCATGATTCATGATTCATGATTCATGATTCATGATTCATGATTCGATTCATGATTCATGATTCATGATTCAATTCATGATTCATGATTCAATTCATGATTCATGATTCAATTCATGATTCATGATTCATGATTCGATTCATGATTCATGATTTATGATTCAATTCATGATTCATGATTCATTAATCAATTCATGATTCATAATTCATGATTCAATTCATGATTCATGATTCATGATTCATGATTTATGATTCATGATTCATGATTCAATTCATGATTCATGATTCATGATTCAATTCATGATTCATGATTCGATTCATGATTCATGATTCATGATTCAATTCATGATTCATGATTCAATTTATGATTCATGATTCAATTCATGATTCATGATTCATGATTCATGATTCAATTCATGATTCATGATTCATGATTCATGATTTATGATTCAATTCATGATTCATGATTCATGATTCATGATTCATGATTCAATTCATAATTCATGATTCATGATTTATGATTCAATTCATGATTCAAGATTCGATTCATGATTCTTGATTCATGATTCATGATTCATGATTCAATTCATGATTCAAGATTCATGATTCAATTCATGATTCATGATTCAATTCATAATTCATAATTCATGATTCATGATTCAATTCATGATTCAAGATTCATGATTCAATTCATGATACATGATTCAATTCATGATTCATAATTCATGATTCATGATTCAATTCATGATTCAAGATTCGATTCATGATTTTTGATACATGATTCATGATTCGATTCATGATTCAATATTCATAATTCAATTCATGATTCATGATTCATGATTCATAATTCAATTCATGATTCATGATTCATGATTCATGATTCAATTCATGATTCATGATTCATGATTTGATTCATGATTCAATTCATTAATCATGATTCATGATTCAATTTATGATTCATGATTCAATTCATGATTCATGATTCAATCCATGATTCAAATCATGATTCATAATTCATGATTCAATTCATGATTCATAATTCATGATTTATGATTTGGTTCATGATTCATGATTCATGATTCAATTCACGATTCATGATTCATGATTCAATTCATGATTCATGATTCATGATTCGATTCATGATTAATGATTCATGATTTAATTCATGATTCATGATTCAATTCATGATTCATGATTCATGATTTATGATTCAATTCATGATTCATGATTCAATTCATTATTCATAATTCATGATTTATGATTCAATTCATAATTCATGATTCATGATTCGATTCATGATTCATGATTCATGATTCAATTCATGATTCATGATTCATGATTCATGATTCAATTCATGATTCATGATTCAATTCACGATTCATGATTCATGATTCAATTCATGATTCATGATTAATGATTCGATTCATGATTCATGATTCAATTCATGATTCATGATTCAATTCATGATTCATGATTCATGATTTATGGTTCAATTCATGATTCATGATTCAATTCATTATTCATAATTCATGATTTATGATTCAATTCATGATTCATGATTCATGATTCAATTCATGATTCATGATTCATGATTCGATTCATGATTCATGATTCATGATTCGATTCATGATTCATGATTCATGATTCAATTCATGATTCATGATTCATGATTCAATTCATGATTCATGATTCATGATTCATTATTTATGATTCATGATTCAATTCATGATTCATGATTCAATTCATTATTCATAATTCATGATTTATGATTCAATTCATGATTCATGATTCATGATTCATGATTCATGATTCGATTCATGATTCATGATTCATGATTCAATTCATGATTCATGATTCATGATTCAATTCATTATTTATGATTCATGATTAAATTCATGATTCATGATTCAATTCATGATTCATGATTCATGATTCGATTCATGATTCATGATTTATGATTCAATTCATGATTCATGATTCATTAATCAATTCATGATTCATAATTCATGATTCAATTCATGATTCATGATTCATGATTCATGATTTATGATTCATGATTCATGATTCAATTCATGATTCATGATTCATGATTCAATTCATGATTCATGATTCGATTCATGATTCATGATTCATGATTCAATTCATGATTCATGATTCAATTTATGATTCATGATTCAATTCATGATTCATGATTCAATTCACGATTCAATTTATGATTCATGATTCATGATTCAATTCATGATTCATGATTCGATTCATGATTCATGATTCATGATTCAATTCATGATTCATGATTCATGATTCATGAATCAATTCATGATTCATTATTGAATTCATGATTCATAATTCATGATTCATGATTCAATTCATGATTCATGATTCAAGATTCATGATTCATGATTCAATTCATCATACATGATTCAATTCATGATTCGAATCCTGATTCAATTTATGATTCATGATTCGATTTATGATTCATGATTCATGTCATGATTCATGATGCATGATTCATGATTCAATTCATGATTCATGATTCGATTCATGATTCATGATTCATGATTCAATTCATGATTCATGATTCATGATTCATGATTCAATTCATGATTCATGATTCATTATTTGATTCATGATTCATGATTTATGATTAAATTCATGATTCATGATTCATGATTCAATTCATTATTCATAATTCATGATTTATGATTCAATTCATGATTCATGATTCATGATACGATTCATAATTCATGATTCATGATTTAATTCATGATTCATGATTCATGATTCGATTCATGATTCATGATTCATTATTTATGATTCATGATTCATGATTCAATATTTATGATTCATGATTAAATTCATGATTCATGATTCAATTCATGATTCATGATTCATGATTTGATTCATGATTCATGATTTATGATTCAATTCATGATTCATGATTCATGAATCAATTCATGATTCATAATTCATGATTCAATTCATGATTCATGATTCATGATTCATGATTTATGATTCATGATTCATGATTCAATTCATGATTCATGATTCATGATTCAATTTATGATTCATGATTCGATTCATGATTCATGATTCATGATTCAATTCATGATTCATGATTCAATTTATGATTCATGATTCAATTCATGATTCATGATTCAATTCACGATTCAATTTATGATTCATGATTCATGATTCAATTCATGATTCATGATTCGATTCATGATTCATGATTCATGATTCAATTCATGATTCATGATTCAATTCATAATTCATAATTCATGATTCATGATTCAATTCATGATTCAAGATTCATGATTCAATTCATGATACATGATTCAATTCATGATTCATAATTCATGATTCATGATTCAATTCATGATTCAAGATTCGATTCATGATTTTTGATACATGATTCATGATTCGATTCATGATTCAATATTCATAATTCAATTCATGATTCATGATTCATGATTCATAATTCAATTCATGATTCATGATTCATGATTCAATTCATGATTCATGATTCATGATTTGATTCATGATTCAATTCATTAATCATGATTCATGATTCAATTTATGATTCATGATTCAATTCATGATTCATGATTCAATCCATGATTCAAATCATGATTCATAATTCATGATTTATGATTTGGTTCATGATTCATGATTCATGATTCAATTCACGATTCATGATTCATGATTCAATTCATGATTCATGATTCGATTCATGATTCATGATTCGATTCATGATTCATGATTCATGATTTAATTCATGATTCATGATTCAATTCATGATTCATGATTCATGATTTATGATTCAATTCATGATTCATGATTCAATTCATTATTCATAATTCATGATTTATGATTCAATTCATGATTCATGATTCATGATTCATGATTTATGATTCAATTCATGATTCATGATTCATGATTCGATTCATGATTCATGATTCATGATTCAATTCATGATTCATGATTCATGATTCATGATTCAATTCATGATTCATGATTCAATTCACGATTCATGATTCATGATTCAATTCATGATTCATGATTAATGATTCGATTCATGATTCATGATTCAATTCATGATTCATGATTCAATTCATGATTCATGATTCATGATTTATGGTTCAATTCATGATTCATGATTCAATTCATTATTCATAATTCATGATTTATGATTCAATTCATGATTCATGATTCATGATTCAATTCATGATTCATGATTCATGATTCGATTCATGATTCATGATTCATGATTCAATTCATGATTCATGATTCATGATTCATGATTCAATTCATGATTCATGATTCATGATTCATTATTTATGATTCATGATTCAATTCATGATTCATGATTCAATTCATTATTCATAATTCATGATTTATGATTCAATTCATGATTCATGATTCATGATTCATGATTCATGATTCGATTCATGATTCATGATTCATGATTCAATTCATGATTCATGATTCATGATTCAATTCATTATTTATGATTCATGATTAAATTCATGATTCATGATTCAATTCATGATTCATGATTCATGATTCGATTCATGATTCATGATTTATGATTCAATTCATGATTCATGATTCATTAATCAATTCATGATTCATAATTCATGATTCAATTCATGATTCATGATTCATGATTCATGATTTATGATTCATGATTCATGATTCAATTCATGATTCATGATTCATGATTCAATTCATGATTCATGATTCGATTCATGATTCATGATTCATGATTCAATTCATGATTCATGATTCAATTTATGATTCATGATTCAATTCATTATTCATGATTCATGATTCATGATTCAATTCATGATTCATGATTCATGATTCATGATTCATGATTCAATTCATGATTCATGATTCATGATTCATGATTCATGATTCAATTCATAATTCATGATTCATGATTTATGATTCAATTCATGATTCAAGATTCGATTCATGATTCTTGATTCATGATTCATGATTCATGATTCAATTCATGATTCAAGATTCATGATTCAATTCATGATTCATGATTCAATTCATAATTCATAATTCATGATTCATGATTCAATTCATGATTCAAGATTCATGATTCAATTCATGATACATGATTCAATTCATGATTCATAATTCATGATTCATGATTCAATTCATGATTCAAGATTCGATTCATGATTTTTGATACATGATTCATGATTCGATTCATGATTCAATATTCATAATTCAATTCATGATTCATGATTCATGATTCATAATTCAATTCATGATTCATGATTCATGATTCATGATTCAATTCATGATTCATGATTCATGATTTGATTCATGATTCAATTCATTAATCATGATTCATGATTCAATTTATGATTCATGATTCAATTCATGATTCATGATTCAATCCATGATTCAAATCATGATTCATAATTCATGATTCAATTCATGATTCATAATTCATGATTTATGATTTGGTTCATGATTCATGATTCATGATTCAATTCACGATTCATGATTCATGATTCAATTCATGATTCATGATTCATGATTCGATTCATGATTCATGATTCATGATTTAATTCATGATTCATGATTCAATTCATGATTCATGATTCATGATTTATGATTCAATTCATGATTCATGATTCAATTCATTATTCATAATTCATGATTTATGATTCAATTCATGATTCATGATTCATGATTCATGATTTATGATTCAATTTATGATTCATGATTCATGATTCGATTCATGATTCATGATTCATGATTCAATTCATGATTCATGATTCATGATTCATGATTCAATTCATGATTCATGATTCAATTCACGATTCATGATTCATGATTCAATTCATGATTCATGATTAATGATTCGATTCATGATTCATGATTCAATTCATGATTCATGATTCAATTCATGATTCATGATTCATGATTTATGGTTCAATTCATGATTCATGATTCAATTCATTATTCATAATTCATGATTTATGATTCAATTCATGATTCATGATTCATGATTCAATTCATGATTCATGATTCATGATTCGATTCATGATTCATGATTCATGATTCAATTCATGATTCATGATTCATGATTCATGATTCAATTCATGATTCATGATTCATTATTTATGATTCATGATTCAATTCATGATTCATGATTCAATTCATTATTCATAATTCATGATTTATGATTCAATTCATGATTCATGATTCATGATTCATGATTCATGATTCATGATTCGATTCATGATTCATGATTCATGATTCAATTCATGATTCATGATTCATGATTCAATTCATTATTTATGATTCATGATTAAATTCATGATTCATGATTCAATTCATGATTCATGATTCATGATTCGATTCATGATTCATGATTTATGATTCAATTCATGATTCATGATTCATTAATCAATTCATGATTCATAATTCATGATTCAATTCATGATTCATGATTCATGATTCATGATTTATGATTCATGATTCATGATTCAATTCATGATTCATGATTCATGATTCAATTCATGATTCATGATTCGATTCATGATTCATGATTCATGATTCAATTCATGATTCATGATTCAATTTATGATTCATGATTCAATTCATGATTCATGATTCAATTCACGATTCAATTTATGATTCATGATTCATGATTCAATTCATGATTCATGATTCGATTCATGATTCATGATTCATGATTCAATTCATGATTCATGATTCATGATTCATGAATCAATTCATGATTCATTATTGAATTCATGATTCATAATTCATGATTCATGATTCAATTCATGATTCATGATTCAAGATTCATGATTCATGATTCAATTCATCATACATGATTCAATTCATGATTCGAATCCTGATTCAATTTATGATTCATGATTCGATTTATGATTCATGATTCATGTCATGATTCATGATGCATGATTCATGATTCAATTCATGATTCATGATTCGATTCATGATTCATGATTCATGATTCAATTCATGATTCATGATTCATGATTCATGATTCAATTCATGATTCATGATTCATTATTTGATTCATGATTCATGATTTATGATTAAATTCATGATTCATGATTAATGATTCAATTCATTATTCATAATTCATGATTTATGATTCAATTCATGATTCATGATTCATGATTCGATTCATAATTCATGATTCATGATTTAATTCATGATTCATGATTCATGATTCGATTCATGATTCATGATTCATTATTTATGATTCATGATTCATGATTCAATATTTATGATTCATGATTAAATTCATGATTCATGATTCAATTCATGATTCATGATTCATGATTTGATTCATGATTCATGATTTATGATTCAATTCATGATTCATGATTCATGAATCAATTCATGATTCATAATTCATGATTCAATTCATGATTCATGATTCATGATTCATGATTTATGATTCATGATTCATGATTCAATTCATGATTCATGATTCATGATTCAATTTATGATTCATGATTCGATTCATGATTCATGATTCATGATTCATGATTTATGATTCATGATTCATGATTCAATTCATGATTCATGATTCATGATTCAATTCATGATTCATGATTCGATTCATGATTCATGATTCATGATTCAATTCATGATTCATGATTCAATTTATGATTCATGATTCAATTCATGATTCATGATTCAATTCACGATTCAATTTATGATTCATGATTCATGATTCAATTCATGATTCATGATTCGATTCATGATTCATGATTCATGATTCAATTCATGATTCATGATTCATGATTCATGAATCAATTCATGATTCATTATTGAATTCATGATTCATAATTCATGATTCATGATTCAATTCATGATTCATGATTCAAGATTCATGATTCATGATTCAATTCATCATACATGATTCAATTCATGATTCGAATCCTGATTCAATTTATGATTCATGATTCGATTTATGATTCATGATTCATGTCATGATTCATGATGCATGATTCATGATTCAATTCATGATTCATGATTCGATTCATGATTCATGATTCATGATTCAATTCATGATTCATGATTCATGATTCATGATTCAATTCATGATTCATGATTCATTATTTGATTCATGATTCATGATTTATGATTAAATTCATGATTCATGATTCATGATTCAATTCATTATTCATAATTCATGATTTATGATTCAATTCATGATTCATGATTCATGATTCGATTCATAATTCATGATTCATGATTTAATTCATGATTCATGATTCATGATTCGATTCATGATTCATGATTCATTATTTATGATTCATGATTCATGATTCAATATTTATGATTCATGATTAAATTCATGATTCATGATTCAATTCATGATTCATGATTCATGATTTGATTCATGATTCATGATTTATGATTCAATTCATGATTCATGATTCATGAATCAATTCATGATTCATAATTCATGATTCAATTCATGATTCATGATTCATGATTCATGATTTATGATTCATGATTCATGATTCAATTCATGATTCATGATTCATGATTCAATTTATGATTCATGATTCGATTCATGATTCATGATTCATGATTCAATTCATGATTCATGATTCAATTTATGATTCATGATTCAATTCATGATTCATGATTCAATTCACGATTCAATTTATGATTCATGATTCATGATTCAATTCATGATTCATGATTCGATTCATGATTCATGATTCATAATTCAATTCATGATTCATGATTCAATTCATAATTCATAATTCATGATTCATGATTCAATTCATGATTCAAGATTCATGATTCAATTCATGATACATGATTCAATTCATGATTCATAATTCATGATTCATGATTCAATTCATGATTCAAGATTCGATTCATGATTTTTGATACATGATTCATGATTCGATTCATGATTCAATATTCATAATTCAATTCATGATTCATGATTCATGATTCATAATTCAATTCATGATTCATGATTCATGATTCATGATTCATGATTTGATTCATGATTCAATTCATTAATCATGATTCATGATTCAATTTATGATTCATGATTCAATTCATGATTCATGATTCAATCCATGATTCAAATCATGATTCATAATTCATGATTCAATTCATGATTCATAATTCATGATTTATGATTTGGTTCATGATTCATGATTCATGATTCAATTCACGATTCATGATTCATGATTCAATTCATGATTCATGATTCATGATTCGATTCATGATTCATGATTCATGATTTAATTCATGATTCATGATTCAATTCATGATTCATGATTCATGATTTATGATTCAATTCATGATTCATGATTCAATTCATTATTCATAATTCATGATTTATGATTCAATTCATGATTCATGATTCATGATTCATGATTTATGATTCAATTCATGATTCATGATTCATGATTCGATTCATGATTCATGATTCATGATTCAATTCATGATTCATGATTCATGATTCATGATTCAATTCATGATTCATGATTCAATTCACGATTCATGATTCATGATTCAATTCATGATTCATGATTAATGATTCGATTCATGATTCATGATTCAATTCATGATTCATGATTCAATTCATGATTCATGATTCATGATTTATGGTTCAATTCATGATTCATGATTCAATTCATTATTCATAATTCATGATTTATGATTCAATTCATGATTCATGATTCATGATTCAATTCATGATTCATGATTCGATTCATGATTCATGATTCATGATTCAATTCATGATTCATGATTCATGATTCATGATTCAATTCATGATTCATGATTCATGATTCATTATTTATGATTCATGATTCAATTCATGATTCATGATTCAATTCATTATTCATAATTCATGATTTATGATTCAATTCATGATTCATGATTCATGATTCATGATTCATGATTCATGATTCGATTCATGATTCATGATTCATGATTCAATTCATGATTCATGATTCATGATTCAATTCATTATTTATGATTCATGATTAAATTCATGATTCATGATTCAATTCATGATTCATGATTCATGATTCGATTCATGATTCATGATTTATGATTCAATTCATGATTCATGATTCATTAATCAATTCATGATTCATAATTCATGATTCAATTCATGATTCATGATTCATGATTCATGATTTATGATTCATGATTCATGATTCAATTCATGATTCATGATTCATGATTCAATTCATGATTCATGATTCGATTCATGATTCATGATTCATGATTCAATTCATGATTCATGATTCAATTTATGATTCATGATTCAATTCATGATTCATGATTCATGATTCATGATTCAATTCATGATTCATGATTCATGATTCATGATTCATGATTCAATTCATGATTCATGATTCATGATTCATGATTCAATTCATAATTCATGATTCATGATTTATGATTCAATTCATGATTCAAGATTCGATTCATGATTCTTGATTCATGATTCATGATTCATGATTCAATTCATGATTCAAGATTCATGATTCAATTCATGATTCATGATTCAATTCATAATTCATAATTCATGATTCATGATTCAATTCATGATTCAAGATTCATGATTCAATTCATGATACATGATTCAATTCATGATTCATAATTCATGATTCATGATTCAATTCATGATTCAAGATTCGATTCATGATTTTTGATACATGATTCATGATTCGATTCATGATTCAATATTCATAATTCAATTCATGATTCATGATTCATGATTCATAATTCAATTCATGATTCATGATTCATGATTCATGATTCAATTCATGATTCATGATTCATGATTTGATTCATGATTCAATTCATTAATCATGATTCATGATTCAATTTATGATTCATGATTCAATTCATGATTCATGATTCAATCCATGATTCAAATCATGATTCATAATTCATGATTCAATTCATGATTCATAATTCATGATTTATGATTTGGTTCATGATTCATGATTCATGATTCAATTCACGATTCATGATTCATGATTCAATTCATGATTCATGATTCATGATTCGATTCATGATTCATGATTCATGATTTAATTCATGATTCATGATTCAATTCATGATTCATGATTCATGATTTATGATTCAATTCATGATTCATGATTCAATTCATTATTCATAATTCATGATTTATGATTCAATTCATGATTCATGATTCATGATTCATGATTTATGATTCAATTCATGATTCATGATTCATGATTCGATTCATGATTCATGATTCATGATTCAATTCATGATTCATGATTCATGATTCATGATTCAATTCATGATTCATGATTCAATTCACGATTCATGATTCATGATTCAATTCATGATTCATGATTAATGATTCGATTCATGATTCATGATTCAATTCATGATTCATGATTCAATTCATGATTCATGATTCATGATTTATGGTTCAATTCATGATTCATGATTCAATTCATTATTCATAATTCATGATTTATGATTCAATTCATGATTCATGATTCATGATTCAATTCATGATTCATGATTCATGATTCGATTCATGATTCATGATTCATGATTCAATTCATGATTCATGATTCATGATTCAATTCATGATTCATGATTCATTATTTATGATTCATGATTCAATTCATGATTCATGATTCAATTCATTATTCATAATTCATGATTTATGATTCAATTCATGATTCATGATTCATGATTCATGATTCATGATTCATGATTCGATTCATGATTCATGATTCATGATTCAATTCATGATTCATGATTCATGATTCAATTCATTATTTATGATTCATGATTAAATTCATGATTCATGATTCAATTCATGATTCATGATTCATGATTCGATTCATGATTCATGATTTATGATTCAATTCATGATTCATGATTCATTAATCAATTCATGATTCATAATTCATGATTCAATTCATGATTCATGATTCATGATTCATGATTTATGATTCATGATTCATGATTCAATTCATGATTCAATTCATGATTCATGATTCAATTCATGATTCATGATTCGATTCATGATTCATGATTCATGATTCAATTCATGATTCATGATTCAATTTATGATTCATGATTCAATTCATGATTCATGATTCAATTCACGATTCAATTTATGATTCATGATTCATGATTCAATTCATGATTCATGATTCGATTCATGATTCATGATTCATGATTCAATTCATGATTCATGATTCATGAATCAATTCATGATTCATTATTGAATTCATGATTCATAATTCATGATTCATGATTCAATTCATGATTCATGATTCAAGATTCATGATTCATGATTCAATTCATCATACATGATTCAATTCATGATTCGAATCCTGATTCAATTTATGATTCATGATTCGATTTATGATTCATGATTCATGTCATGATTCATGATGCATGATTCATGATTCAATTCATGATTCATGATTCGATTCATGATTCATGATTCATGATTCAATTCATGATTCATGATTCATGATTCATGATTCAATTCATGATTCATGATTCATTATTTGATTCATGATTCATGATTTATGATTCAATTCATGATTCATGATTCATGATTCAATTCATTATTCATAATTCATGATTTATGATTCAATTCATGATTCGATTCATAATTCATGATTCATGATTTAATTCATGATTCATGATTCATGATTCGATTCATGATTCATGATTCATTATTTATGATTCATGATTCATGATTCAATATTTATGATTCATGATTAAATTCATGATTCATGATTCAATTCATGATTCATGATTCATGATTTGATTCATGATTCATGATTTATGATTCAATTCATGATTCATGATTCATGAATCAATTCATGATTCATAATTCATGATTCAATTCATGATTCATGATTCATGATTCATGATTTATGATTCATGATTCATGATTCAATTCATGATTCATGATTCATGATTCAATTTATGATTCATGATTCGATTCATGATTCATGATTCATGATTCAATTCATGATTCATGATTCAATTTATGATTCATGATTCAATTCATGATTCATGATTCAATTCACGATTCAATTTATGATTCATGATTCATGATTCAATTCATGATTCATGATTCATGATTCAATTCATGATTCATGATTCATGATTCATGAATCAATTCATGATTCATGAATCAATTCATGATTCATGATTCAATTCATGATTCATAATTCATGATTCATGATTCAATTCATGATTCATGATTCAAGATTCATGATTCATGATTCAATTCATCATACATGATTCAATTCATGATTCGAATCCTGATTCAATTTATGATTCATGATTCGATTTATGATCATGATTCATGTCATGATTCATGATGCATGATTCATGTTTCAATTCACGATTCATGGTTCATGATTCAATTCATGATTCATGATTCGATTCATGATTCATTATTCATGATTCAATTCATGATTCATGATTCATGATTCATGATTCATGATTCAATTAATGATTCATGATTCAATTCATGATTCATGATTCATGATTTGATTCATGATTCATGATTTATGATTTAATTCATGATTCATGATTCATGATTCAATTCATTATTCATAATTCATGATTTATGATTCAATTCATGATTCATGATTCGATTCATAATTCATGATTCATGATTTAATTCATGATTCATGATTCATGATTCGATTCATGATTCATGATTCATGATTCAATTCATGATTCATGATTCATGATTCATTATTCATGATTCATGATTAAATTCATGATTCATGATTCAATTCATGATTCATGATTCATGATTCGATTCATGATTCATGATTTATGATTCAATTCATGATTCATGATTCATGAATCATGTCATGATTCATAGTTCATGATTCATTAATTCAATTCATGATTCATGATTCGATTCATAATTCATGATTCATGATTTGATTCATGATTCATGATTCATGATTCGATTCATGATTCATGATTCAATTCATGATTCATGATTCATGATTCATTATTCATGATTCATGATTAAATTCATGATTCATGATTCAATTCATGATTCATGATTCATGATTCGATTCATGATTCTTGATTCATGAATCAATTCATGATTCATGATTCATGATTCAATTCATGATTCATGATTCAATTTATGATTCATGATTCAATTCATGATTCATGATTCAATTCACGATTCAATTTATGATTCATGATTCATGATTCAATTCATGATTCATGATTCGATTCATGATTCATGATTCATGATTCATGATTCATGAATCAATTCATGATTCATAATTCATGATTCATGATTCAATTCATGATTCATGATTCAAGATTCATGATTCATGATTCAATTCATCATACATGATTCAATTCATGATTGGAATCCTGATTCAATTTATGATTTATGATTCGATTTATGATTCATGATTCATGTCATGATTCATGATTTATGATTCATGATTCAATTCATGATTCATGATTCAATTCATGATTCATGATTCATGATTCAATTCATGATTCATGATTCATGATTCAATTCATGATTCATGATTCAATTTATCAATACAACAAAAGGTAACAGCGCTAAATGACACTCGGGGGTAAACAATGTGAATGATAAAAAATGGTCTCAAAAACCAGGGCAGAATAAACCAATACTTCAAACATTTAATAATGCACACACATGTATTGAAATCCAGCAATATAATAAAATAAGGAGATAATACTCCTAAGGTGTTGTGAGGACACCGGGGTTATTACCAAAGCTCTCTAGATACCCGGTCCTCTAGGTTCACAGGTCACACAGGTAAGGAGACAGGAAAGAAATAATAATCCCTTTTATTAAACAAAGTGCACACACTTAGTAAAATACAACAGTGCTCCCCAAGGAGAAACTTGTTCCCCCCGCCAAATATATCAAGTGTCAGAAAATCACCAGTGCAAGTAAAACTCCCCAACAAAATCCCCAGCAGGTTACCTCCAAGCACAGAGTCCTAGCAGGCCCAAACTCCTGGTAATAAAATCCACAGCTGACAATCCAAGTGGGCCAGGGTTTCTGATCCTTAAGGTGGGTCTGTGTATCTTGCTGATCCCAGCCGCTCGGCCAACTCTCCACCAGCTTGGTGGGACCCTGGGTATCAGTCTCCCTACGGATGTAGGCTCACCAATTCCCCAGAATCTGCGAGTGTCTCCCGATGGAGTGGTAACAGAATCAGTCCTAGAGGTACACTGTCCGATCTCTGTCAAGAAGCTCCTGCCTCAAGCATTCCTTTAAGGCCCTGTGAGAATACGGTTACTCTCTAACAGGTCCTTGCTGTCTCCAGATTCTCCAACAACAACCCCCATCCCCCAGACAGCTCCTTTTTGGTCCCTTCTCACCACCCCCCCCCCCACTCACTGTCCTCTTGTGATTGGTGGTGTGAAGAGTTTGGGTGGTAACCGGGGTGGAAATAGTGCATGACATCAGTGGTCACCCCTTGCTGTGATGGTGCCATTCAGACTGTGTTGCAGACTTGCTAGAACAATAGGGAGAGACCCCCTACTGATTTTAGATAAGGTCCTGACCCTCCTTTTTTTAACCCGTTCCACTACTTTTTGATGTCACAGGGTCCACAGCTGATTCACACTTCCTGTGAGCTGCCTCTCCCCTCCCTCTCTGGACACCACAGTAATAACAGATCTGGCCACCGGGCGGCATTTAATAACAGAGTGGGCCATGGTTGTTCAATTGGCCCACTGAGGACAGACCGGGTTGGCACGATATTCTCAATATAAGGCCCGGGTCTGTCACAGGTGTATATAAAAAACCGCAATCAACTTGTCAATTGAACACAAAGATAATAATCAATGGGCCACAATGATGTACAAACCAAGGCCACAATCACATATATATATATATATATATATGGATAAAAATAGAGAGCATGGTGGGACAATAGATGTGGATACTAAAGACAATACCGGAGTGTAGAGTTCAATTCAAGTGTCCAGCAATAGATAGGGATAGCAAAAACCATTTTATGATTCATGATTCGATTCATGATTCATGATTCATGATTCAATTTATGATTCATGATTCATGATTCAATTCATGATTCATGATTCAATTCATGATTCATGATTCAATTCATGATTCAATTCATGATTCATGATTCATGATTCAATTCATGATTCATGATTCAATTCATGATTCATAATTCATGATTCATGATTCAATTCATGATTCATGATTCAATTTGTGATTCATGATTCAATTCATGATTCATGATTCAATTCATGATTCGAATCCTGATTAAATTCATGATTCATGATTCGATTTATGATTCATGATTCATGATTCAATTCATGATTCATGATTCATGATTCAATTCATGATTCATGATTTAATTCATGATTCATAATTCATGATTCATGATTCAATTCATGATTCATGATTCAATTCATGATTCGAATCCTGATTCAATTCATGATTCATGATTCGATTTATGATTCATGATTCATGATTCATGTCATGATTCATGATTCATGATTCATGATTCATGATTCAATTCATGATTCATGATTCATAATTCAATTTATGATTCATGATTCAATTCATGATTCATAATTCATGATTCATGATTCAATTCATAATTCATGATTCAAGATTCATGATTCAATTTTTGATACATGATTCAATTCATGATTCATAATTCATGATTCATGATTCAATTCATGATTCATAATTCATGATTCATGATTCAAATTATGATTCATGATTCAAGATTCATTATTCAATTCATGATACATGATTCAATTCATGGTTCGAATCCTGATTCAATTCATGATTCATGATTCGATTTATGATTCATGATTCATGATTCATGTCATGATTCATGATTCATGATTCATGATTCAATTCATGATTCATGATTCGATTTATGATTCATGATTCATGATTCATGTCATGATTCATGATTCATGATTCAATTCATGATTCATGATTCATGATTCAATTCATGATTCATGATTCAATTCATGATTCATGATTCAATTCATGATTCATGATTCGATTCATGATTCATGATTCATTAATCAATTCATGATTCATGATTCAAATTATGATTCATGATTCAATTCATGATTCATAATTCATGATTCCTGATTCAATTCATGATTTATGATTCAAGATTCATGATTCATGATTCAATTCATGATTCATGATTCAATTCATGATTCGAATCCTGATTCAATTCAAGATTCATGATTCGATTTATGATTCATGATTCATGATTCATGTCATGATTCATGATTTATGATTCATGATTCAATTCATTAATCATGATTCATGATTCAATTCATGATTCATGATTCATGATTCATGATTCGATTCATGATTCATGATTCATAATTCAATTCATGATTCAATTCATTATTCATGATTCAATACATGATTCATGATTCGATTCATGATTCTTGATTCATGATTCATGATTCGATTCATGATTCATGATTCAATTCATGATTCATGATTCATGATTCATGATTCATGATTCAATTCATGATTCATGATTCATGATTCATGATTCATGATTCAATTCATAATTCATGATTCATGATTCAATTCATGATTCAAGATTCGATTCATGATTCTTGATTCATGATTCATGATTCATGATTCAATTCATGATTCAAGATTCATGATTCAATTCATGATTCATGATTCAATTCATGATTCATAATTCATGATTCATGATTCAATTCATGATTCATAATTCATGATTCATGATTCAAATTATGATTCATGATTCAAGATTCATTATTCAATTCATGATACATGATTCAATTCATGGTTCGAATCCTGATTCAATTCATGATTCATGATTCGATTTATGATTCATGATTCATGATTCATGTCATGATTCATGATTCATGATTCATGATTCAATTCATGATTCATGATTCGATTTATGATTCATGATTCATGATTCATGTCATGATTCATGATTCATGATTCATGATTCAATTCATGATTCATGATTCATGATTCAATTCATGATTCATGATTCAATTCATGATTCATGATTCAATTCATGATTCATGATTCGATTCATGATTCATGATTCATTAATCAATTCATGATTCATGATTCAAATTATGATTCATGATTCAATTCATGATTCATAATTCATGATTCCTGATTCAATTCATGATTTATGATTCAAGATTCATGATTCATGATTCAATTCATGATTCATGATTCAATTCATGATTCGAATCCTGATTCAATTCAAGATTCATGATTCGATTTATGATTCATGATTCATGATTCATGTCATGATTCATGATTTATGATTCATGATTCAATTCATTAATCATGATTCATGATTCAATTCATGATTCATGATTCATAATTCAATTCATGATTCAATTCATTATTCATGATTCAATACATGATTCATGATTCGATTCATGATTCTTGATTCATGATTCATGATTCGTGATTTATGATTCAATTCATGATTCATGATTCGATTCATAATTCATGATTCATGATTTAATTCATGATTCATGATTTAATTCATGATTCATGATTCATGATTCGATTCATGATTCATGATTCATGATTCAATTCATGATTCATGATTCATGATTCATTATTCATGATTCATGATTAAATTCATGATTCATGATTCAATTCATGATTCATGATTCATGATTCGATTCATGATTCATGATTTATGATTCAATTCATGATTCATGATTCATGAATCAATTCATGATTCATAATTCATGATTCATGATTCAATTCATGATTCATGATTCATGATTCATGATTCATGATTCAATTCATGATTCATGATTCATGATTCAATTCATGATTCATGATTCAATTTATGATTCATGATTCAATTCATGATTCATGATTCAATTCACGATTCAATTTATGATTCATGATTCATGATTCAATTCATGATTCATGATTCAAGATTCATTATTCATGATTCAACTCCTCATACATGATTCAATTCATGATTGGAATCCTGATTCAATTTATGATTTATGATTCGATTTATGATTCATGATTCATGTCATGATTCATTATTTATGATTCATGATTCAATTCATGATTCATGATTCAATTCATGATTCCTGATTCATGATTCAATTCATGATTCATGATTCATTATTCAATTCATGATTCATGATTCAATTTATGATTCATGATTCGATTCATGATTCATGATTCAATTTATGATTCATGATTCATGATTCAATTCATGATTCATGATTCATGATTCAATTCATGATTCATGATTCAATTCATGATTCATGATTCAATTCATGATTCAATTCATGATTCATGATTCATTATTCAATTCATGATTCATGATTCAATTCATGATTCATAATTCATGATTCATGATTCAATTCATGATTCATGATTCAATTCATGATTCGAATCCTGATTCAATTCATGATTCATGATTCGATTTATGATTCATGATTCATGATTCAATTCATGATTCATGATTCATGATTCAATTCATGATTCATGATTCAATTCATGATTCATAATTCATGATTCATGATTCAATTCATGATTCATGATTCAATTCATGATTCATGATTCAATTCATGATTCGAATCCTGATTCAATTCATGATTCATGATTCGATTTATGATTCATGATTCATGATTCATGTCATGATTCATGATTCATGATTCATGATTCATGATTCAATTCATGATTCATGATTCATGATTCAATTTATGATTCATGATTCAATTCATGATTCATAATTCATGATTCATGATTCAATTCATAATTCATGATTCAAGATTCATGATTCAATTTTTGATACATGATTCAATTCATGATTCATAATTCATGATTCATGATTCAATTCATGATTCATAATTCATGATTCATGATTCAATTCATGATTCATGATTCAAGATTCATTATTCAATTCATGATACATGATTCAATTCATGGTTCGAATCCTGATTCAATTCATGATTCATGATTCGATTTATGATTCATGATTCATGATTCATGTCATGATTCATGATTCATGATTCATGATTCAATTCATGATTCATGATTCGATTTATGATTCATGATTCATGATTCATGTCATGATTCATGATTCATGATTCATGATTCAATTCATGATTCATGATTCATGATTCAATTCATGATTCATGATTCAATTCATGATTCATGATTCGATTCATGATTCATGATTCATTAATCAATTCATGATTCATGATTCAAATTATGATTCATGGTTCAATTCATTATTCATAATTCCTGATTCCTGATTCAATTCATGATTTATGATTCAAGATTCATGATTCATGATTCAATTCATGATTCATGATTCAATTCATGATTCGAATCCTGATTCAATTCAAGATTCATGATTCGATTTATGATTCATGATTCATGATTCATGTCATGATTCATGATTTATGATTCATGATTCAATTAATGATTCATGATTCATGATTCAATTCATGATTCATGATTCATGATTCATGATTCGATTCATGATTCATGATTCATAATTTAATTCATGATTCATGATTCAATTCATTATTCATGATTCAATTCATGATTCATGATTCGATTCATGATTCTTGATTCATGATTCATGATTCGATTCATGATTCATGATTCATGATTCAATTCATGATTCATGATTCATGATTCATGATTCATGATTCAATTCATGATTCATGATTCATGATTCATGATTCATGATTCAATTCATAATTCATGATTCATGATTTATGATTCAATTCATGATTCAAGATTCGATTCATGATTTTTGATTCATGATTCATGATTCATGATTCAATTCATGATTCAAGATTCATGATTCAGTTCATGATTCATGATTCAATTCATAATTCATAATTCATGATTCATGATTCAATTCATGATTCAAGATTCATGATTCAATTCATGATACATGATTCAATTCATGATTCATAATTCATGATTCATGATTCAATTCATGATTCAAGATTCGATTCATGATTCTTGATACATGATTCATGATTCGATTCATGATTCAATATTCATAATTCAATTCATGATTCATGATTCATAATTCAATTCATGATTCATGATTCATGATTCATGATTCAATTCATGATTCATGATTCATGATTTGATTCATGATTCAATTCATTAATCATGATTCATGATTCAATTTATGATTCATGATTCAATTCATGATTCATGATTCAATCCATGATTCAAATCATGATTCATAATTCATGATTCAATTCATGATTCATAATTCATGATTTATGATTTGGTTCATGATTCATGATTCATGATTCAATTCACGATTCATGATTCATGATTCAATTCATGATTCATGATTCGATTCATGATTCATGATTCAATTCATGATTCATGATTCAATTCATGTCTAATGATTCATGATTTATGATTCAATTCATGATTCATGATTCAATTCATTATTCATAATTCATGATTTATGATTCAATTCATGATTCATGATTCATGATTCATGATTCATGATTCAATTCATGATTCATGATTCATGATTCGATTCATGATTCATGATTCATGATTCAATTCATGATTCATGATTCATGATTCATGATTCAATTCATGATTCATGATTCATGATTCATGATTCGATTCATGATTCATGATTCATAATTCAATTCATGATTCATGATTCATGATTCAATTCATTATTCATGATTCAATTCATGATTCATGATTCGATTCATGATTCTTGATTCATGATTCATGATTCGATTCATGATTCATGATTCATGATTCAATTCATGATTCATGATTCATGATTCATGATTCATGATTCAATTCATGATTCATGATTCATGATTCATGATTCATGATTCAATTCATAATTCATGATTCATGATTTATGATTCAATTCATGATTCAAGATTCGATTCATGATTCTTGATTCATGATTCATGATTCATGATTCAATTCATGATTCAAGATTCATGATTCAATTCATGATTCATGATTCAATTCATAATTCATAATTCATGATTCATGATTCAATTCATGATTCAAGATTTATGATTCAATTCATGATACATGATTCAATTCATGATTCATAATTCATGATTCATGATTCAATTCATGATTCAAGATTCGATTCATGATTCAATATTCATAATTCAATTCATGATTCATGATTCATAATTCAATTCATGATTCATGATTCATGATTCATGATTCATGATTCATGATTCAATTCATGATTCATGATTTGATTCATGATTCATGATTCATTATTCAATTTATGATTCATGATTCAATTCATGATTCATGATTCAATCCATGATTCAAATCATGATTCATGATTCATGATTCAATTCATGATTCATGATTCAATCCATGATTCAAATCATGATTCATGATTCATGATTCAATTCATGATTCATAATTCATGATTTATGATTTGATTCATGATTCATGATTTATGATTCAATTCACGATTCATGATTCATGATTCAATTCATGATTCATGATTCATGATTCGATTCATGATTCATGATTCATGATTCAATTCATGATTCATGATTCAATTCATGATTCATGATTCATGATTTATGATTCAATTCATGATTCATGATTCAATTCATTATTCATAATTCATGATTTATGATTCAATTCATGATTCATGATTCATGATTCATGATTCGATTCATGATTCATGATTCGATTCATGATTCATGATTCGATTCATGATTCATGATTCATGATTCAATTCATGATTCATGATTCATGATTCATGATTCAATTCATGATTCATGATTCATGATTCATTATTTATGATTCATGATTCAATTCATGATTCATGATTCAATTCATTATTCATAATTCATGATTTATGATTCAATTCATGATTCATGATTCATGATTCATGATTCGATTCATGATTCATGATTCATGATTCATGATTCGATTCATGATTCATGATTCATGATTCAATTCATGATTCATGATTCATGATTCATGATTCAATTCATGATTCATGATTCATGATTCATTATTTATGATTCATGATTAAATTCATGATTCATGATTCAATTCATGATTCATGATTCATGATTCATGATTCGATTCATGATTCATGATTCATGATTCAATTCATGATTCATGATTCATGATTCATGATTCAATTCATGATTCATGATTCATGATTCATTATTTATGATTCATGATTAAATTCATGATTCATGATTCAATTCATGATTCATGATTCATGATTCGATTCATGATTCATGATTTATGATTCAATTCATGATTCATGAATCAATTCATGATTCATAATTCATGATTCAATTCATGATTCATGATTCATGATTCATGATTTATGATTCATGATTCATGATTCAATTCATGATTCATGATTCATGATTCAATTCATGATTCATGATTCGATTCATGATTCATGATTCATGATTCAATTCATGATTCATGATTCAATTTATGATTCATGATTCAATTCATGATTCATGATTCAATTCACGATTCAATTTATGATTCATGATTCATGATTCAATTCATGATTCATGATTCGATTCATGATTCATGATTCATGATTCAAATCATGATTCATGATTCATGATTCATGAATCAATTCATGATTCATTATTGAATTCATGATTCATAATTCATGATTCATGATTCAATTCATGATTCATGATTCAAGATTCATGATTCATGATTCAATTCATCATACATGATTCAATTCATGATTCGAATCCTGATTCAATTTATGATTCATGATTCGATTTATGATTCATGATTCATGTCATGATTCATGATGCATGATTCATGATTCAATTCATGATTCATGATTCATGATTCATGATTCAATTCATGATTCATGATTCAATTCATGATTCATGATTCATTATTTGATTCATGATTCATGATTTATGATTCAATTCATGATTCGAATCCTGATTCAATTCATGATTCATGATTCGATTTATGATTCATGATTCATGATTCATGTCATGATTCATGATTCATGATTCATGATTCATGATTCAATTCATGATTCATGATTCATGATTCAATTTATGATTCATGATTCAATTCATGATTCATAATTCATGATTCATGATTCAATTCATAATTCATGATTCAAGATTCATGTATCAATTTTTGATACATGATTCAATTCATGATTCATAATTCATGATTCATGATTCAATTTTTGATACATGATTCAATTCATGATTCATAATTCATGATTCATGATTCAATTCATGATTCATGATTCAAGATTCATTATTCAATTCATGATACATGATTCAATTCATGGTTCGAATCCTGATTCAATTCATGATTCATGATTCGATTTATGATTCATGATTCATGATTCATGTCATGATTCATGATTTATGATTCATGATTCAATTCATGATTCATGATTCGATTTATGATTCATGATTCATGATTCATGTCATGATTCATGATTCATGATTCATGATTCAATTCATGATTCATGATTCATGATTCAATTCATGATTCATGATTCAATTCATGATTCATGATTCGATTCATGATTCATGATTCATTAATCAATTCATGATTCATGATTCAAATTATGATTCATGATTCAATTCATGATTCATAATTCATGATTCCTGATTCAATTCATGATTTATGATTCAAGATTCATGATTCATGATTCAATTCATGATTCATGATTCAATTCATGATTCGAATCCTGATTCAATTCAAGATTCATGATTCGATTTATGATTCATGATTCATGATTCATGTCATGATTCATGATTTATGATTCATGATTCAATTCATGATTCATGATTCATAATTCAATTTATGATTCATGATTCGATTCATGATTCATGATTCATAATTCAATTCATGATTCATGATTCATGATTCAATTCATTATTCATGATTCAATTCATGATTCATGATTCGATTCATGATTCTTGATTCATGATTCATGATTCGATTCATGATTCATGATTCATGATTCAATTCATGATTCATGATTCATGATTCATGATTCATGATTCAATTCATGATTCATGATTCATGATTCATGATTCATGATTCAATTCATAATTCATGATTCATGATTCAATTCATGATTCAAGATTCATGATTCAATTCATGATACATGATTCAATTCATGATTCATAATTCATGATTCATGATTCAATTCATGATTCAAGATTCGATTCATGATTTTTGATACATGATTCATGATTCGATTCATGATTCAATATTCATAATTCAATTCATGATTCATGATTCATGATTCATAATTCAATTCATGATTCATGATTCATGATTCATGATTCAATTCATGATTCATGATTCATGATTTGATTCATGATTCAATTCATTAATCATGATTCATGATTCAATTTATGATTCATGATTCAATTCATGATTCATGATTCAATCCATGATTCAAATCATGATTCATAATTCATGATTCAATTCATGATTCATAATTCATGATTTATGATTTGGTTCATGATTCATGATTCATGATTCAATTCACGATTCATGATTCATGATTCAATTCATGATTCATGATTCATGATTCGATTCATGATTCATGATTCATGATTTAATTCATGATTCATGATTCAATTCATGATTCATGATTCATGATTTATGATTCAATTCATGATTCATGATTCAATTCATTATTCATAATTCATGATTTATGATTCAATTCATGATTCATGATTCATGATTCATGATTCAATTCATGATTCATGATTCATGATTCGATTCATGATTCATGATTCATGATTCAATTCATGATTCATGATTCATGATTCATGATTCAATTCATGATTCATGATTCATGATTCGATTCATGATTCATGATTCATAATTCAATTCATGATTCATGATTCATAATTCAATTCATGATTCATGATTCATGATTCATGATTCATGATTCATGATTCAATTCATGATTCATGATTCATGATTTGATTCATGATTCATGATTCATGATTCAATTTATGATTCATGATTCAATTCATGATTCATGATTCAATCCATGATTCAAATCATGATTCATGATTCATGATTCAATTCATGATTCATAATTCATGATTTATGATTTGGTTCATGATTCATGATTTATGATTCAATTCACGATTCATGATTCATGATTCAATTCATGATTCATGATTAATGATTCGATTCATGATTCATGATTCATGATTCAATTCATGATTCATGATTCAATTCATGATTCATGATTCATGATTTATGATTCAATTCATGATTCATGATTCATTTCATTATTCATAATTCATGATTTATGATTCAATTCATGATTCATAATTCATGATTCAATTCATGATTCATGATTCATGATTCGATTCATGATTCATGATTCATGATTCAATTCATGATTCATGATTCATGATTCATGATTCAATTCATGATTCATGATTCATGATTCCTTATTTATGATTCATGATTCAATTCATGATTCATGATTCAATTCATTATTCATAATTCATGATTTATGATTCAATTCATGATTCATGATTCATGATTCATGATTCAATTCATGATTCATGATTCATGATTCGATTCATGATTCATGATTCATGATTCAATTCATGATTCATGATTCATGATTCATGATTCAATTCATTATTTATGATTCATGATTAAATTCATGATTCATGATTCAATTCATGATTCATGATTCATGATTCGATTCATGATTCATGATTTATGATTTAATTCATGATTCATGATTCATTAATCAATTCATGATTCATAATTCATGATTCAATTCATGATTCATGATTCATGATTCATGATTTATGATTCATGATTCATGATTCAATTCATGATTCATGATTCATGATTCAATTCATGATTCATGATTCGATTCATGATTCATGATTCATGATTCAATTCATGATTCATGATTCAATTTATGATTCATGATTCAATTCATGATTCATGATTCAATTCACGATTCAATTTATGATTCATGATTCATGATTCAATTCATGAATCATGATTCGATTTATGATTCATGATTCATGATTCAATTCATGATTCATGGTTCATGATTCATGAATCAATTCATGATTCATTATTGAATTCATGATTCATAATTCATGATTCAATTCATGATTCATGATTCAAGATTCATGATTCATGATTCAATTCATCATACATGATTCAATTCATGATTCGAATCCTGATTCAATTTATGATTCATGATTCGATTTATGATTCATGATTCATGTCATGATTCATGATGCATGATTCATGATTCAATTCATGATTCATGATTCGATTCATGATTCATGATTCATGATTCAATTCATCATACATGATTCAATTCATGATTCGAATCCTGATTCAATTTATGATTCATGATTCGATTTATGATTCATGATTCATGTCATGATTCATGATGCATGATTCATGATTCAATTCATGATTCATGATTCGATTCATGATTCATGATTCATGATTCAATTCATGATTCATGATTCATGATTCATGATTCAATTCATGATTCATGATTCATTATTTGATTCATGATTCATGATTTATGATTCAATTCATGATTCATGATTCATGATTCAATTCATTATTCATAATTCATGATTTATGATTCAATTCATGATTCATGATTCATGATTCGATTCATAATTCATGATTCATGATTTAATTCATGATTCATGATTCATGATTCGATTCATGATTCATGATTCATGATTCAATTCATGATTCATGATTCATGATTCATTATTCATGATTCATGATTAAATTCATGATTCATGATTCAATTCATGATTCATGATTCGATTCATGATTCATGATTTATGATTCAATTCATGATTCATGATTCATGAATCAATTCATGATTCATAATTCATGATTCATGATTTAATTCATGATTCATGATTCATGATTCATGATTCAATTCATGATTCATGATTCATGATTCATGATTCAATTCATGATTCATGATTCAATTTATGATTCATGATTCAATTCATGATTCATGATTCAATTCACGATTCAATTTATGATTCATGATTCATGATTCAATTCATGATTCATGATTCGATTCATGATTCATGATTCATGATTCAATTCATGATTCATAATTCATGATTCATGAATCAATTCATGATTCATAATTCATGATTCATGATTCAATTCATGATTCATGATTCAAGATTCATGATTCATGATTCAATTCATCATACATGATTCAATTCATGATTCGAATCCTGATTCAATTTATGATTCATGATTCGATTTATGGATCATGATTCATGTCATGATTCATGATTTATGATTCATGATTCAATTCATGATTCATGATTCAATTCATGATTCATGATTCATGATTCAATTCATGATTCATGATTCAATTCATGATTCATAATTCATGATTCATGATTCAATTCATGATTCATGATTCAATTCATGATTCATGATTCAATTCATGATTTGAATCCTGATTCAATTCATGATTCATGATTCGATTTATGATTCATGATTCATGATTCAATTCATGATTCATGATTCAATTCATGATTCATGATTCAATTCATGATTCGAATCCTGATTCAATTCATGATTCATGATTCGATCTATGATTCATGATTCATGTCATGATTCATGATTCATGATTCATGATTCATGATTCAATTCATGATTCATGATTCATGATTCAATTTATTATTCATGATTCAATTCATGATTCATAATTCATGATACATGATTCAATTCATAATTCATGATTCAAGATTCATGATTCAATTTTTGATACATGATTCAATTCATGATTCATAATTCATGATTCAATTCATGATTCATAATTCATGATTCATGATTCAATTCATGATTCATGATTCAAGATTCATTATTCAATTCATGATACATGATTCAATTCATGGTTCGAACCCTGATTCAATTCATGATTCATGATTCGATTTATGATTCATTAATCATGATTCATGTCATGATTCATGATTCATGATTCATGATTCAATTCATGATTCATGATTCGATTTATGATTCATGATTCATGATTCATGTCATGATTCATGATTCATGATTGAATTCATGATTCATGATTCAATTCATGATTCATGATTCAATTCATGATTCATGATTCGATTCATGATTCATGATTCAAATTATGATTCATGATTCAATTCATGATTCATAATTCATGATTCCTGATTCAATTTATGATTTATGATTCAAGATTCATGATTCATGATTCAATTCATGATTCGAATCCTGATTCAATTCAAGATTCATGATTCGATTTATGATTCATGATTCATGTCATGATTCATGATTTATGATTCATGATTCAATTCATGATTCATGATTCATGATTCAATTCATGATTCATGATTCATGATTCATGATTCGATTCATGATTCATGATTCATAATTCAATTCATGATTCATGATTCATGATTCAATTCATTATTCATGATTCAATTCATGATTCATGATTCGATTCATGATTCTTGATTCATGATTCATGATTCGATTCATGATTCATGATTCATGATTTAATTCATGATTCATGATTCATGATTTATGATTCAATTCATGATTCAAGATTTGATTCATGATTCTTGATTCATGATTCATGATTCATGATTCAATTCATGATTCAAGATTCATGATTCAATTCATGATTCATGATTCAATTCATAATTCATAATTCATGATTCATGATTCAATTCATGATTCAAGATTCATGATTCAATTCATGATACATGATTCAATTCATGATTCATAATTCATGATTCATGATTCAATTCATGATTCAAGATTCGATTTATGATTCATGATTCATGATTCATGTCATGGTTCATGATTCATGATTCATGATTCAATTCATGATTCATGATTCATGATTCAATTCATGATTCATGATTCAATTCATGATTCATGATTCAAGATTCATGATTCATGATTCAATTCATCATACATGATTCAATTCATGATTCGAATCCTGATTCAATTTATGATTCATGATTCGATTTATGATCATGATTCATGTCATGATTCATGATGCATGATTCATGTTTCAATTCACGATTCATGATTCATGATTCAATTCATGATTCATGATTCAATTCATGATTCATGATTCATGATTCGATTCATGATTCATGATTCATGATTCAATTCATGATTCATGATTCATGATTCATGATTCAATTCATGATTCATGATTCATGATTTGATTCATGATTCATGATTCATGATTCAATTCATGATTCGAATCCTGATTCAATTCATGATTCATGATTCGATTTATGATTCATGATTCATGTCATGATTCATGATTCATGATTCATGATTCAATTCATGATTCATGATTCATGATTCAATTTATGATTCATGATTCAATTCATGATTCATAATTCATGATACATGATTCAATTCATAATTCATGATTCAAGATTCATGATTCAATTTTTGATACATGATTCAATTCATGATTCATAATTCATGATTCATGATTCAATTCATGATTCATTATTCATGATTCATGATTCAATTCATGATTCATGATTCAAGATTCATTATTCAATTCATGATACATGATTCAATTCATGGTTCGAATCCTGATTCAATTCATGATTCATGATTCGATTTATGATTCATTAATCATGATTCATGTCATGATTCATGATTCATGATTCATGATTCAATTCATGATTCATGATTCGATTTATGATTCATGATTCATGATTCATGTCATGATTCATGATTCATGATTGAATTCATGATTCATGATTCATGATTCAATTCATGATTCATGTTTCAATTCATGATTCATGATTCGATTCATGATTCATGATTCATTAATCAATTCATGATTCATGATTCAAATTATGATTCATGATTCAATTCATGATTCATAATTCATGATTCCTGATTCAATTCATGATTTATGATTCAAGATTCATGATTCATGATTCAATTCATGATTCATGATTCAATTCATGATTCGAATCCTGATTCAATTCAAGATTCATGATTCGATTTATGATTCATGATTCATGATTCATGTCATGATTCATGATTTATGATTCATGATTCAATTCATGATTCATGATTCATGATTCAATTCATGATTCATGATTCATGATTCATGATTCGATTCATGATTCATGATTCATAATTCAATTCATGATTCATGATTCATGATTCAATTCATTATTCATGATTCAATTCATGATTCATGATTTGATTCATGATTCTTGATTCATGATTCATGATTCGATTCATGATTCATGATTCATGATTCAATTCATGATTCATGATTCATGATTCATGATTCATGATTCAATTCATGATTCATGATTCATGATTCATGATTCATGATTCAATTCATAATTCATGATTCATGATTTATGATTCAATTCATGATTCAAGATTCGATTCATGATTCTTGATTCATGATTCATGATTCATGATTCAATTTATGATTCAAGATTCATGATTCAATTCATGATTCATGATTCAATTCATAATTCATAATTCATGATTCATGATTCAATTCATGATTCAAGATTCATGATTCAATTCATGATACATGATTCAATTCATGATTCATAATTCATGATTCATGATTCAATTCATGATTCAAGATTCGATTTATGATTTATGATTCATGATTCATGTCATGGTTCATGATTCATGATTCATGATTCAATTCATGATTCATGATTCATGATTCAATTCATGATTCATGATTCAATTCATGATTCATGATTCAAGATTCATGATTCATGATTCAATTCATCATACATGATTCAATTCATGATTCGAATCCTGATTCAATTTATGATTCATGATTCGATTTATGATCATGATTCATGTCATGATTCATGATGCATGATTCATGTTTCAATTCACGATTCATGATTCATGATTCAATTCATGATTCATGATTCATGATTCGATTCATGATTCATGATTCATGATTCAATTCATGATTCAAGATTCATGATTCATGATTCATGATTCAATTCATGATTCATGATTCAATTCATGATTCATGATTCATGATTTGATTCATGATTCATGATTTGATTCATGATTCATGATTTATGATTCAATTCATGATTCATGATTTATGATTCAATTCATTATTCATAATTCATGATTTATGATTCAATTCATGATTCATGATTCGATTCATAATTCATGATTCATGATTTAATTCATGATTCATGATTCATGATTCGATTCATGATTCATGATTCATGATTCATGATTCATGATTCAATTTATGATTCAAGATTCATGATTCAATTCATGATTCATGATTCAATTCATAATTCATAATTCATGATTCATGATTCAATTCATGATTCAAGATTCATGATTCAATTCATGATACATGATTCAATTCATGATTCATAATTCATGATTCATGATTCAATTCATGATTCAAGATTCGATTTATGATTTATGATTCATGATTCATGTCATGGTTCATGATTCATGATTCATGATTCAATTCATGATTCATGATTCATGATTCAATTCATGATTCATGATTCAATTCATGATTCATGATTCAAGATTCATGATTCATGATTCAATTCATCATACATGATTCAATTCATGATTCGAATCCTGATTCAATTTATGATTCATGATTCGATTTATGATCATGATTCATGTCATGATTCATGATGCATGATTCATGTTTCAATTCACGATTCATGATTCATGATTCAATTCATGATTCATGATTCATGATTCAATTCATGATTCATGATTCAATTTATGATTCATGATTCAATTCATGATTCATGATTCAATTCACGATTCAATTTATGATTCATGATTCATGATTCAATTCATGATTCATGATTCAATTTATGATTCATGATTCAATTCATGATTCATGATTCAATTCACGATTCAATTTATGATTCATGATTCATGATTCAATTCATGATTCATGATTCAATTCATGATTCATGATTCAAGATTCATGATTCATGATTCAATTCATCATACATGATTCAATTCATGATTCGAATCCTGATTCAATTTATGATTCATGATTCGATTTATGGATCATGATTCATGTCATGATTCATGATTTATGATTCATGATTCAATTCATGATTCATGATTCAATTCATGATTCATGATTCATGATTCAATTCATGATTCATGATTCAATTCATGATTCATAATTCATGATTCATGATTCAATTCATGATTCATGATTCAATTCATGATTCATGATTCAATTCATGATTCGAATCCTGATTCAATTCATGATTCATGATTCGATTTATGATTCATGATTCATGATTCAATTCATGATTCATGATTCAATTCATGATTCATGATTCAATTCATGATTCATAATTCATGATTCATGATTCAATTCATGATTCATGATTCAATTCATGATTCATGATTCAATTCATGATTCGAATCCTGATTCAATTCATGATTCATGATTCGATTTATGATTCATGATTCATGATTCATGTCATGATTCATGATTCATGATTCATGATTCATGATTCAATTCATGATTCATGATTCATGATTCAATTTATGATTCATGATTCAATTCATGATTCATAATTCATGATTCATGATTCAATTCATAATTCATGATTCAAGATTCATGATTCAATTTTTGATACATGATTCAATTCATGATTCATAATTCATGATTCATGATTCAATTCATGATTCATAATTCATGATTCATGATTCAATTCATGATTCATGATTCAAGATTCATTATTCAATTCATGATACATGATTCAATTCATGGTTCGAATCCTGATTCAATTCATGATTCATGATTCGATTTATGATTCATGATTCATGATTCATGTCATGATTCATGATTCATGATTCATGATTCAATTCATGATTCATGATTCGATTTATGATTCATGATTCATGATTCATGTCATGATTCATGATTCATGATTCAATTCATGATTCATGATTCATGATTCAATTCATGATTCATGATTCAATTCATGATTCATGATTCGATTCATGATTCATGATTCATTAATCAATTCATGATTCATGATTCAAATTATGATTCATGATTCAATTCATGATTCATAATTCATGATTCCTGATTCAATTCATGATTTATGATTCAAGATTCATGATTCATGATTCAATTCATGATTCATGATTCAATTCATGATTCGAATCCTGATTCAATTCAAGATTCATGATTCGATTTATGATTCATGATTCATGATTCATGTCATGATTCATGATTTATGATTCATGATTCAATTCATGATTCATGATTCATGATTCAATTCGTGATTCATGATTCATGATTCAATTCGTGATTCATGATTCATGATTCGATTCATGATTCATGATTCATAATTCAATTCATGATTCATGATTCATGATTCAATTCATTATTCATGATTCAATTCATGATTCATGATTCGATTCATGATTCTTGATTCATGATTCAATTCATGATTCATGATTCATGATTCATGATTCAATTCATGATTCATGATTCATGATTCATGATTCAATTCATAATTCATGATTCATGATTTATGATTCAATTCATGATTCAAGATTCGATTCATGATTCTTGATTCATGATTCATGATTCATGATTCAATTCATGATTCAAGATTCATGATTCAATTCATGATTCATGATTCAATTCATAATTCATAATTCATGATTCATGATTCAATTCATGATTCAAGATTCATGATTCAATTCATGATACATGATTCAATTCATGATTCATAATTCATGATTCATGATTCAATTCATGATTCAAGATTCGATTTATGATTCATGATTCATGATTCATGTCATGGTTCATGATTCATGATTCATGATTCAATTCATGATTCATGATTCATGATTCAATTCATGATTCATGATTCAATTCATGATTCATGATTCAAGATTCATGATTCATGATTCAATTCATCATACATGATTCAATTCATGATTCGAATCCTGATTCAATTTATGATTCATGATTCGATTTATGATCATGATTCATGTCATGATTCATGATGCATGATTCATGTTTCAATTCACGATTCATGATTCATGATTCAATTCATGATTCATGATTCATGATTCGATTCATGATTCATGATTCATGATTCAATTCATGATTCATGATTCATGATTCATGATTCAATTCATGATTCATGATGCAATTCATGATTCATGATTCATGATTTGATTCATGATTCATGATTTATGATTCAATTCATGATTCATGATTTATGATTCAATTCATTATTCATAATTCATGATTTATGATTCAATTCATGATTCATGATTCGATTCATAATTCATGATTCATGATTTAATTCATGATTCATGATTCATGATTCGATTCATGATTCATGATTCATGATTCAATTCATGATTCATGATTCATGATTCATTATTCATGATTCATGATTAAATTCATGATTCATGATTCAATTCATGATTCATGATTCGATTCATGATTCATGATTTATGATTCAATTCATGATTCATGATTCATGAAACAATTCATGATTCATAATTCATGATTCATGATTCAATTCATGATTCATGATTCATGATTCATGATTCATGATTCAATTCATGATTCATGATTCATGATTCAATTCATGATTCATGATTCAATTTATGATTCATGATTCAATTCATGATTCATGATTCAATTCACGATTCAATTTATGATTCATGATTCATGATTCAATTCATGATTCATGATTCGATTCATGATTCATGATTCAATTCATGATTCATGATTCAATTTATGATTCATGATTCAATTCATGATTCATGATTCAATTCACGATTCAATTTATGATTCATGATTCATGATTCAATTCATGATTCATGATTCGATTCATGATTCATGATTCATGATTCAATTCATGATTCATGATTCATGAATCAATTCATGATTCATGATTCAATTCATGATTCATAAATCATGATTCATGATTCAATTCATGATTCATGATTCAAGATTCATGATTCATGATTCAATTCATGATTCAATTCATGATTCATGATTCGATTCATGATTCATGATTCATGATTCAATTCATGATTCATGATTCATGATTCATGAATCAATTCATGATTCATGATTCAATTCATGATTCATGATTCAATTCATGATTCATGATTCAAGATTCATGATTCATGATTCAATTCATCATACATGATTCAATTCATGATTCGAATCCTGATTCAATTTATGATTCATGATTCGATTTATGATCATGATTCATGTCATGATTCATGATGCATGATTCATGTTTCAATTCACGATTCATGATTCATGATTCAATTCATGATTCATGATTCATGATTCGATTCATGATTCATGATTCATGATTCAATTCATGATTCATGATTCATGATTCATGATTCATGATTCAATTCATGATTCATGATTCATGATTTGATTCATGATTCATGATTTATGATTCAATTCATGATTCATGATTCATGAATCAATTCATGATTCATAATTCATGATTAATGATTCAATTCATGATTCATAATTCATGATTCATGATTCAATTCATGATTCATGATTCATGATTCATGATTCAATTCATGATTCATGATTCATGATTCATGATTCAATTCATGATTCATGATTCATGATTCATGATTCAATTCATGATTCATGATTCATGATTCAATTCATGATTCATGAATCAATTCATGATTCATGAATCAATTCATGATTCATAATTCATGATTCATGATTCAATTCATGATTCATGATTCATGATTCATGATTCATGATTCAATTCATAATTCATGATTCATGATTCATGATTCATGATTCAATTTATGATTCATGATTCAATTCATGATTCATGATTCAATTCACGATTCAATTTATGATTCATGATTCATGATTCAATTCATGATTCATGATTCGATTCATGATTCATGATTCATGAATCAATTCATGATTCATAATTCATGATTCATGATTCAATTCATGATTCATGATTCAAGATTCATGATTCATAATTCAATTCATCATACATGATTCAATTCATGATTGGAATCCTGATTCAATTTATGATTTATGATTCGATTTATGATTCATGATTCATGTCATGATTCATGATTTATGATTCATGATTCAATTCATGATTCATGATTCAATTCATGATTCATGATTCATTATTCAATTCATGATTCATGATTCATGATTCAATTCATGATTCATGATTCAATTTATGATTCATGATTCGATTCATGATTCATGATTCATGATTCAATTTATGATTCATGATTCATGATTCAATTCATGATTCATGATTCAATTCATGATTCATGATTCAATTCATGATTCATGATTCAATTCATGATTCAATTCATGATTCATGATTCAATTCATGATTCATGATTCAATTCATGATTCATAATTCATGATTCATGATTCAATTCATGATTCATGATTCAATTCATGATTAATGATTCAATTCATGATTCATGATTCAATTCATGATTCGAATCCTGATTCAATTCATGATTCATGATTCGATTTATGATTCATGATTCATGATTCAATTCATGATTCATGATTCAATTCATGATTGGAATCCTGATTCAATTTATGATTTATGATTCGATTTATGATTCATGATTCATGTCATGATTCATGATTTATGATTCATGATTCAATTCATGATTCATGATTCAATTCATGATTCAATTCATGATTCATGATTCATGATTCAATTCATGATTCATGATTCAATTTATGATTCATGATTCGATTCATGATTCATGATTCATGATTCAATTTATGATTCATGATTCAATTCATGATTCATGATTCAATTCATGATTCAATTCATGATTCATGATTCATGATTCAATTCATGATTCATGATTCAATTCATGATTCATAATTCATGATTCATGATTCAATTCATGATTCATGATTCAATTCATGATTCATGATTCAATTCATGATTCGAATCCTGATTCAATTCATGATTCATGATTCGATTTATGATTCATGATTCATGATTCAATTCATGATTCATGATTCATGATTCAATTCATGATTCATGATTCAATTCATGATTCATAATTCATAATTCATGATTCAATTCATGATTCATGATTCAATTCATGATTCATGATTCAATTCATGATTCGAATCCTGATTCAATTCATGATTCATGATTCGATTTATGATTCATGATTCATGATTCAATTCATGATTCATGATTCATGATTCAATTCATGATTCATGATTCAATTCATGATTCATAATTCATGATTCATGATTCAATTTATGATTCATGATTCGATTCATGATTCATGATTCAATTCATGATTCATGATTCAATTTATGATTCATGATTCAATTCATAATTCATGATTCAATTCACGATTCAATTTATGATTCATGATTCATGATTCAATTCATGATTCATGATTCGATTCATGATTCATGATTCATGATTCAATTCATGATTCATGATTCATGATTCATGAATCAATTCATGATTCATGATTCAATTCATGATTCATAATTCATGATTCATGATTCAATTCATGATTCATGATTCAAGATTCATGATTCATGATTCAATTCATCATACATGATTCAATTCATGATTCGAATCCTGATTCAATTTATGATTCATGATTCGATTTATGATCATGATTCATGTCATGATTCATGATGCATGATTCATGTTTCAATTCACGATTCATGATTCAATTCATGATTCATGATTCATGATTCGATTCATGATTCATGATTCATGATTCAATTCATGATTCATGATTCATGATTCATGATTCAATTCATGATTCATGATTCAATTCATGATTCATGATTCAATTCATGATTCATGATTCATGATTTATGATTCAATTCATGATTCATGATTCATGATTCAATTCATTATTCATAATTCATGATTTATGATTCAATTCATGATTCATGATTCGATTCATAATTCATGATTCATGATTTAATTCATGATTCATGATTCATGATTCGATTCATGATTCATGATTCATGATTCAATTCATGATTCATGATTCATGATTCATGATTCATGATTCATTATTCATGATTCATGATTAAATTCATGATTCATGATTCAATTCATGATTCATGATTCATGATTCGATTCATGATTCATGATTTATGATTCAATTCATGATTCATGAATCAATTCATGATTCATAATTCATGATTCATGATTCAATTCATGATTCATGATTCATGATTCATGATTCAATTCATGATTCATGATTCATGATTCAATTCATGATTCATGATTCATGATTCATGATTCAATTCATGATTCATGATTCATGATTCATGATTCAATTCATGATTCATGATTCATGATTCATGATTCAATTCATGATTCATGATTCATGATTCATGATTCATGAATCAATTCATGATTCATAATTCATGATTCATGATTCAATTCATGATTCATGATTCATGATTCATGATTCATGATTCAATTCATGATTCATGATTCATGATTCATGATTCAATTTATGATTCATGATTCAATTCCTGATTCATGATTCAATTCACGATTCAATTTATGATTCATGATTCATGATTCAATTCATGATTCATGATTCGATTCATGATTCATGATTCATGATTCATGATTCATGAATCAATTCATGATTCATAATTCATGATTCATGATTAAATTCATGATTCATGATTCAAGATTCATGATTCATAATTCAATTCATCATACATGATTCAATTCATGATTGGAATCCTGATTCAATTTATGATTTATGATTCGATTTATGATTCATGATTCATGTCATGATTCATGATTTATGATTCATGATTCAATTCATGATTCATGATTCAATTCATGATTCATGATTCATGATTCAATTCATGATTCATGATTCATGATTCAATTCATGATTCATGATTCAATTTATGATTCATGATTCGATTCATGATTCATGATTCATGATTCAATTTATGATTCATGATTCATGATTCAATTCATGATTCATGATTCAATTCATGATTCATGATTCAATTCATGATTCATGATTCAATTCATGATTCAATTCATGATTCATGATTCATGATTCAATTCATGATTCATGATTCAATTCATGATTCATAATTCATGATTCATGATTCAATTCATGATTCATGATTCAATTCATGATTAATGATTCAATTCATGATTCATGATTCAATTCATGATTCGAATCCTGATTCAATTCATGATTCATGATTCGATTTATGATTCATGATTCATGATTCAATTCATGATTCATGATTCATGATTCAATTCATGATTCATGATTCAATTCATGATTCATAATTCATGATTCATGATTAAATTCATGATTCATGATTCAATTCATGATTCATGATTCAATTCATGATTCATGATTCAATTCATGATTCGAATCCTGATTCAATTCATGATTCATGATTCGATTCATGATTCATAATTCATGATTCATGATTCAATTCATAATTCATGATTCAAGATTCATGATTCAATTTTTGATACATGATTCAATTCATGATTCATAATTCATGATTCATGATTCAATTCATGATTCATAATTCATGATTCATGATTCAAATTATGATTCATGATTCAAGATTCATTATTCAATTCATGATACATGATTCAATTCATGGTTCGAATCCTGATTCAATTCATGATTCATGATTCGATTTATGATTCATGATTCATGATTCATGTCATGATTCATGATTTATGATTCATGATTCAATTCATGATTCATGATTCATGATTCATGATTCATGTCATGATTCATGATTCATGATTCATGATTCAATTCATGATTCATGATTCATGATTCAATTCATGATTCATGATTCAATTCATGATTCATGATTCGATTCATGATTCATGATTCATTAATCAATTCATGATTCATGATTCAAATTATGATTCATGATTCAATTCATGATTCATAATTCATGATTCCTAAATCAATTCATGATTTATGATTCAAGATTCATGATTCATGATTCAATTCATGATTCATGATTCAATTCATGATTCGAATCCTGATTCAATTCAAGATTCATGATTCGATTTATGATTCATGATTCATGATTCGATTTATGATTCATGATTCATGATTCATGTCATGATTCATGATTTATGATTCATGATTCAATTCATGATTCATGATTCATGCTTCAATTCATGATTCATGATTCATGATTCATGATTCGATTCATGATTCATGATTCATAATTCAATTCATGATTCATGATTCATGATTCAATTCATTATTCATGATTCAATTCATGATTCATGATTCGATTCATGATTCTTGATTCATGATTCATGATTCGATTCATGATTCATGATTCATGATTCAATTCATGATTCATGATTCATGATTCATGATTCCTGATTCAATTCATGATTCATGATTCATGATTCATGATTCATGATTCAATTTATAATTCATGATTCATGATTTATGATTCAATTCATGATTCAAGATTCGATTCATGATTCTTGATTCATGATTCATGATTCATGATTCTATTCATGATTCAAGATTCATGATTCAATTCATGATTCATGATTCAATTCATAATTCATAATTCATGATTCATGATTCAATTCATGATTCAAGATTCATGATTCAATTCATGATACATGATTCAATTCATGATTCATAATTCATGATTCATGATTCAATTCATGATTCAAGATTCGATTTATGATTCATGATTCATGATTCATGTCATGATTCATGATTTATGATTCATGATTCAATTCATGATTCATGATTCATGATTCAATTCATGATTCATGATTCATGATTCATGATTCGATTCATGATTCATGATTCATATTTCAATTCATGATTCATGATTCATGATTCAATTCATTATTCATGATTCAATTCATGATTCATGATTCGATTCATGATTCATGATTCATGATTCATGATTCATGATTCGATTCATGATTCATGATTCATAATTCAATTCATGATTCATGATTCATGATTCAATTCATTATTTATGATTCAATTCATGATTCATGATTCGATTCATGATTCTTGATTCATGATTCATTATTCGATTCGTGATTCATGATTCAATTCATGATTCATGATTCATGATTCATGATTCATGATTCAATTCATGATTCATGATTCATGATTCATGATTCATGATTCATGATTCAATTCATAATTCATGATTCATGATTTATGATTCAATTCATGATTCAAGATTCGATTCATGATTCTTGATTCATGATTCATGATTCATGATTCAATTCATGATTCAAGATTCATGATTCAATTCATGATTCATGATTCAATTCATAATTCATAATTCATGATTCATGATTCAATTCATGATTCAAGATTCATGATTCAATTCATGATTCATGATTCAATTCATGATTCAAGATTCGATTCATGATTCTTGATACATGATTCATGATTCGATTCATGATTCAATATTCATAATTCAATTCATGATTCATGATTCATGATTCATAATTCAATTTATGATTCATGATTCATGATTCAATTCATGATTCATGATTCATGATTTGATTCATGATTCAATTCATTAATCATGATTCATGATTCAATTTATGATTCATGATTCAATTCATGATTCATGATTCAATCCATGATTCAAATCATGATTCATGATTCATGATTCAATTCATGATTCATAATTCATGATTTATGATTTGGTTCATGATTCATGATTCATGATTCAATTCACGATTCATGATTCAATTCATGATTCATGATTCATGATTCGATTCATGATTCATGATTCATGATTCAATTCATGATTCATGATTCAATTCATGATTCATGATTCATGATTTATGATTCAATTCATGATTCATGATTCAATTCATTATTCATAATTCATGATTTATGATTCAATTCATGATTCATGATTCATGATTCAATTCATGATTCATGATTCATGATTCGATTAATGATTCATGATTCATGATTCAATTCATGATTCATGATTCATGATTCATGATTCATGATTTAATTCATGATTCATGATTCATGATTCGATTCATGATTCATGATTCATAATTCAATTCATGATTCATGATTCATGATTCAATTCATTATTCATGATTCAATTCATGATTCATGATTCGATTCATGATTCTTGATTCATGATTCATGATTCGATTCATGATTCATGATTTATGATTCAATTCATGATTCATGATTCATAATTCATGATTCATGATTCAAATTATGATTCATGATTCAAGATTCATTATTCAATTCATGATACATGATTCAATTCATGGTTCGAATCCTGATTCAATTCATGATTCATGATTCGATTTATGATTCATGATTCATGATTCATGTCATGATTCATGATTTATGATTCATGATTCAATTCATGATTCATGATTCATGATTCATGATTCATGTCATGATTCATGATTCATGATTCATGATTCAATTCATGATTCATGATTCATGATTCAATTCATGATTCATGATTCAATTCATGATTCATGATTCGATTCATGATTCATGATTCATTAATCAATTCATGATTCATGATTCAAATTATGATTCATGATTCAATTCATGATTCATAATTCATGATTCCTAAATCAATTCATGATTTATGATTCAAGATTCATGATTCATGATTCAATTCATGATTCATGATTCAATTCATGATTCGAATCCTGATTCAATTCAAGATTCATGATTCGATTTATGATTCATGATTCATGATTCGATTTATGATTCATGATTCATGATTCATGTCATGATTCATGATTTATGATTCATGATTCAATTCATGATTCATGATTCATGCTTCAATTCATGATTCATGATTCATGATTCATGATTCGATTCATGATTCATGATTCATAATTCAATTCATGATTCATGATTCATGATTCAATTCATTATTCATGATTCAATTCATGATTCATGATTCGATTCATGATTCTTGATTCATGATTCATGATTCGATTCATGATTCATGATTCATGATTCAATTCATGATTCATGATTCATGATTCATGATTCCTGATTCAATTCATGATTCATGATTCATGATTCATGATTCATGATTCAATTTATAATTCATGATTCATGATTTATGATTCAATTCATGATTCAAGATTCGATTCATGATTCTTGATTCATGATTCATGATTCATGATTCTATTCATGATTCAAAATTCATGATTCAATTCATGATTCATGATTCAATTCATAATTCATAATTCATGATTCATGATTCAATTCATGATTCAAGATTCATGATTTAATTCATGATACATGATTCAATTCATGATTCATAATTCATGATTCATGATTCAATTCATGATTCAAGATTCGATTTATGATTCATGATTCATGATTCATGTCATGATTCATGATTTATGATTCATGATTCAATTCATGATTCATGATTCATGATTCAATTCATGATTCATGATTCATGATTCATGATTCGATTCATGATTCATGATTCATAATTCAATTCATGATTCATGATTCATGATTCAATTCATTATTCATGATTCAATTCATGATTCATGATTCGATTCATGATTCATGATTCATGATTCATGATTCGATTCATGATTCATGATTCATAATTCAATTCATGATTCATGATTCATGATTCAATTCATTATTCATGATTCAATTCATGATTCATGATTCGATTCATGATTCTTGATTCATGATTCATGATTCGATTCATGATTCATGATTCATGATTCAATTCATGATTCATGATTCATGATTCATGATTCATGATTCAATTCATGATTCATGATTCATGATTCATGATTCATGATTCATGATTCAATTCATAATTCATGATTCATGATTTATGATTCAATTCATGATTCAAGATTCGATTCATGATTCTTGATTCATAATTCATGATTCATGATTCAATTCATGATTCAAGATTCATGATTCAATTCATGATTCATGATTCAATTCATGATTCAAGATTCGATTCATGATTCTTGATACATGATTCATGATTCGATTCATGATTCAATATTCATAATTCAATTCATGATTCATGATTCATGATTCATAATTCAATTTATGATTCATGATTCATGATTCAATTCATGATTCATGATTCATGATTTGATTCATGATTCAATTCATTAATCATGATTCATGATTCAATTTATGATTCATGATTCAATTCATGATTCATGATTCAATCCATGATTCAAATCATGATTCATGATTCATGATTCAATTCATGATTCATAATTCATGATTTATGATTTGGTTCATGATTCATGATTCATGATTCAATTCACGATTCATGATTCAATTCATGATTCATGATTCATGATTCGATTCATGATTCATGATTCATGATTCAATTCATGATTCATGATTCAATTCATGATTCATGATTCATGATTTATGATTCAATTCATGATTCATGATTCAATTCATTATTCATAATTCATGATTTATGATTCAATTCATGATTCATGATTCATGATTCAATTCATGATTCATGATTCATGATTCGATTAATGATTCATGATTCATGATTCAATTCATGATTCATGATTCATGATTCATGATTCATGATTTAATTCATGATTCATGATTCATGATTCGATTCATGATTCATGATTCATAATTCAATTCATGATTCATGATTCATGATTCAATTCATTATTCATGATTCAATTCATGATTCATGATTCGATTCATGATTCTTGATTCATGATTCATGATTCGATTCATGATTCATGATTTATGATTCAATTCATGATTCATGATTCATAATTCATGATTCATGATTCAAATTATGATTCATGATTCAAGATTCATTATTCAATTCATGATACATGATTCAATTCATGGTTCGAATCCTGATTCAATTCATGATTCATGATTCGATTTATGATTCATGATTCATGATTCATGTCATGATTCATGATTTATGATTCATGATTCAATTCATGATTCATGATTCATGATTCATGATTCATGTCATGATTCATGATTCATGATTCATGATTCAATTCATGATTCATGATTCATGATTCAATTCATGATTCATGATTCAATTCATGATTCATGATTCGATTCATGATTCATGATTCATTAATCAATTCATGATTCATGATTCAAATTATGATTCATGATTCAATTCATGATTCATAATTCATGATTCCTAAATCAATTCATGATTTATGATTCAAGATTCATGATTCATGATTCAATTCATGATTCATGATTCAATTCATGATTCGAATCCTGATTCAATTCAAGATTCATGATTCGATTTATGATTCATGATTCATGATTCGATTTATGATTCATGATTCATGATTCATGTCATGATTCATGATTTATGATTCATGATTCAATTCATGATTCATGATTCATGCTTCAATTCATGATTCATGATTCATGATTCATGATTCGATTCATGATTCATGATTCATAATTCAATTCATGATTCATGATTCATGATTCAATTCATTATTCATGATTCAATTCATGATTCATGATTCGATTCATGATTCTTGATTCATGATTCATGATTCGATTCATGATTCATGATTCATGATTCAATTCATGATTCATGATTCATGATTCATGATTCCTGATTCAATTCATGATTCATGATTCATGATTCATGATTCATGATTCAATTTATAATTCATGATTCATGATTTATGATTCAATTCATGATTCAAGATTCGATTCATGATTCTTGATTCATGATTCATGATTCATGATTCTATTCATGATTCAAAATTCATGATTCAATTCATGATTCATGATTCAATTCATAATTCATAATTCATGATTCATGATTCAATTCATGATTCAAGATTCATGATTCAATTCATGATACATGATTCAATTCATGATTCATAATTCATGATTCATGATTCAATTCATGATTCAAGATTCGATTTATGATTCATGATTCATGATTCATGTCATGATTCATGATTTATGATTCATGATTCAATTCATGATTCATGATTCATGATTCAATTCATGATTCATGATTCATGATTCATGATTCGATTCATGATTCATGATTCATAATTCAATTCATGATTCATGATTCATGATTCAATTCATTATTCATGATTCAATTCATGATTCATGATTCGATTCATGATTCATGATTCATGATTCATGATTCGATTCATGATTCATGATTCATAATTCAATTCATGATTCATGATTCATGATTCAATTCATTATTCATGATTCAATTCATGATTCATGATTCGATTCATGATTCTTGATTCATGATTCATGATTCGATTCATGATTCATGATTCATGATTCAATTCATGATTCATGATTCATGATTCATGATTCATGATTCAATTCATGATTCATGATTCATGATTCATGATTCATGATTCATGATTCAATTCATAATTCATGATTCATGATTTATGATTCAATTCATGATTCAAGATTCGATTCATGATTCTTGATTCATAATTCATGATTCATGATTCAATTCATGATTCAAGATTCATGATTCAATTCATGATTCATGATTCAATTCATGATTCAAGATTCGATTCATGATTCTTGATACATGATTCATGATTTGATTCATGATTCAATATTCATAATTCAATTCATGATTCATGATTCATGATTCATAATTCAATTTATGATTCATGATTCATGATTCAATTCATGATTCATGATTCATGATTTGATTCATGATTCAATTCATTAATCATGATTCATGATTCAATTTATGATTCATGATTCAATTCATGATTCATGATTCAATCCATGATTCAAATCATGATTCATGATTCATGATTCAATTCATGATTCATAATTCATGATTTATGATTTGGTTCATGATTCATGATTCATGATTCAATTCACGATTCATGATTCAATTCATGATTCATGATTCATGATTCGATTCATGATTCATGATTCATGATTCAATTCATGATTCATGATTCAATTCATGATTCATGATTCATGATTTATGATTCAATTCATGATTCATGATTCAATTCATTATTCATAATTTATGATTTATGATTCAATTCATGATTCATGATTCATGATTCAATTCATGATTCATGATTCATGATTCGATTAATGATTCATGATTCATGATTCAATTCATGATTCATGATTCATGATTCATGATTCATGATTTAATTCATGATTCATGATTCATGATTCGATTCATGATTCATGATTCATAATTCAATTCATGATTCATGATTCAATTCATTATTCATGATTCAATTCATGATTCATGATTCGATTCATGATTCTTGATTCATGATTCATGATTCGATTCATGATTCATGATTTATGATTCAATTCATGATTCATGATTCATGATTCATGATTCATGATTCAATTCATGATTCATGATTCATGATTCATGATTCATGATTCAATTCATAATTCATGATTCATGATTTATGATTCAATTCATGATTCAAGATTCGATTCATGATTCAATTCATAATTCATGATTCATGATTTATGATTCAATTCATGATTCAAGATTCGATTCATGATTCTTGATTCATGATTCATGATTCATGATTCAATTCATGATTCAAGATTCATGATTCACTTCATGATTCATGATTCAATTCATAATTCATAATTCATGATTCATGATTCAATTCATGATTCAAGATTCATGATTCAATTCATGATACATGATTCAATTCATGATTCATAATTCATGATTCATGATTCAATTCATGATTCAAGATTCGATTCATGATTCTTGATACATGATTCATGATTCGATTCATGATTCAATATTCATAATTCAATTCATGATTCATGATTCATGATTCATAATTCAATTCATGATTCATGATTCATGATTCATGATTCATGATTCAATTCATGATTCATGATTCATGATTTGATTCATGATTCAATTCATTAATCATGATTCATGATTCAATTTATGATTCATGATTCAATTCATGATTCATGATTCAATCCATGATTCAAATCTTGATTCATGATTCATGATTCAATTCATGATTCATAATTCATGATTTATGATTTGGTTCATGATTCATGATTCATGATTCAATTCACGATTCATGATTCATGATTCAATTCATGATTCATGATTCATGATTTGATTCATGATTCATGATTCATGATTCAATTCATGATTCATGATTCAATTCATGATTCATGATTCATGATTTATGATTCAATTCATGATTCATGATTCAATTCATTATTCATAATTCATGATTTATGATTCAATTCATGATTCAATTCATGATTCATGATTCATGATTCAATTCATGATTCATGATTCAATTCATGATTCATAATTCATGATTCATGATTCAATTCATGATTCATGATTCAATTCATGATTCATGATTCAATTCATGATTCGAATCCTGATTCAATTCATGATTCATGATTCGATTTATGATTCATGATTCATGATTCAATTCATGATTCATGATTCATGATTCAATTCATGATTCATGATTCAATTCATGATTCATAATTCATGATTCATGATTCAATTCATGATTCATGATTCAATTCATGATTCATGATTCAATTCATGATTCGAATCCTGATTCAATTCATGATTCATGATTCGATTTATGATTCATGATTCATGATTCATGTCATGATTCATGATTCATGATTCATGATTCATGATTCAATTCATGATTCATGATTCATGATTCAATTTATGATTCATGATTCAATTCATGATTCATAATTCATGATTCATGATTCAATTCATAATTCATGATTCAAGATTCATGATTCAATTTTTGATACATGATTCAATTCATGATTCATAATTCATGATTCATGATTCAATTCATGATTCATAATTCATGATTCATGATTCAATTCATGATTCATGATTCAAGATTCATTATTCAATTCATGATACATGATTCAATTCATGGTTCGAATCCTGATTCAATTCATGATTCATGATTCGATTTATGATTCATGATTCATGATTCATGTCATGATTCATGATTCATGATTCATGATTCAATTCATGATTCATGATTCATGATTCAATTCATGATTCATGATTCATGATTCAATTCATGATTCATGATTTAATTCATGATTCATGATTCGATTCATGATTCATGATTCATTAATCAATTCATGATTCATGATTCAAATTATGATTCATGATACAATTCATGATTCATAATTCATGATTCCTGATTCAATTCATGATTTATGATTCAAGATTCATGATTCATGATTCAATTCATGATTCATGATTCAATTCATGATTCGAATCCTGATTCAATTCAAGATTCATGATTCGATTTATGATTCATGATTCATGATTCATGTCATGATTCATGATTTATGATTCATGATTCAATTCATGATTCATGATTCATGATTCAATTCATGATTCATGATTCATGATTCATGATTCGATTCATGATTCATGATTCATAATTCAATTCATGATTCATGATTCATGATTCAATTCATTATTCATGATTCAATTCATGATTCATGATTCGATTCATGATTCATGATTCATGATTCGATTCATGATTCATGATTAATAATTCAATTCATGATTCATGATTCATGATTCAATTCATTATACATGATTCAATTCATGATTCATGATTCGATTCATGATTCTTGATTCATGATTCATGATTCGATTCATGATTCATGATTCATGATTCAATTCATGATTCATGATTCAATTCATGATTCATGATTCATGATTCATGACTCATGATTCAATTCATGATTCATGATTCATGATTCATGATTCATGATTCATGATTCAATTCATAATTCATGATTCATGATTTATGATTCAATTCATGATTCAAGATTCGATTCATGATTCTTGATTCATGATTCATGATTCATGATTCAATTCATGATTCAAGATTCATGATTCAATTCATGATTCATGATTCAATTCATAATTCATAATTCATGATTCATGATTCAATTCATGATTCAAGATTCATGATTCAATTCATGATACATGATTCAATTCATGATTCATAATTCATGATTCATGATTCAATTCATGATTCAAGATTCGATTCATGATTCTTGATACATGATTCATGATTCGATTCATGATTCAATATTCATAATTCAATTCATGATTCATGATTCATGATTCATAATTCAATTTATGATTCATGATTCATGATTCAATTCATGATTCATGATTCATGATTTGATTCATGATTCAATTCATTAATCATGATTCATGATTCAATTTATGATTCATGATTCAATTCATGATTCATGATTCAATCCATGATTCAAATCATGATTCATGATTCATGATTCAATTCATGATTCATAATTCATGATTTATGATTTGGTTCATGATTCATGATTCATGATTCAATTCATGATTCATGATTCATGATTCGATTCATGATTCATGATTCATGATTCAATTCATGATTCATGATTCAATTCATGATTCATGATTCATGATTTATGATTCAATTCATGATTCATGATTCAATTCATTATTCATAATTCAGGATTTATGATTCAATTCATGATTCATGATTCATGATTCATGATTCAATTCATGATTCATGATTCATGATTCGATTAATGATTCATGATTCATGATTCAATTCATGATTCATGATTCAATTCATGATTCATGATTCATGATTCATGATTCGATTCATGTATCATGATTCATAATTCAATTCATGATTCATGATTCATGATTCAATTCATTATTCATGATTCAATTCATGATTCATGATTCGATTCATGATTCTTGATTCATGATTCATGATTCGATTCATGATTCATGATTCATGATTCAATTCATGATTCATGATTCATGATTCATGATTCATGATTCAATTCATGATTCATGATTCATGATTCATGATTCAATTCATAATTCATGATTCATGATTTATGATTCAATTCATGATTCAAGATTCGATTCATGATTCAATTCATAATTCATGATTCATGATTTATGATTCAATTCATGATTCAAGATTCGATTCATGATTCTTGATTCATGATTCATGATTCATGATTCAATTCATGATTCAAGATTCATGATTCACTTCATGATTCATGATTCAATTCATAATTCATAATTCATGATTCATGATTCAATTCATGATTCAAGATTCATGATTCAATTCATGATACATGATTCAATTCATGATTCATAATTCATGATTCATGATTCAATTCATGATTCAAGATTCGATTCATGATTCTTGATACATGATTCATGATTCGATTCATGATTCAATATTCATAATTCAATTCATGATTCATGATTCATGATTCATAATTCAATTCATGATTCATGATTCATGATTCATGATTCATGATTCAATTCATGATTCATGATTCATGATTTGATTCATGATTCAATTCATTAATCATGATTCATGATTCAATTTATGATTCATGTTTCAATTCATGATTCATGATTCATGATTCATGATTCATGATTCAATTCATGATTCATGATTCATGATTTGATTCATGATTCAATTCATTAATCATGATTCATGATTCAATTTATGATTCATGTTTCAATTTATGATTCATGATTCAATCCATGATTCAAATCATGATTCATGATTCATGATTCAATTCATGATTCATAATTCATGATTTATGATTTGGTTCATGATTCATGATTCATGATTCAATTCACGATTCATGATTCATGATTCAATTCATGATTCATGATTTGATTCATGATTCATGATTCAATTCATGATTCATGATTCAATTCATGATTCATGATTTATGATTCAATTCATGATTCATGATTCAATTCATTATTCATAATTCATGATTTATGATTCAATTCATGATTCATGATTCGATTCATGATTCATGATTCATGATTCAATTCATGATTCATGATTCATGATACATGATTCAATTCATGATTCATGATTCATTATTTATGATTCATGATTCAATTCATGATTCATGATTCAATTCATTATTCATAATTCATGATTTATGATTCAATTCATGATTCATGATTCATGATTCATGATTCATGATTCAATTCATGATTCATGATTCATGATTCATGATTCATGATTCATTATTTATGATTCATGATTAAATTCATGATTCATGATTCAATTCATGATTCATGATTCATGATTCGATTCTTGATTCATGATTTATGATTCAATTCATGATTCATGATTCATGAATCAATTCATGATTCATAATTCATGATTCAATTCATGATTCATGATTCATGATTCATGATTTATGATTCATGATTCATGATTCAATTCATGATTCATGATTCATGATTCAATTCATGATTCATGATTCGATTCATGATTCATGATTCATGATTCAATTCATGATTCATGATTCAATTTATGATTCATGATTCAATTCATGATTCATGATTCAATTCACGATTCAATTTATGATTCATGATTCATGATTCAATTCATGATTCATGATTTGATTCATGATTCATGATTCATGATTCAATTCATGATTCATGATTCATGATTCATGAATCAATTCATGATTCATTATTGAATTCATGATTCATAATTCATGATTCATGATTCAATTCATGATTCATGATTCAAGATTCATGATTCATGATTCAATTCATCATACATGATTCAATTCATGATTCGAATCCTGATTCAATTTATGATTCATGATTCGATTTATGATTCATGATTCATGTCATGATTCATGATGCATGATTCATGATTCAATTCATGATTCATGATTCATGATTTGATTCATGATTCATGATTTATGATTCAATTCATGATTCATGATTCAATTCATTATTCATAATTCATGATTTATGATTCAATTCATGATTCATGATTCATGATTCGATTCATAATTCATGATTCATGATTTAATTCATGATTCATGATTCATGATTCGATTCATGATTCATGATTCATGATTCAATTCATGATTCATGATTCATGATTCATTATTCATGATTCATGATTAAATTCATGATTCATGATTCAATTCATGATTCATGATTCATAATTCGATTCATGATTCATGATTTATGATTCAATTCATGATTCATGATTCATGAATCAATTCATGATTCATAATTCATGATTCATGATTCAATTCATGATTCATGATTCATGATTCATGATTCAATTCATGATTCATGATTCATGATTCAATTCATGATTCATGATTCAATTTATGATTAATGATTCAATTCATGATTCATGATTCAATTCACGATTCAATTTATGATTCATGATTCATGATTCAATTCATGATTCATGATTCGATTCATGATTCATGATTCAATTCATGATTCATAATTCATGATTCATGAATCAATTCATGATTCATAATTCATGATTCATTATTCAATTCATGATTCATGATTCAAGATTCATGATTCATGATTCAATTCATCATACATGATTCAATTCATGATTCGAATCCTGATTCAATTTATGATTCATGATTCGATTTATGGATCAAGATTCATGATTTATGATTCATGATTCAATTCATGATTCATGATTCAATTCATGATTCATGATTCATGATTCAATTCATGATTCATGATTCAATTCATGATTCATAATTCATGATTCATGATTCAATTCATGATTCATGATTCAATTCATGATTCATGATTCAATTCATGATTCGAATCCTGATTCAATTCATGATTCATGATTCGATTTATGATTCATGATTCATGATTCAATTCATGATTCATGATTCATGATTCAATTCATGATTCATGATTCAATTCATGATTCATAATTCATGATTCATGATTCAATTCATGATTCATGATTCAATTCATGATTCATGATTCAATTCATGATTCGAATCCTGATTCAATTCATGATTCATGATTCGATTTATGATTCATGATTCATGATTCATGTCATGATTCATGATTCATGATTCAATTCATGATTCATGATTCAATTTATGATTCATGATTCAATTCATGATTCATAATTCATGATTCATGATTCAATTCATAATTCATGATTCAAGATTCATGATTCAATTTTTGATACATGATTCAATTCATGATTCATAATTCATGATTCATGATTCAATTCATGATTCATAATTCATGATTCATGATTCAATTCATGATTCATGATTCAAGATTCATTATTCAATTCATGATACATGATTCAATTCATGGTTCGAATCCTGATTCAATTCATGATTCATGATTCGATTTATGATTCATGATTCATGATTCATGTCATCATTCATGATTCATGATTCATGATTCAATTCATGATTCATGATTCATGATTCAATTCATGATTCATGATTCAATTCATGATTCATGATTCGATTCATGATTCATGATTCATTAATCAATTCATGATTCATGATTCAAATTATGATTCATGATTCAATTCATGATTCATAATTCATGATTCCTGATTCAATTCATGATTTATGATTCAAGATTCATGATTCATGATTCAATTCATGATTCATGATTCAATTCATGATTCGAATCCTGATTCAATTCAAGATTCATGATTCGATTTATGATTCATGATTCAATTCATGATTCATGATTCATGATTCATGATTCGATTCATGATTCATGATTCAATTCATTATTCATGATTCAATTCATGATTCATGATTCGATTCATGATTCTTGATTCATGATTCATGATTCGATTCATGATTCATGATTCATGATTCAATTCATGATTCATGATTCATGATTCATGATTCATGATTCAATTCATAATTCATGATTCATGATTTATGATTCAATTCATGATTCAAGATTCGATTCATGATTCTTGATTCATGATTCATGATTCAATTCATGATTCAAGATTCATGATTCAATTCATGATTCATGATTCAATTCATAATTCATAATTCATGATTCATGATTCAATTCATGATTCAAGATTCATGATTCAATTCATGATACATGATTCAATTCATGATTCATAATTCATGATTCATGATTCAATTCATGATTCAAGATTCGATTTATGATTCATGATTCATGATTCATGTCATGATTCATGATTCATGATTCATGATTCAATTCATGATTCATGATTTATGATTCAATTCATGATTCAAGATTCATGATTCAATTCATGATTCATGATTCAATTCATGATTCATGATTCAAGATTCATGATTAATGATTCAATTCATCATACATGATTCAATTCATGATTCGAATCCTGATTCAATTTATGATTCATGATTCAATTTATGATCATGATTCATGTCATGATTCATGATGCATGATTCATGTTTCAATTCACGATTCATGATTCATGATTCAATTCATGATTCATGATTCGATTCATGATTCATGATTCATGATTCAATTCATGATTCATGATTCATGATTCATGATTCAATTCATGATTCATGATTCAATTCATGATTCATGATTCATGATTTGATTCATGATTCATGATTTATGATTCAATTCATGATTCATGATTTATGATTCAATTCATTATTCATAATTCATGATTTATGATTCAATTCATGATTCATGATTCGATTCATAATTCATGATTCATGATTTAATTCATGATTCATGATTCGATTCATGATTCATGATTCATGATTCAATTCATGATTCATGATTCATGATTCATTATTCATGATTCATGATTAAATTCATGATTCATGATTCAATTCATGATTCATGATTCATGATTCGATTCATGATTCATGATTTATGATTCAATTCATGATTCATGATTCATGAATCAATTCATGATTCATAATTCATGATTCATGATTCAATTCATGATTCATGATTCATGATTCATGATTCATGATTCAATTCATGATTCATGATTCATGATTCAATTCATGATTCATGATTCAATTTATGATTCATGATTCAATTCATGATTCATGATTCAATTTACGATTCAATTTATGATTCATGATTCATGATTCAATTCATGATTCATGATTCGATTCATGATTCAATTCATGATTCATGATTCGATTCATGATTCATGATTCATGAATCAATTCATGATTCATAATTCATGATTCATGATTCATGATTCAAGATTCATTATTCATGATTCAATTCATCATACATGATTCAATTCATGATTGGAATCCTGATTCAATTTATGATTTATGATTCGATTTATGATTCATGATTCATGTCATGATTCATGATTTATGATTCATGATTCAATTCATGATTCATGATTCAATTCATGATTCATGATTCATGATTCAATTAATGATTCATGATTCATGATTCAATTCATGATTCATGATTCAATTTATGATTCATGATTCGATTCATGATTCATGATTCATGATTCAATTTATGATTCATGATTCATGATTCAATTCATGATTCATGATTCAATTCATGATTCATGATTCAATTCATGATTCAATTCATGATTCATGATTCAATTCATGATTCATGATTCAATTCATGATTCATAATTCATGATTCATGATTCAATCCATGATTCATGATTCAATTCATGATTCATGATTCAATTCATGATTCGAATCCTGATTCAATTCATGATTCATGATTCGATTTATGATTCATGATTCATGATTCAATTCATGATTCATGATTCATGATTCAATTCATGATTCATAATTCATGATTCATGATTCAATTCATGATTCATGATTCAATTCATGATTCATGATTCAATTCATGATTCGAATCCTGATTCAATTCATGATTCATGATTCGATTTATGATTCATGATTCAATTTATGATTCATGATTCAATTCATGATTCATAATTCATGATTCATGATTCAATTCATAATTCATGATTCAAGATTCATGATTCAATTTTTGATACATGATTCAATTCATGATTCATAATTCATGATTCATGATTCAATTCATGATTCATGATTCAATTCATGATTCATAATTCATGATTCATGATTCAATTCATGATTCATGATTCAAGATTCATTATTCAATTCATATTACATGATTCAATTCATGGTTCGAATCCTGATTCAATTCATGATTCATGATTCGATTTATGATTCATGATTCAATTCATGATTCATGATTCGATTTATGATTCATGATTCATGATTCATGATTCAATTCATGATTCATGATTCGATTTATGATTCATGATTCATGATTCATGTCATGATTCATGATTCATGATTCATGATTCAATTCATGATTCATGATTCATGATTCAATTCATGATTCATGATTCAATTCATGATTCGATTCATGATTCATTAATCAATTCATGATTCATGATTCAAATTATGATTCATGATTCAATTCATGATTCATAATTCATGATTCCTGATTCAATTCATGATTTATGATTCAAGATTCATGATTCATGATTCAATTCATGATTCATGATTCAATTCATGATTCGAATCCTGATTCAAATTATGATTCATGATTCAATTCATGATTCATAATTCATGATTCCTGATTCAATTCATGATTTATGATTCAAGATTCATGATTCATGATTCAATTCATGATTCATGATTCAATTCATGATTCGAATCCTGATTCAATTCAAGATTCATGATTCGATTTATGATTCATGATTCATGATTCATGTCATGATTCATGATTTATGATTCATGATTCAATTCATGATTCATGATTCATGATTCAATTCATGATTCATGATTCATGATTCATGATTCGATTCATGATTCATGATTCATAATTCAATTCATGATTCATGATTCATGATTCAATTCATTATTCATGATTCAATTCATGATTCATGATTCGATTCATGATTCTTGATTCATGATTCATGATTCGATTCATGATTCATGATTCGATTCATGATTCTTGATTCATGATTCATGATTCGATTCATGATTCATGATTCATGATTCAATTCATGATTCATGATTCATGATTCATGATTCGTGATTCAATTCATGATTCATGATTCATGATTCATGATTCAATTCATAATTCATGATTCATGATTTATGATTCAATTCATGATTCAAGATTCGATTCATGATTCTTGATTCATGATTCATGATTCATGATTCAATTCATGATTCAAGATTCATGATTCAATTCATGTATCATGATTCAATTCATGATTCATAATTCATGATTCATGATTCAATTCATGATTCAAGATTCGATTCATGATTCTTGATACATGATTCATGATTCGATTCATGATTCAATATTCATAATTCAATTCATGATTCATGATTCATGATTCATAATTCAATTCATGATTCATGATTCATGATTCATGATTCAATTCATGATTCATGATTCAATTTATGATTCATGATTCAATTCATGATTCATGATTCAATCCATGATTCAAATCATGATTCATGATTCAATTCATGATTCATAATTCATGATTTATGATTTGGTTCATGATTCATGATTCATGATTCAATTCACGATTCATGATTCATGATTCAATTCATGATTCATGATTCATGATTCAATTCATGATTCATGATTCATGATTTATGATTCAATTCATGATTCATGATTCAATTCATTATTCATAATTCATGATTTATGATTCAATTCATGATTCATGATTCATGATTCATGATTCAATTCATGATTCATGATTCATGATTCGATTCATGATTCATGATTCATGATTCAATTCATGATTCATGATTCATGATTCATGATTCAATTCATGATTCATGATTCATGATTCATTATTTATGATTCATGATTCAATTCATGATTCATGATTCAATTCATTATTCATAATTCATGATTTATGATTCAATTCATGATTCATGATTCATGATTCATGATTCATGATTCAATTCATAATTCATGATTCATGATTCGATTCATGATTCATGATTCATGATTCAATTCATGATTCATGATTCATGATTCATGATTCAATTCATGATTCATGATTCATGATTCATTATTTATGATTCATGATTAAATTCATGATTCATGATTCAATTCATGATTCATGATTCATGATTCGATTCATGATTCATGATTCATGATTTATGATTCATGAATCAATTCATGATTCATAATTCATGATTCAATTCATGATTCATGATTCATGATTCATGATTCATGATTCATGATTCAATTCATGATTCATGATTCGATTCATGATTCATGATTCAATTCATGATTCATGATTCAATTTATGTTTCATGATTCAATTCACGATTCAATTTATGATTCATGATTCATGATTCAATTCATGATTCATGATTCGATTCATGATTCATGATTCATGATTCAATTCATGATTCATGATTCATGATTCATGAATCAATTCATGATTCATTATTGAATTCATGATTCATGATTCATGAATCAATTCATGATTCATTATTGAATTCATGATTCATAATTCATGATTCATGATTCAATTCATGATTCATGATTCAAGATTCATGATTCATGATTCAATTCATCATACATGATTCAATTCATGATTCGAATCCTGATTCAATTTATGATTCAATTCACGATTCATGATTCATGATTCAATTCATGATTCATGATTCGATTCATGATTCATGATTCATGATTCAATTCATGATTCATGATTCATGATTCAATTCATGATTCATGATTCAATTCATGATTCATGATTCATGATTTGATTCATGATTCATGATTTATGATTCAATTCATGATTCATGATTCATGATTCAATTCATTATTCATAATTCATGATTTATGATTCAATTCATGATTCATGATTCATGATTCGATTCATAATTCATGATTCATGATTTAATTCATGATTCATGATTCATGATTCGATTCATGATTCATGATTCATGATTCAATTCATGATTCATGATTCATGATTCATTATTCATGATTCATGATTAAATTCATGATTCATGATTCAATTCATGATTCATGATTCATGATTCATGATTCAATTCATGATTCATGATTCATGATTCATGATTCATGATTCAATTCATGATTCATGATTCAATTTATGATTCATGATTCAATTCATGATTCATGATTCAATTCACGATTCAATTTATGATTCATGATTCATGATTCAATTCATGATTCATGATTCGATTCATGATTCATGATTCATGATTCAATTCATGATTCATGATTCAAGATTCATGATTCATGATTCAATTCATCATACATGATTCAATTCATGATTCGAATCCTGATTCAATTTATGATTCATGATTCGATTTATGGATCATAATTCATGTCATGATTCATGATTTATGATTCATGATTCAATTCTTGATTCATGATTCAATTCATGATTCATGATTCATGATTCAATTCATGATTCATGATTCAATTCATGATTCATGATTCAATTTATGATTCGTGATTCGATTCATGATTCATGATTCAATTCATGATTCATGATTCATGATTCAATTCATGATTCATGATTCATGATTCAATTCATGATTCATGATTCAAATCATGATTCATGATTCATGATTCAATTCATGATTCATGATTCAATTTATGATTCATAATTCATGATTCATGATTCAATTCATGATTCATGATTCAATTCATGATTCATGATTCAATTCATGATTCGAATCCTGATTCAATTCATGATTCATGATTCGATTTATGATTCATGATTCATGATTCATGTCATGATTCATGATTCATGATTCATGTTTCAATTCATGATTCATGATTCATGATTCAATTTATGATTCATGATTCAATTCATGATTCATAATTCATGATTCATGATTCAATTCATAATTCATGATTCAAGATTCATGATTCAATTCTTGATACATGATTCAATTCATGATTCATAATTCATGATTCATGATTCAATTCATGATTCATGATTCAAGATTCATGATTCAATTCATGATACATGATTCAATTCATGGTTCGAATCCTGATTCAATTCATGATTCATGATTCGATTTATGATTCATGATTCATGATTCATGTCATGATTCATGATACATGATTCATGATTCATTTCATGATTCATGATTCATGATTCAATTCATGATTCATGATTCAATTCATGATTCATGATTCGATTCATGATTCATGATTCATTAATCAATTCATGATTCATGATTCAAATTATGATTCATGATTCAATTCATGATTCATAATACATGATTCCTGATTCAATTCATGATTTATGATTCAAGATTCATGATTTATGATTCAATTCATGATTCATGATTCAATTCATGATTCGAATCCTGATTCAATTCAAGATTCATGATTCCTGATTCAATTCATGATTCATGATTCATGATTCAATTCATGATTCATGATTCGATTTATGATTCATGATTCATGATTCATGTCATGATTCATGATACATGATTCATGATTCATTTCATGATTCATGATTCATGATTCAATTCATGATTCATGATTCAATTCATGATTCATGATTCGATTCATGATTCATGATTCATTAATCAATTCATGATTCATGATTCAAATTATGATTCATGATTCAATTCATGATTCATAATACATGATTCCTGATTCAATTCATGATTTATGATTCAAGATTCATGATTTATGATTCATAATTCATGATTCATGATTCAATTCATGATTCATGATTCATGATTTGATTCATGATTCATGATTTATGATTCAATTCATGATTCATGATTCATGATTCAATTCATTATTCATAATTCATGATTTATGATTCAATTCATGATTCATGATTCATGATTCAAGATTCATGATTTATGATTCATAATTCATGATTCATGATTCAATTCATGATTCATGATTCATGATTTGATTCATGATTCATGATTTATGATTCAATTCATGATTCATGATTCATGATTCAATTCATTATTCATAATTCATGATTTATGATTCAATTCATGATTCATGATTCATGATTCGATTCATAATTCATGATTCATGATTTAATTCATGATTCATGATTCATGATTCGATTCATGATTCATGATTCATGATTCAATTCATGATTCATGATTCATGATTCATTATTCATGATTCATGATTAAATTCATGATTCATGATTCAATTCATGATTCATGATTCATGATTCATGATTCAATTCATGATTCATGATTCATGATTCATGATTCATGATTCAATTCATGATTCATGATTCAATTTATGATTCATGATTCAATTCATGATTCATGATTCAATTCACGATTCAATTTATGATTCATGATTCATGATTCAATTCATGATTCATGATTCGATTCATGATTCATGATTCATGATTCAATTCATGATTCATGATTCAAGATTCATGATTCATGATTCAATTCATCATACATGATTCAATTCATGATTCGAATCCTGATTCAATTTATGATTCATGATTCGATTTATGGATCATAATTCATGTCATGATTCATGATTTATGATTCATGATTCAATTCATGATTCATGATTCAATTCATGATTCATGATTCATGATTCAATTCATGATTCATGATTCAATTCATGATTCATGATTCAATTTATGATTCGTGATTCGATTCATGATTCATGATTCAATTCATGATTCATGATTCATGATTCAATTCATGATTCATGATTCAAATCATGATTCATGATTCATGATTCAATTCATGATTCATGATTCAATTTATGATTCATAATTCATGATTCATGATTCAATTCATGATTCATGATTCAATTCATGATTCATGATTCAATTCATGATTCGAATCCTGATTCAATTCATGATTCATGATTCGATTTATGATTCATGATTCATGATTCATGTCATGATTCATGATTCATGATTCATGTTTCAATTCATGATTCATGATTCATGATTCAATTTATGATTCATGATTCAATTCATGATTCATAATTCATGATTCATGATTCAATTCATAATTCATGATTCAAGATTCATGATTCAATTCTTGATACATGATTCAATTCATGATTCATAATTCATGATTCATGATTCAATTCATGATTCATGATTCAAGATTCATGATTCAATTCATGATACATGATTCAATTCATGGTTCGAATCCTGATTCAATTCATGATTCATGATTCGATTTATGATTCATGATTCATGATTCATGTCATGATTCATGATACATGATTCATGATTCATTTCATGATTCATGATTCATGATTCAATTCATGATTCATGATTCAATTCATGATTCATGATTCGATTCATGATTCATGATTCATTAATCAATTCATGATTCATGATTCAAATTATGATTCATGATTCAATTCATGATTCATAATACATGATTCCTGATTCAATTCATGATTTATGATTCAAGATTCATGATTTATGATTCAATTCATGATTCATGATTCAATTCATGATTCGAATCCTGATTCAATTCAAGATTCATGATTCCTGATTCAATTCATGATTCATGATTCATGATTCAATTCATGATTCATGATTCATGATTCGATTCATAATTCATGATTCATGATTTAATTCATGATTCATGATTCATGATTCGATTCATGATTCATGATTCATGATTCATGATTCATGATTCATGATTCATTATTCATGATTCATGATTAAATTCATGATTCATGATTCAATTCATAATTCATGATTCATGATTCGATTCATGATTCATGATTTATGATTCAATTCATGATTCATGATTCATGAATCAATTCATGATTCATAATTCATGATTCATGATTCAATTCATGATTCATGATTCATGATTCATGATTCAATTCATGATTCATGATTCATGATTCATGATTCATGATTCAATTCATGATTCATGATTCAATTTATGATTCATGATTCAATTCATGATTCATGATTCAATTCACGATTCAATTTATGATTCATGATTCATGATTCAATTCATGATTCATGATTCAAGATTCATGATTCAATTCTTGATACATGATTCAATTCATGATTCATAATTCATGATTCATGATTCAATTCATGATTCATGATTCAAGATTCATGATTCAATTCATGATACATGATTCAATTCATGGTTCGAATCCTGATTCAATTCATGATTCATGATTCGATTTATGATTCATGATTCATGATTCATGTCATGATTCATGATACATGATTCATGATTCATTTCATGATTCATGATTCATGATTCAATTCATGATTCATGATTCAATTCATGATTCATGATTCGATTCATGATTCATGATTCATTAATCAATTCATGATTCATGATTCAAATTATGATTCATGATTCAATTCATGATTCATAATACATGATTCCTGATTCAATTCATGATTTATGATTCAAGATTCATGATTTATGATTCAATTCATGATTCATGATTCAATTCATGATTCGAATCCTGATTCAATTCAAGATTCATGATTCCTGATTCAATTCATGATTCATGATTCATGATTCAATTCATGATTCATGATTCATGATTCGATTCATAATTCATGATTCATGATTTAATTCATGATTCATGATTCATGATTCGATTCATGATTCATGATTCATGATTCATGATTCATGATTCATGATTCATTATTCATGATTCATGATTAAATTCATGATTCATGATTCAATTCATAATTCATGATTCATGATTCGATTCATGATTCATGATTTATGATTCAATTCATGATTCATGATTCATGAATCAATTCATGATTCATAATTCATGATTCATGATTCAATTCATGATTCATGATTCATGATTCATGATTCAATTCATGATTCATGATTCATGATTCATGATTCATGATTCAATTCATGATTCATGATTCAATTTATGATTCATGATTCAATTCATGATTCATGATTCAATTCACGATTCAATTTATGATTCATGATTCATGATTCAATTCATGATTCATGATTCGATTCATGATTCATGATTCATGATTCAATTCATGATTCATGATTCAAGATTCATGATTCATGATTCAATTCATCATACATGATTCAATTCATGATTCGAATCCTGATTCAATTTATGATTCATGATTCGATTTATGGATCATGATTCATGTCATGATTCATGATTTCTGATTCATGATTCAATTCATGATTCATGATTCAATTCATGATTCATGATTCATGATTCAATTCATGATTCATGATTCATGATTCAATTCATGATTCATGATTCAATTTATGATTCATGATTCGATTCATGATTCATGATTCATGATTCAATTCATGATTCATGATTCATGATTCAATTCATGATTCATGATTCATGATTCAATTCATGATTCATGATTCAAATCATGATTCATGATTCAATTCATTATTCATGATTCAATTCATGATTCATAATTCATGATTCATGATTCAATTCATGATTCATGATTCAATTCATGATTCATGATTCAATTCATGATTCGAATCCTGATTCAATTCATAATTCGAATCCTGATTCAATTCATGATTCATGATTCGATTTATGATTCATGATTCATGATTCAATTCATGATTCATGACTCATGATTCAATTCATGATTCATGATTCAATTCATGATTCATAATTCATGATTCATGATTCAATTCATGATTCATGATTCAATTCATGATTCATGATTCAATTCATGATTCGAATCCTGATTCAATTCATGATTCATGATTCGATTTATGATTCATGATTCATGATTCATGTCATGATTCATGATTCATGATTCATGATTCAATTCATGATTCATGATTCATGATTCAATTTATGATTCATGATTCAATTCATGATTCATAATTCATGATTCATGATTCAATTCATAATTCATGATTCAAGATTCATGATTCAATTCTTGATACATGATTCAATTCATGATTCATAATTCATGATTCATGATTCAATTCATGATTCATGATTCAAGATTCATGATTCAATTCATGATACATGATTCAATTCATGGTTCGAATCCTGATTCAATTCATGATTCATGATTCGATTTATGATTCATGATTCATGATTCATGTCATAATTCATGATTCATGATTAAATTCATGATTCATGATTCATGATTCAATTCATGATTCATGATTCAATTCATGATTCATGATTCGATTCATGATTCATGATTCATTAATCAATTCATGATTCATGATTCAAATTATGATTCATGATTCAATTCATTATTCATAATTCATGATTCCTAATTCAATTCATGATTTATGATTCAAGATTCATGATTTATCATTCAATTCATGATTCATGATTCAATTCATCATTCGAATCCTGATTCAATTCAAGATTCATGATTCCTGATTCAATTCATGATTTATGATTCAAGATTCATGATTCATGACTTATGATTCATGATTCAATTCATGATTCATGATTCATGATTCAATTCATGATTCGAATCCTGAATCAATTCATGATTCATGATTCATGATTCATGATTCATGATTCATGATTTATGATTCATGATTCATGATTCAATTCATTATTCATGATTCAATTCATGATTCATGATTCGATTCATGATTCTTGATTCATGATTCATGATTCGATTCATGATTCATGATTCATGATTCAATTCATGATTCATGATTCATGATTCATGATTCATGATTCAATTCATGATTCATGATTCATGATTCATGATTCAATTCATAATTCATGATTCATGATTCATGATTCAATTCATGATTCAAGATTTGATTCATGATTCTTGATTCATGATTCATGATTCGATTCATGATTCATGATTCATAATTCAATTCATGATTCATGATTCATGATTCAATTCATGATTCATGATTCATGATTCGATTCATGATTCAATTCATGATTCATGATTCATGATTCAATTTATGATTCATGATTCAATTCATGATTCATGATTCAATTCATCATTCATGATTCAATTCATGATTCGTGATACATGATTCAATTCATGATTCAATTCATGATTCATGATTCATGATTCAATTCATGATTCATGATTCAATTCATGATTCATGATTCAATTCATGATTCATGATTCGATTCATGATTCATGATTCATTAATCAATTCATGATTCATGATTCAAATTATGATTCATGATTCAATTCATGATGCTTAATTCATGATTCCTGATTCAATTCATGATTCATGATTCAAGATTCATGATTCATGATTCAATTCATGATTCATGATTTAATTCATGATTCGAATCCTGATTCAATTCATGATTCATGATTCGATTTATGATTCATGATTCATGATTCATGTCATGATTCATGATTCATGATTCGATTCATGATTCATGATTCATAATTCAATTCATGATTCATGATTAATGATTCAATTCATTATTCATGATTCAATTCATGATTCATGATTAGATTCATGATTCTTGATTCATGATTCATGATTCGATTCATGATTCATGATTAATGATTCGATTCATGATTCATGATTCATGATTCATGATTCATGATTCAATTCATGATTCATGATTCATGATTCATGATTCAATTCATAATTCATGATTCATGATTCATGATTCAATTCATGATTCAAGATTCGATTCATGATTCTTGATTCATGATTCATGATTCGATTCATGATTCATGATTCATAATTCAATTCATGATTCATGATTCATGATTCATGATTCAATTCATGATTCAAGATTAATGATTTGATTCATGATTCATGATTCAATTCATGATTCATGATTCAATTCATGATTCATGATTCATGATTCAATTTATGATTCATGATTCAATTCATGATTCATGATTCAATTCATGATTCGTGATTCATGATTCAATTCATGATTCAATTCATGATTCATGATTCATGATTCAATTCATGATTCATGATTCATGATTCGATTCATGATTCATGATTCAATTCATGATTCATGATTCATGATTCGATTCATGATTCAATTCATGATTCATGATTCATGATTCAATTTATGATTCATGATTCAATTCATGATTCATGATTCAATTCATGATTCGTGATTCATGATTCAATTCATGATTCAATTCATGATTCATGATTCATGATTCAATTCATGATTCATGATTCATGATTCAATTCATGATTCATGATTCATGATTCAATTCATGATTCATAATTCAAGATTCATGATTCAATTCATGATTCATGATTCAATTCATGATTCATGATTCAATTCATGATTCGAATCCTGATTCAATTCATGATTCATGATTCGATTTATGATTCATGATTCATGATTCATGTCATGATTCATGATTCATGATTCAATTCATGATTCATGATTCATGATTCAATTCATGATTCATGATTCAATTCATAATTCATAATTCATGATTCACGATTCAATTCATGATTCAAGATTCATGATTCAATTCATGATACATGATTTAATTCATGATTCATAATTCATGATTCATGATTCAATTCATGATTCATGATTCAAGATTCATGATTCAATTCATGATACATGATTCAATTCATGATTCGAATCCTGATTCAATTCATGATTCATGATTCGATTTATGAATCTTGATTCATGATTCATGTCATGATTCATGATTCATGATTCATGATTCATGATTCAATTCATGATTCATGATTCATGATTCAATTCATGATTCATGATTCATGATTCAATTCATGATTCATGATTCAATTCATGATTCATGATTCGATTCATGATTCATGATTCATTAATCAATTCATGATTCAAATTATGATTCATGATTCAATTCATGATTCATAATTCATGATTCATGATTCAATTCATGATTCATAATTCATGATTCATGATTCAATTCATGATTCGAATCTTGATTCAATTCATGATTCATGATTCGATTTATGATTCATGATTCATGATTCATGTCATGATTCATGATTTATGATTCATGATTCAATTCATGATTCATGATTCATGATTCAATTCATGATTCATGTTTCATGATTCAATTCATGATTCATGATTCATGATTCGATTCATGATTCATGATTCATAATTCAATTCATGATTCATGATTCATGATTCATGATTCAATTAATTATTCAAGATTCAATTCATGATTCATGATTCGATTCATGATTCTTGATTCATGATTCGATTCATGATTCATGATTCATGATTCAATTCATGATTCATGATTCATGATTCATGATTAAATTTATAATTCATGATTCATGATTCAATTCATGATTCAAGATTTGATTCATCATTCTTGATTCATGATTCATGATTCGATTCATGATTCATGATTCATAATTCAATTCATGATTCATGATTCATGATTCGATTCATGATTCATGATTCAAGATTCATGATTCGATTCATGATTCATGATTCAATTCATGATTCATGATTCATGATTCGATTCATGATTCAATTCATGATTCATGATTCATGATTCAATTCATGATTCAATTCATGATTCATGATTCATGATTCAATTCATGATTCATGATTCGATTCATGATTCATGATTCATTAATCAATTCATGATTCATGATTCAAATTATGATTAATGATTCAATTCATGATTCATAATTCATGATTCCTGATTCAATTCATGATTCATGATTCAAGATTCATGATTCATGATTCAATTCATGATTCATGATTCAATTCATGATTTGAATCCTGATTCAATTCATAATTCATGATTCGATTTATGATTCATGATTTATGATTCATGTCATGATTCATGTCATGATTCATGTCATGATTCATGTCATGATTCATGATTCATGATTCGATTCATGATTCAATTCATGATTCATGATTCATGATTCAATTCATGATTCAATTCATGATTCATGATTCATGATTCAATTCATGATTCAAGATTCGATTCATGATTCATGATTCATTAATCAATTCATGATTCATGATTCAAATTATGATTCATGATTCAATTCATGATTCATAATTCATGATTCCTGATTCAATTCATGATTCATGATTCAAGATTCATGATTCATGATTCAATTCTTGTTTCATGATTCAATTCATGATTCATGATTTATGATTCGATTCATGATTCATGATTCATAATTCAATTCATGATTCATGATTCATGATTCATGATTCAATTAATTATTCAAGATTCAATTCATGATTCATGATTCGATTCATGATTCTTGATTCATGATTCGATTCATGATTCATGATTCATGATTCAATTCATGATTCATGATTCATGATTCATGATTCATGATTAAATTTATAATTCATGATTCATGATTCAATTCATGATTCAAGATTTGATTCATCATTCTTGATTCATGATTCATGATTCGATTCATGATTCATGATTCATAATTCAATTCATGATTCATGATTCATGATTCGATTCATGATTCATGATTCAAGATTCATGATTCGATTCATGATTCATGATTCAATTCATGATTCATGATTCATGATTCGATTCATGATTCAATTCATGATTCATGATTCATGATTCAATTCATGATTCAATTCATGATTCATGATTCATGATTCAATTCATGATTCATGATTCGATTCATGATTCATGATTCATTAATCAATTCATGATTCATGATTCAAATTATGATTAATGATTCAATTCATGATTCATAATTCATGATTCCTGATTCAATTCATGATTCATGATTCAAGATTCATGATTCATGATTCAATTCATGATTCATGATTCAATTCATGATTTGAATCCTGATTCAATTCATAATTCATGATTCGATTTATGATTCATGATTTATGATTCATGTCATGATTCATGTCATGATTCATGATTCATGATTCATGATTCGATTCATGATTCAATTCATGATTCATGATTCATGATTCAATTCATGATTCAATTCATGATTCATGATTCATGATTCAATTCATGATTCAAGATTCGATTCATGATTCATGATTCATTAATCAATTCATGATTCATGATTCAAATTATGATTCATGATTCAATTCATGATTCATAATTCATGATTCCTGATTCAATTCATGATTCATGATTCAAGATTCATGATTCATGATTCAATTCATGATTCGAATCCTGATTCAATTCATGATTCATGATTCGATTTATGATTCATGATTCATGATTCATGTCATGATTCATGTCATGATTTATGATTTATGATTCATGATTCAATTCATGATTCATGATTCATGATTTAATTCATGATTCATGTTTCATGATTCAATTCATGATTCATGATTCATGATTCCTGATTCGATTCATGATTCATGATTCATAATTCAATTCATGATTCATGATTCATGATTCAATTCATTATTCATGATTCAATTCATGATTCATGATTCGATTCATGATTCTTGATTCATGATTCATGATTCAATTCATGATTCATGATTCATGATTCAATTCATGATTCATGATTCAATTCATGATTCATGATTCGATTCATGATTCTTGATTCATGATTCATGATTCGATTCATGATTCATGATTCAATTCATGATTCATGATTTATGATTCGATTCATGATTCATGATTCGATTTATGATTCATGATTCATGTCATGATTCATGATTTATGATTCATGATTCAATTGATGATTCATGATTCATGATTCAATTCATGATTCATGTTTCATGATTCAATTCATGATTCATGATTCATGATTCATGATTCGATTCATAATTCATGATTCATAATTCAATTCATGATTCATGATTCATGATTCAATTAATTATTCAAGATTTAATTCATGATTCATGATTCGATTCATGATTCTTGATTCATGATTCATGATTCGATTCATGATTCATGATTCATGATTCAATTCATGATTCATGATTTATGATTCATGATTTTTGATTAAATTTATAATTCATGATTCATGATTCAATTCATGATTCAAGATTTGATTCATCATTCTTGATTCATGATTCATGATTCGATTCATGATTCATGATTCATAATTCAATTCATGATTCATGATTCATGATTCGATTCATGATTCAAGATTCATGATTCGATTCATGATTCATGAATCAATTCATGATTCATGATTTATGATTCGATTCATGATTCAATTCATGATTCATGATTCATGATTCAATTCATGATTCAATTCATGATTCATGATTCAATTCATGATTCATGATTCGATTCATGATTCATGATTCATTAATCAATTCATGATTCATGATTCAAATTATGATTCATGATTCAATTCATGATTCATAATTCATGATTCCTGATTCAATTCATGATTCATGATTCAAGATTCATGATTCATGATTCAATTCATGATTCATGATTCAATTCATGATTTGAATCCTGATTCAATTCATAATTCATGATTCGATTTATGATTCATGATTCATGATTCATGTCATGATTCATGTCATGATTCATGATTCATGATTCATGATTCGATTCATGATTCAATTCATGATTCATGATTCATGATTCAATTCATGATTCAATTCATGATTCATGATTCATGATTCAATTCATGATTCAAGATTCGATTCATGATTCATGATTCATTAATCAATTCATGATTCATGATTCAAATTATTATTCATGATTCAATTCATGATTCATAATTCATGATTCCTGATTCAATTCATGATTCATGATTCAAGATTCATGATTCATGATTCAATTCATGATTCATGATTCAATTCATGATTCGAATCCTGATTCAATTCATGATTCGATTTATGATTCATGATTCATGTCATGATTCATGTCATGATTTATGATTTATGATTCATGATTCAATTCATGATTCATGATTCATGATTCAATTCATGATTCATGATTCATGATTCAATTCATGATTCATGTTTCATGATTCAATTCATGATTCATGATTCATGATTCATGATTCGATTCATGATTCATGATTCATAATTCAATTCATGATTCATGATTCATGATTCAATTCATTATTCATGATTCAATTCATGATTCATGATTCGATTCATGATTCTTGATTCATGATTCAAGATTCAATTCATGATTCATGATTCAATTCATGATTCATGATTCAATTCATGATTCATGATTCGATTCATGATTCTTGATTCATGATTCATGATTCGATTCATGATTCATGATTCATGATTCAATTCATGAGTCATGATTCATGATTCATGATTCATGATTCAATTCATGATTCATGATTCATGATTCATGATTCAATTCATAATTCATGATTCATGATTCAATTCATGATTCAAGATTCGATTCATGATTCTTGATTCATGATTCATGATTCGATTCATGATTCATGATTCGATTCATGATTTATGATTCATAATTCAATTCATGATTCATGATTCATGATTCATGATTCAATTCATGATTCAAGATTCATGATTCGATTCATGATTCATGATTCAATTCATGATTCATGATTCAATTCATGATTCATGATTCATGATTCAATTTATGATTCATGATTCAATTCATGATTCATGATTCAATTCATGATTCGTGATTCATGATTGAATTCATGATTGAATTCATGATTCAAGATTCATGATTGAATTCATGATTCATGATTCATGATTCATGATTCAATTCATGATTCAAGATTCATGATTCGATTCATGATTGAATTCATGATTTAAGATTCATGATTCAATTCATGATTCATAATTCAATTCATGATTCATGATTCATGATTCAATTTATGATTCATGATTCAATTCATGATTCATGATTCAATTCATGATTCGTGATTCATGATTCAATTCATGATTCAATTCATGATTCATGATTCAATTCATGATTCATGATTCATGATTCATGATTCAATTCATGATTCAAGATTCATGATTCGATTCATGATTCATGATTTAATTCATGATTCATGATTTATGATTCGATTCATGATTCAATTCAAGATTCATGATTCATGATTCAATTTATGATTCATGATTCAATTCATGATTCATGATTCAATTCATGATTCGTGATTCATGATTCAATTCATGATTCAATTCATGATTCATGATTCAATTCATGATTCATGATTCGATTCATGATTCAATTCATGATTCATGATTCATGATTCAATTCATGATTCATGATTCAATTCATGATTCATAATTCATGATTCATGATTCAATTAATGATTCATGATTCAATTCATGATTCATGATTCAATTCATGATTCGAATCCTGATTCAATTCATAATTCATGATTCGATTTATGATTCATGATTCATGATTCATGATTCATGATTCATGATTCAATTTATGATTCATGAATCATGATTCAATTCATGATTCATGATTCAATTCACAATTCATAATTCATGATTCATGATTCAATTCATGATTCATGATTCATGATTCATGATTCAATTCATGATTCATGATTCGATTCATTAATCTTGATTCATGATTCGATTCATGATTCATGATTCATGATTCAATTCATGATTCATGATTCATGATTCATGATTCAATTCATGATTCATGATTCATGATTCATGATTCAATTCATAATTCATGATTCATGATTCATGATTCAATTCATGATTCAAGATTCGATTCATGATTCTTGATTCATGATTCATGATTCGATTCATGATTCATGATTCATAATTCAATTCATGATTCATGATTCATGATACATGATTCAATTCATGATTCAAGATTCATGATTCGATTCATGATTCATGATTCAATTCATGATTCATGATTCAATTCATGATTCATGATTCATGATTCAATTTATGATTCATGATTCAATTCATGATTCATGATTCAATTCATGATTCGTGATTCATGATTCAATTCATGATTGAATTCATGATTCAAGATTCATGATTCAATTCATGATTCATGATTCATGATTCATGATTCAATTCATGATTCAAGATTCATGATTCGATTCATGATTCATGATTCATAATTCAATTCATGATTCATGATTCATGATTCAATTTATGATTCATGATTCAATTCATGATTCATGATTCAATTCATGATTCGTGATTCATGATTCAATTCATGATTCAATTCATGATTCATGATTCATGATTCAATTCATGATTCATGATTCATGATTCATGATTCAATTCATGATTCAAGATTCATGATTCGATTCATGACTCATGATTCAATTCATGATTCATGATTTATGATTCGATTCATGATTCAATTCATGATTCATGATTCATGATTCAATTTATGATTCATGATTCAATTCATGATTCATGATTCAATTCATGATTCGTGATTCATGATTCAATTCATGATTCAATTCATGATTCATGATTCATGTCATGATTCATGATTCATGATTCATGATTCAATTCATGATTTATGATTCATGATTCAATTCATGATTCATGAATCATGATTCAATTCATGATTCATGATTCAATGCACAATTCATAATTTATGATTCATGATTTAATTCATGATTCATGATTCAAGATTCATGATTCAATTCATGATACATGATTCAATTCATGATTCATAATTCATGATTCATGATTCAATTCATGATTCATGATTCATGATTCATGATTCAATTCATGATACATGATTCAATTCATGATTCATGATTCATGATTCGATTCATGATTCATGATTCAAGATTCATGATTCGATTCATGATTCATGATTCAATTCATGATTCATGATTCATGATTCGATTCATGATTCAATTCATGATTCATGATTCATGATTCAATTCATGATTCAATTCATGATTCATGATTCATGATTCAATTCATGATTCATGATTCGATTCATGATTCATGATTCATTAATCAATTCATGATTCATGATTCAAATTATGATTAATGATTCAATTCATGATTCATAATTCATGATTCCTGATTCAATTCATGATTCATGATTCAAGATTCATGATTCATGATTCAATTCATGATTCATGATTCAATTCATGATTTGAATCCTGATTCAATTCATAATTCATGATTCGATTTATGATTCATGATTTATGATTCATGTCATGATTCATGTCATGATTCATGATTCATGATTCATGATTCGATTCATGATTCAATTCATGATTCATGATTCATGATTCAATTCATGATTCAATTCATGATTCATGATTCATGATTCAATTCATGATTCAAGATTCGATTCATGATTCATGATTCATTAATCAATTCATGATTCATGATTCAAATTATGATTCATGATTCAATTCATGATTCATAATTCATGATTCCTGATTCAATTCATGATTCATGATTCAAGATTCATGATTCATGATTCAATTCATGATTCGAATCCTGATTCAATTCATGATTCATGATTCAATTTATGATTCATGATTCATGATTCATGTCATGATTCATGTCATGATTCATGTCATGATTTATGATTTATGATTCATGATTCAATTCATGATTCATGATTCATGATTTAATTCATGATTCATGTATCATGATTCAATTCATGATTCATGATTCATGATTCCTGATTCGATTTATGATTCATGATTCATAATTCAATTCATGATTCATGATTCATGATTCAATTCATTATTCATGATTCAATTCATGATTCATGATTCGATTCATGATTCTTGATTCATGATTCATGATTCAATTCATGATTCATGATTCATGATTCAATTCATGATTCATGATTCAATTCATGATTCATGATTCGATTCATGATTCTTGATTCATGATTCATGATTCGATTCATGATTCATGATTCATGATTCATGATTCATGATTCATGATTCATGATTCAATTCATAATTCATGATTCATGATTCATAATTCAATTCATGATTCAAGATTCGATTCATGATTCTTGATTCATGATTCATGATTCGATTCATGATTCATGATTCGATTCATGATTCATGATTCATAATTCAATTCATGATTCATGATTCATGATTCATGATTCAATTCATGATTCAAGATTCATGATTCGATTCATGATTCATGATTCAATTCATGATTTATGATTCAATTCATGATTCATGATTCATGATTCAATTTATGATTCATGATTCAATTCATGATTCATGATTCAATTCATGATTCGTGATTCATGATTCAATTCATGATTGAATTCATGATTCAAGATTCATGATTCAATTCATGATTCATGATTCATGATTCATGATTCAATTCATGATTCAAGATTCATGATTCGATTCATGATTCATGATTCATAATTCAATTCATGATTCATGATTCATGATTCAATTTATGATTCATGATTCAATTCATGATTCATGATTCAATTCATGATTCGTGATTCATGATTCAAATTATGATTCAATTCATGATTCATGATTCAATTCATGATTCATGATTCATGATTTATGATTCAATTCATGATTCAAGATTCATGATTCGATTCATGATTCATGATTCAATTCATCATTCATGATTTATGATTCGATTCATGATTCATGATTCGATTTATGATTCATGATTCATGATTCATGTCATGATTCATGATTTATGATTCATGATTCAATTGATGATTCATGATTCATGATTCAATTCATGATTCATGTTTCATGATTCAATTCATGATTCATGATTCATGATTCATGATTCGATTCATAATTCATGATTCATAATTCAATTCATGATTCATGATTCATGATTCAATTAATTATTCAAGATTCAATTCATGATTCATGATTCGATTCATGATTCTTGATTCATGATTCATTATTCGATTCATGATTCATGATTCAATTCATGATTCATGATTCATGATTCATGATTCATGATTAAATTTATAATTCATGATTCATGATTCATGATTCAATTCATGATTCAAGATTTGATTCATCATTCTTGATTCATGATTCATGATTCGATTCATGATTCATGATTCATAATTCAATTCATGATTCAAGATTCATGATTCGATTCATGACTCATGATTCAATTCATGATTCATGATTTATGATTCGATTCATGATTCAATTCATGATTCATGATTCATGATTCAATTTATGATTCATGATTCAATTCATGATTCATGATTCAATTCATGATTCGTGATTCATGATTCAATTCATGATTCAATTCATGATTCATGATTCATGTCATGATTCATGATTCATGATTCATGATTCAATTCATGATTTATGATTCATGATTCAATTCATGATTCATGAATCATGATTCAATTCATGATTCATGATTCAATTCACAATTCATAATTTATGATTCATGATTTAATTCATGATTCATGATTCAAGATTCATGATTCAATTCATGATACATGATTCAATTCATGATTCATAATTCATGATTCATGATTCAATTCATGATTCATGATTCAAGATTCATGATTCAATTCATGATACATGATTCAATTCATGATTCATGATTCATGATTCGATTCATGATTCATGATTCAAGATTCATGATTCGATTCATGATTCATGATTCAATTCATGATTCATGATTCATGATTCGATTCATGATTCAATTCATGATTCATGATTCATGATTCAATTCATGATTCAATTCATGATTCATGATTCATGATTCAATTCATGATTCATGATTCGATTCATGATTCATGATTCATTAATCAATTCATGATTCATGATTCAAATTATGATTAATGATTCAATTCATGATTCATAATTCATGATTCCTGATTCAATTCATGATTCATGATTCAAGATTCATGATTCATGATTCAATTCATGATTCATGATTCAATTCATGATTTGAATCCTGATTCAATTCATAATTTATGATTCGATTTATGATTCATGATTTATGATTCATGTCATGATTCATGTCATGATTCATGATTCATGATTCATGATTCGATTCATGATTCAATTCATGATTCATGATTCATGATTCAATTCATGATTCAATTCATGATTCATGATTCATGATTCAATTCATGATTCAAGATTCGATTCATGATTCATGATTCATTAATCAATTCATGATTCATGATTCAAATTATGATTCATGATTCAATTCATGATTCATAATTCATGATTCCTGATTCAATTCATGATTCATGATTCAAGATTCATGATTCATGATTCAATTCATGATTCGAATCCTGATTCAATTCATGATTCATGATTCAATTTATGATTCATGATTCATGATTCATGTCATGATTCATGTCATGATTTATGATTTATGATTCATGATTCAATTCATGATTCATGATTCATGATTTAATTCATGATTCATGTTTCATGATTCAATTCATGATTCATGATTCATGATTCCTGATTCGATTTATGATTCATGATTCATAATTCAATTCATGATTCATGATTCATGATTCAATTCATTATTCATGATTCAATTCATGATTCATGATTCGATTCATGATTCTTGATTCATGATTCATGATTCAATTCATGATTCATGATTCATGATTCAATTCATGATTCATGATTCAATTCATGATTCATGATTCGATTCATGATTCTTGATTCATGATTCATGATTCGATTCATGATTCATGATTCAAGATTCATGATTCATGATTCATGATTCATGATTCAATTCATAATTCATGATTCATGATTCATGATTCAATTCATGATTCAAGATTCGATTCATGATTCTTGATTCATGATTCATGATTCGATTCATGATTCATGATTCGATTCATGATTCATGATTCATAATTCAATTCATGATTCATGATTCATGATTCATGATTCAATTCATGATTCAAGATTCATGATTCGATTCATGATTCATGATTCAATTCATGATTTATGATTCAATTCATGATTCATGATTCATGATTCAATTTATGATTCATGATTCAATTCATGATTCATGATTCAATTCATGATTCGTGATTCATGATTCAATTCATGATTGAATTCATGATTCAAGATTCATGATTCAATTCATGATTCATGATTCATGATTCATGATTCAATTCATGATTCAAGATTCATGATTCGATTCATGATTCATGATTCATAATTCAATTCATGATTCATGATTCATGATTCAATTTATGATTCATGATTCAATTCATGATTCATGATTCAATTCATGATTCGTGATTCATGATTCAAATTATGATTCAATTCATGATTCATGATTCAATTCATTAATCATGATTCATGATTTATGATTCAATTCATGATTCAAGATTCATGATTCGATTCATGATTCATGATTCAATTCATGATTCATGATTTATGATTCGATTCATGATTCATGATTCGATTTATGATTCATGATTCATGATTCATGTCATGATTCATGATTTATGATTCATGATTCAATTGATGATTCATGATTCATGATTCAATTCATGATTCATGTTTCATGATTCAATTCATGATTCATGATTCATGATTCATGATTCGATTCATAATTCATGATTCATAATTCAATTCATGATTCATGATTCATGATTCAATTAATTATTCAAGATTCAATTCATGATTCATGATTCGATTCATGATTCTTGATTCATGATTCATGATTCGATTCATGATTCATGATTCATGATTCAATTCATGATTCATGATTCATGATTCATGATTCATGATTAAATTTATAATTCATGATTCATGATTCATGATTCAATTCATGATTCAAGATTTGATTCATCATTCTTGATTCATGATTCATGATTCGATTCATGATTCATGATTCATAATTCAATTCATGATTCATGATTCATGATTCGATTCATGATTCATGATTCAAGATTCATGATTCGATTCATGATTCATGAATCAATTCATGATTCATGATTCATGATTCGATTCATGATTCAATTCATGATTCATGATTCATGATTCAATTCATGATTCAATTCATGATTCATGATTCATGATTCAATTCATGATTCATGATTCGATTCATGATTCATGATTCATTAATCAATTCATGATTCATGATTCAAATTATGATTCATGATTCAATTCATGATTCATAATTCATGATTCCTGATTCAATTCATGATTCATGATTCAAGATTCATGATTCATGATTCAATTCATGATTCATGATTCAATTCATGATTTGAATCCTGATTCAATTCATAATTCATGATTCGATTTATGATTCATGATTCATGATTCATGTCATGATTCATGTCATGATTCATGATTCATGATTCATGATTCGATTCATGATTCAATTCATGATTCATGATTCATGATTCAATTCATGATTCAATTCATGATTCAATTCATGATTCATGATTCATGATTCAATTCATGATTCAAGATTCGATTCATGATTCATGATTCATTAATCAATTCATGATTCATGATTCAAATTATTATTCATGATTCAATTCATGATTCATAATTCATGATTCCTGATTCAATTCATGATTCATGATTCAATTCATGATTCATGATTCAATTCATGATTCGAATCCTGATTCAATTCATGATTCGATTTATGAATTATGATTCATGATTCATGTCATGATTCATGTCATGATTTATGATTTATGATTCATGATTCAATTCATGATTCATGATTCATGATTCAATTCATGATTCATGATTCATGATTCAATTCATGATTCATGTTTCATGATTCAATTCATGATTCATGATTCATGATTCATGATTCGATTCATGATTCATGATTCATAATTCAATTCATGATTCATGATTCATGATTCAATTCATTATTCATGATTCAATTCATGATTCATGATTCGATTCATGATTCTTGATTCATGATTCAAGATTCAATTCATGATTCATGATTCAATTCATGATTCATGATTCAATTCATGATTCATGATTCGATTCATGATTCTTGATTCATGATTCATGATTCGATTCATGATTCATGATTCATGATTCAATTCATGATTCATGATTCATGATTCAATTCATGATTCATGATTCATGATTCATGATTCAATTCATAATTCATGATTCATGATTCATGATTCAATTCATGATTCAAGATTCGATTCATGATTCTTGATTCATGATTCATGATTCGATTCATGATTCATGATTCGATTCATGATTCATGATTCATAATTCAATTCATGATTCATGATTCATGATTCATGATTCAATTCATGATTCAAGATTCATGATTCGATTCATGATTCATGATTCAATTCATGATTCATGATTCAATTCATGATTCATGATTCAATTCATGATTCATGATTCATGATTCAATTTATGATTCATGATTCAATTCATGATTCATGATTCAATTCATGATTCGTGATTCATGATTCAATTCATGATTCAATTCATGATTCATGATTCAATTCATGATTCATGATTCATGATTCATGATTCAATTCATGATTCAAGATTCATGATTCGATTCATGATTCATGATTTAATTCATGATTCATGATTTATGATTCGATTCATGATTCAATTCATGATTCATGATTCAATTTATGATTCATGATTCAATTCATGATTCATGATTCAATTCATGATTCGTGATTCATGATTCAATTCATGATTCAATTCATGATTCATGATTCAATTCATGATTCATGATTCGATTCATGATTCAATTCATGATTCATGATTCATGATTCAATTCATGATTCATGATTCATGATTCAATTCATGATTCATAATTCATGATTCATGATTCAATTAATGATTCATGATTCAATTCATGATTCATGATTCATGATTCAATTCATGATTCGAATCCTGATTCAATTCATAATTCATGATTCAATTTATGATTCATGATTCATGATTCATGTCATGATTCATGATTCATGATTCATGATTCAATTCATGATTCATGAATCATGATTCAATTCATGATTCATGATTCAATTCACAATTCATAATTCATGATTCATGATTCAATTCATGATTCATGATTCATGATTCATGATTCAATTCATGATTCATGATTCGATTCATTAATCTTGATTCATGATTCATGATTCGATTCATGATTCATGATTCATGATTCAATTCATGATTCATGATTCATGATTCATTAATTCATGATTCATGATTCAATTCATGATTCATGATTCATGATTCATGATTCAATTCATAATTCATGATTCATGATTCATGATTCAATTCATGATTCAAGATTCGATTCATGATTCTTGATTCATGATTCATGATTCGATTCATGATTCATGATTCATAATTCAATTCATGATTCATGATTCATGATACATGATTTAATTCATGATTCAAGATTCATGATTCGATTCATGATTCATGATTCAATTCATGATTCATGATTCAATTCATGATTCATGATTCATGATTCAATTTATGATTCATGATTCAATTCATGATTCATGATTCAATTCATGATTCGTGATTCATGATTCAATTCATGATTGAATTCATGATTCAAGATTCATGATTCAATTCATGATTCATGATTCATGATTCATGATTCAATTCATGATTCAAGATTCATGATTCGATTCATGATTCATGATTCATAATTCAATTCATGATTCATGATTCATGATTCAATTTATGATTCATGATTCAATTCATGATTCATGATTCAATTCATGATTCGTGATTCATGATTCAATTCATGATTCAATTCATGATTCATGATTCATGATTCAATTCATGATTCAAGATTCATGATTCGATTCATGACTCATGATTCAATTCATGATTCATGATTTATGATTCGATTCATGATTCAATTCATGATTCATGATTCATGATTCAATTTATGATTCATGATTCAATTCATGATTCATGATTCAATTCATGATTCGTGATTCATGATTCAATTCATGATTCAATTCATGATTCATGATTCATGTCATGATTCATGATTCATGATTCATGATTCAATTCATGATTCATGATTCATGATTCAATTCATGATTCATGAATCATGATTCAATTCATGATTCATGTTTCAATTCACAATTCATAATTTATGATTCATGATTCAATTCATGATTCATGATTCAATTCATGATACATGATTCAATTCATGATTCATAATTCATGATTCATGATTCAATTCATGATTCATGATTCAAGATTCATGATTCAATTCATGATACATGATTCAATTCATGATTCGAATCCTGATTCAATTCATGATTCATGATTCGATTTATGATTCATGATTCATGTCATGATTCATGATTCATGATTCATGATTCAATTCATGATTCATGATTCATGATTCGATTCATGATTCCTGATTCATTAATCAATTCATGATTCATGATTCAAATTATGATTCATGATTCAATTCTTGATTCATAATTCCTGATTCCTGATTCAATTCATGATTCATGATTCAAGATTCATGATTCATGATTCAATTCATGATTCATGATTTATGATTCAATTCATGATTCATGTTTCATGATTCAACTCATGATTCATGATTCATGATTCATGATTCGATTCATGATTCATGATTCATAATTCAATTCATGATTCATGATTCATGATTCAATTCATTATTCATGATTCAATTCATGATTCATGATTCGATTCATGATTCTTGATTCATGATTCATGATTCGATTCATGATTCATGATTCATGATTCAATTCATGATTCATGATTCATGATTCATGATTCATGATTCAATTCATGATTCATGATTCATGATTCATGATTCATGATTCAATTCATAATTCATGATTCATGATTCATGATTCAATTCATGATTCAGGATTCGATTCATGATTCTTGATTCATGATTCATGATTCGATTCATGATTCATGTTTCATGATTCAATTCATGATTCATGATTCATGATTCAATTCATGATTCATGATTCAAGATTCATGATTCAATTCATGATACATGATTCAATTCATGATTCGAATCCTGATTCAATTCATGATTCATGATTTGATTTATGATTCATGATTCATGATTCATGATTCATGATTCAATTCATGATTCAGGATTCGATTCATGATTCTTGATTCATGATTCAATTCATGATTCATGATTCAATTCATGATTCATGATTCGATTCATGATTCATGATTCATTAATCAATTCATGATTCATGATTCATGATTCATTAATCAATTCATGATTCATAATTCATGATTCCTGATTCAATTCATGATTCATGATTCAAGATTCATGATTCATGATTCAATTCATGATTCATGATTCAATTCATGATTCGAATCCTGATTCAATTCATGATTCATGATTCATGTCATGATTCATGATTTATGATTCATGATTCAATTCATAATTCATGATTCATGATTCAATTCATAATTCATGATTCAAGATTCATGATTCAATTCTTGATACATGATTCAATTCATGATTCATAATTCATGATTCATGATTCAATTCATGATTCATGATTCAAGATTCATGATTCAATTCATGATACATGATTCAATTCATGGTTCGAATCCTGATTCAATTCATGATTCATGATTCGATTTATGATTCATAATTCATGATTCATGTCATGATTCATGATTCATGATTCATGATTCAATTCATGATTCATGATTCATGATTCAATTCATGATTCATGATTCAATTCATGATTCATGATTCAATTCATGATTCATGATTCATTAATCAATTCATGATTCATGATTCAAATTATGATTCATGATTCAATTCATGATTCATAATTCATGATTCCTGATTCAATTCCTGATTTATGATTCAAGATTCATGATTCATGATTCAATTCATGATTCATGATTCAATTTATGATTCGAATCCTGATTCAATTCAAGATTCATGATTCGATTTATGATTCATGATTCATGATTCATGTCATGATTCATGATTTATGATTCATGATTCAATTCATGATTCATGATTCATGATTCAATTCATGATTCATGTTTCATGATTCGATTCATGATTCATAATTCAATTCATGTTTCATGATTCATGATTCGATTCATGATTCTTGATTCATGATTCATGATTCGATTCATGATTCATGATTCGATTCATGATTCATGATTCATGATTCAATTCATGATTCATGATTCAATTCATGATTCATGATTCGGTTCATGATTCTTGATTCATGATTCATGATTCGATTCATGATTCATGATTCATGATTCATGATTCAATTCATGATTCATGATTCATGATCCATGATTCATGATTCAATTCATGATTCATGATTCATGATTCATGATTCAATTCATAATTCATGATTCATGATTCATGATTCAATTCATGATTCAAGATTCGATTCATGATTCTTGATTCATGATTCATGATTCAATTCATGATTCATGATTCATGATTCGATTCATGATTCCTGATTCATTAATCAATTCATGATTCATGATTCAAATTATGATTCATGATTCAATTCTTGATTCATAATTCCTGATTTCTGATTCAATTCATGATTCATGATTCATGATTCATGATTCAATTCATGATTCTTGATTTATGATTCAATTCATGATTCATGTTTCATGATTCAACTCATGATTCATGATTCATGATTCAACTCATGATTCATGATTCATGATTCATGATTCGATTCATGATTCATGATTCATAATTCAATTCATGATTCATGATTCATGATTCAATTCATTATTCATGATTCAATTCATGATTCATGATTCGATTCATGATTCTTGATTCATGATTCATGATTCGATTCATGATTCATGATTCAATTCATGATTCATGATTCATGATTCATGATTCATGATTCATGATTCAATTCATGATTCATGATTCATGATTCATGATTCAATTCATGATTCATGATTCAAGATTCATGATTCAATTCATGATACATGATTCAATTCATGATTCGAATCCTGATTCAATTCATGATTCATGATTTGATTTATGATTCATGATTCATGATTCATGATTCATGATTCAATTCATGATTCAGGATTCGATTCATGATTCTTGATTCATGATTCATGATTCAATTCATGATTCATGATTCAATTCATGATTCATGATTCGATTCATGATTCATGATTCATTAATCAATTCATGATTCATGATTCATGATTCATTAATCAATTCATGATTCATAATTCATGATTCCTGATTCAATTCATGATTCATGATTCAAGATTCATGATTCATGATTCAATTCATGATTCATGATTCAATTCATGATTCGAATCCTGATTCAATTCATGATTCATGATTCATGTCATGATTCATGATTTATGATTCATGATTCAATTCATGATTCATGATTCATGATTCAATTCATAATTCATGATTCAAGATTCATGATTCAATTCTTGATACATGATTCAATTCATGATTCATAATTCATGATTCATGATTCAATTCATGATTCATGATTCAAGATTCATGATTCAATTCATGATACATGATTCAATTCATGGTTCGAATCCTGATTCAATTCATGATTCATGATTCGATTTATGATTCATGATTCATGATTCATGTCATGATTCATGATTCATGATTCATGATTCAATTCATGATTCATGATTCATGATTCAATTCATGATTCATGATTCAATTCATGATTCATGATTCAATTCATGATTCATGATTCATTAATCAATTCATGATTCATGATTCAAATTATGATTCATGATTCAATTCATGATTCATAATTCATGATTCCTGATTCAATTCCTGATTTATGATTCAAGATTCATGATTCATGATTCAATTCATGATTCATGATTCAATTTATGATTCGAATCCTGATTCAATTCAAGATTCATGATTCGATTTATGATTCATGATTCATGATTCATGTCATGATTCATGATTTATGATTCATGATTCAATTCATGATTCATGATTCATGATTCAATTCATGATTCATGTTTCATGATTCGATTCATGATTCATAATTCAATTCATGTTTCATGATTCATGATTCAATTCATTATTCATGATTCAATACATGATTCATGATTCGATTCATGATTCTTGATTCATGATTCATGATTCGATTCATGATTCATGATTCATGATTCAATTCATGATTCATGATTCAATTCATGATTCATGATTCGGTTCATGATTCTTGATTCATGATTCATGATTCGATTCATGATTCATGATTCATGATTCATGATTCAATTCATGATTCATGATTCATGATTCATGATTCATGATTCAATTCATGATTCATGATTCATGATTCATGATTCAATTCATGATTCTTGATTCATGATTCATGATTCGATTCATGATTCATGATTCAATTCATGATTCATGATTCATGATTCATGATTCATGATTCAATTCATGATTCATGATTCATGATTCATGATTCAATTCATAATTCATGATTCATGATTCATGATTCAATTCATGATTCAGGATTCGATTCATGATTCTTGATTCATGATTCATGATTCGATTCATGATTCATGTTTCATGATTCAATTCATGATTCATGATTCATGATTCAATTCATGATTCATGATTCAAGATTCATGATTCAATTCATGATACATGATTCAATTCATGATTCGAATCCTGATTCAATTCATGATTCATGATTTGATTTATGATTCATGAATCATGATTCATGATTCATGATTCATGATTCAATTCATGATTCATGATTCATGATTCAATTCATGATTCATGATTCGATTCATGATTCATGATTCATTAATCAATTCATGATTCATGATTCATGATTCATTAATCAATTCATGATTCATAATTCATGATTCCTGATTCAATTCATGATTCATGATTCAAGATTCATGATTCATGATTCAATTCATGATTCATGATTCAATTCATGATTCATGATTCAATTCATGATTCGAATCCTGATTCAATTCATGATTCATGATTCATGTCATGATTCATGATTTATGATTCATGATTCAATTCATGATTCATGATTCATGATTCAATTCATAATTCATGATTCAAGATTCATGATTCAATTCTTGATACATGATTCAATTCATGATTCATAATTCATGATTCATGATTCAATTCATGATTCATGATTCAAGATTCATGATTCAATTCATGATACATGATTCAATTCATGGTTCGAATCCTGATTCAATTCATGATTCATGATTCGATTTATGATTCATGATTCATGATTCATGTCATGATTCATGATTCATGATTCATGATTCAATTCATGATTCATGATTCATGATTCAATTCATAATTCATGATTCAATTCATGATTCATGATTCGATTCATGATTCATGATTCATTAATCAATTCATGATTCATGATTCAAATTATGATTCATGATTCAATTCATGATTCATACTTCATGATTCCTGATTCAATTCATGATTTATGATTCAAGATTCATGATTCATGATTCAATTCATGATTCATGATTCAATTCATGATTCGAATCCTGATTCAATTCAAGATTCATGATTCGATTTATGATTCATGATTCATGTCATGATTCATGATTTATGATTCATGATTCAATTCATGATTCATGATTCATGATTCAATTCATGATTCATGTTTCATGATTCATGTTTCATGATTCATGATTCATGATTCATGATTCGATTCATGATTCATGATTCATAATTTAATTCATGATTCATGATTCATGATTCAATTCATTATTCATGATTCAATTCATGATTCATGATTCGATTCATGATTCATGATTCATGATTCATGATTCAATTCATAATTCATGATTCATGATTCATGATTCAATTCATGATTCAAGTTTCGATTCATGATTCTTGATTAATGATTCATGATTCGATTCATGATTCATGATTCATAATTCAATTCATGATTCATGATTCATGATTAAATTCATGATTCATTATTCATGATTCATGATTCAATCCTTGATTCATGATTCAATTCATTAATCGATTCATGATTCAATTCATGATTCAATTTATGATTCAAAATTCATGATTCATGATTCAAAATTCATGATTCATGATTCAATTCATGATTCATAATTCATGATTTAATTCATGATTCAATTCCTGAATTAATTCATGATTCATGATTCATGATTCAATTCATGATACATAATTTATGATTCATGAATCAATTCATGATTCATAATTAATGATTCATGATTCAATTCATGATTCGTTCGTTAATCATGATTTATGATTCAATTCATGATTCATTACTCATGATTCAATTCATGATTCAATTCATGATTCATGATTCATGATTCAATTCATGATTCAATTCATGATTCATGATTCAATTCATGATTCAATTCATGATTCATAATTCATGATTCATGATTCATGATTCAATTCATGATTCATGATTCATAATTCATGATTCATGATTTATGATTCAATTCATGATTCATGATTCATGATTTATGATTCAATTCATGATTCATGATTTATGATTTATGATTCAATTCATGATTCATGATTCATGATTCAATTCATGATTCATTATTCAATTCATGATTCATGATTCATGATTCAATTCATGATTCATGATTCATGATTCAATTCATGATTCATGATTCATGATTCATGATTCAATTCATGATTCGATTCATGATTCATGATTCAATTCATGATTCATGATTTATGATTCATGATTCAATTCATGATTCTTGATTCATAATTCAATTCATGATTCAATTCATGATTCATGATTCATGATTAAATTTATGATTCATGATTCATGATTAAATTAATGATTCAATTCATGATTCATGAATCATGATTCATGATTAAATTATTGATTCAATTCATGATTCATGATTCATGATTCAATTCATGATTTGATTCATGATTCATGATTCAATTTATGATTCATGATTCATGATTCATGATTCAATTTATGATTAATGATTCATGATTCAATTCATGATTCAATTCATGATTCATGATTCATGATTCAATTCATGATTTAATTCATGATTCTTGATTCATGATTTAATTCATGATTCTAGATTCATGATTCAATTTATGATTTATGATTCATGATTCATGATTCAATTCATGATTCAATTTATGATTCATGATTCAATTCATGATTCAATTCATGATTCTTGATTCATGATTCAATTTATGATTTATGATTCATGATTCAATTCATGATTCATGATTCATGCTTCATGATTCATGATTCAATTCATGATTCATGATTTAAGATTCATGATTCATGATTCATGATTTAAGATTCATGATTCATGATTCAATTCATGATTCGATTCCTGATTCAATTCATGATTCATGATTCATGATTCATGCTTCATGATTCATGATTCAATTCATGATTCATGATTTAAGATTCATGATTCATGATTCATGATTTAAGATTCATGATTCATTATTCAATTCATGATTCGATTCCTGATTCAATTCATGATTCATGATTCGATTTATGATTCATGATTCATGATTTCATTCATGATTCATTATTCATGATTAAATTCATGATTCATGATTCAATTTATGATTCATGATTTAATTCATGATTCATGATTTAATTCATGATTCATGATTAATGATTCAATTCATGATTCAATTCATGATTCAATTCATGATTCATTATTCATGATTCATGATTAAATTCATGATTCATGATTCAATTTATGATTCATGATTCATGATTCATGATTCATGATTCAATCCATGATTCATGATTCAAAAAATTATTCAATTCATGATTCAATTCATGATTCAATTTATGATTCATGATTCATGATTCATGATTCATGATTCAATCCATGATTCATGATTCAAAAAATTATCCAATTCATGATTCAAATCATGATTGACTTCATGATTCATGATTCATGATTCATGATTCAATTCATGATTCAATTCATGATACAAAATTCATGATTCATGATTCAATTCATGATTCATACTTCATGATTTAATTCATGATTCAATTCCTGATTCAATTCATGATTCATGATCCATGATTCAATTCATGATACATAATTCATGATTCATGAATCAATTCATGATTCATAATTCATGATTCATGATTCAATTCATGATTCGTTAATCATGATTCATGATTCAATTCATGATTCAATTCATGATTCATGATTAATGATTCAATTCATGATTCAATTCATGATTCATGATTCATGATTCAATTCATGATTCAATTTATGATTCATGATTCAATTTATGATTCAATTCATGATTCATGATTCATGATTCAATTTATGATTCATGATTCAATTCATGATTCATGATTCATGATTCAATTCATGATTCATGATTCATGATTCAATTCATGATTCATGATTCATGATTTATGATTCAATTCATGATTCAATTCATGATTCATGATTCATGATTCAATTCATGATTCATGATTCAATTTATGATTCATGATTCATGATTCAATTCATGATTCATGATTCGATTCTCTATTCATGATTCAATTCATGATTCATGATTCATGATTCATGATTCAATTCATGATTCTTGATTCATGAATCAATTCATGATTCAATTCATGATTCATGATTCATGATTAAATTTATGATTAATGATTCAAGATTCATGATTCAATTCATGATTTAATTCATGATTCTTGATTTATGATTCAATTTATGATTTATGATTCATGATTCAATTCATGATTCAATTTATGATTCATGATTCAATTCATTATTCAATTCATGATTCCTGATTCATGATTCAATTCATGATTCATGATTCATTTATCAATTTATGATTCATGATTCATGATTTATTTCATGATTCATGATTCGATTCATGATTCATGATTCATGATTTATGATTCATGATTCATGATTCAATTCATGATTCATTATTCATGATTAAATTCATGATTCATGATTCATGATTTATGATTCATGATTCATGATTCAATTTATGATTCATTATTCATGATTAAATTCATGATTCATGATTCAATTTATGATTCATGATTCATGATTAAATTCATGATTCGTTATTCATGATTCATGATTCAATCCTTGATTCATGATTCAATTCATTAATCGATTCATGATTCAATTCATGATTCGATTCATGATTCATGATTCAATTAATGATTCATGATTCATGATTCAATTCATGATCCATGATTCAATTCATGATTCATGATTCAATTCATGATTCAATTCATGATTCAAAATTCATGATTCATGATTCAATTCATGATTCATAATTCATGATTTAATTCATGATTCAATTCCTGAATTAATTCATGATTCATGATTCATGATTCAATTCATGATACATAATTCATGATTCATGAATCAAATCATGATTCATAATTAATGATTCATGATTCAATTCATGATTCGTTAATCATGATTCATGATTCAATTCATGATTCATTACTCATGATTCAATTCATGATTCAATTCATGATTCATGATTCATGATTCAATTCATGATTCAATTCATGATTCATGATTCATGATTCAATTCATGATTCAATTCATGATTCATAATTCATGATTCATGATTCATGATTCAATTCATGATTCATGATTCATAATTCATGATTCATGATTCATGATTCATGATTCAATTCATGATTCATGATTCATGATTTATGATTCAATCCATGATTCATGATTCATGATTTATGATTCAATTCATGATTCATGATTCATGATTCAATTCATGATTCATTATTCAATTCATGATTCATGATTCATGATTCAATTCATGATTCATGATTCATGATTCAATTCATGATTCATGATTCAATTCATGATTCATGATTCATGATTCAATTCATGATTCATGATTCAATTCATGATTCATGATTCATGATTCAATTCATGATTCGTGATTCGATTTATGATTCATGATTCAATTCATGATTCATGATTTATGATTCATGATTCAATTCATGATTCTTAAATCATAATTCAATTCATGATTCAATTCATGATTCATGATTCATGATTAAATTTATGATTCATGATTCATGATTCATGATTAAATTAATGATTCAATTCATGATTCAATTCATGATTCAATTCATGATTCATGATTAAATTTATGATTCATGATTCATGATTCAATTTATGATTAATGATTCATGATTCAATTCATGATTCAATTCATGATTCATGATTCATGATTCAATTCATGATTTAATTCATGATTCATGATTCATGATTCAATTCATGATTCGTTAATCATGATTCATGATTCAATTCATGATTCAATTCATGATTCATGATTAATGATTCAATTCATGATTCAATTCATGATTCATGATTCATGATTCAATTCATGATTCAATTTATGATTCATGATTCAATTTATGATTCAATTCATGATTCATGATTCATGATTCAATTTATGATTCATGATTCAATTCATGATTCATAATTCATGATTCATGATTCATGATTCAATTCATGATTCATGATTCATGATTCAATTCATGATTCATGATTCATGATTTATGATTCAATTCATGATTCAATTCATGATTCATGATTCATGATTCAATTCATGATTCATGATTCAATTTATGATTCATGATTCATGATTCAATTCATTATTCATGATTCGATTCTCTATTCATGATTCAATTCATGATTCATGATTCATGATTCATGATTCAATTCATGATTCATGATTCATAATTCATGATTCATGATTCATGATTCAATTCATGATTCATGATTCATGATTTATGATTCAATTCATGATTCATGATTCATGATTTATGATTCAATTCATGATTCATGATTCATGATTCAATTCATGATTCATTATTCAATTCATGATTCATGATTCATGATTCAATTCATGATTCATGATTCATGATTCAATTCATGATTCATGATTCAATTCATGATTCATGATTCATGATTCAATTCATGATTCATGATTCAATTCATGATTCATGATTCATGATTCAATTCATGATTCGTGATTCGATTTATGATTCATGATTCAATTCATGATTCATGATTTATGATTCATGATTCAATTCATGATTCTTAAATCATAATTCAATTCATGATTCAATTCATGATTCATGATTCATGATTAAATTTATGATTCATGATTCATGATTCATGATTAAATTAATGATTCAATTCATGATTCAATTCATGATTCAATTCATGATTCATGATTAAATTTATGATTCATGATTCATGATTCAATTTATGATTAATGATTCATGATTCAATTCATGATTCAATTCATGATTCATGATTCATGATTCAATTCATGATTTATTCATGATTCATGATTCATGATTCAATTCATGATTCGTTAATCATGATTCATGATTCAATTCATGATTCAATTCATGATTCAATTCATGATTCATGATTAATGATTCAATTCATGATTCAATTCATGATTCATGATTCATGATTCAATTCATGATTCAATTTATGATTCATGATTCAATTTATGATTCAATTCATGATTCATGATTCATGATTCAATTTATGATTCATGATTCAATTCATGATTCATAATTCATGATTCATGATTCATGATTCAATTCATGATTCATGATTCATGATTCAATTCATGATTCATGATTCATGATTTATGATTCAATTCATGATTCAATTCATGATTCATGATTCATGATTCAATTCATGATTCATGATTCAATTTATGATTCATGATTCATGATTCAATTCATTATTCATGATTCGATTCTCTATTCATGATTCAATTCATGATTCATGATTCATGATTCATGATTCAATTCATGATTCTTGATTCATGATTCAATTCATAATTCAATTCATGATTCATGATTCATGATTAAATTTATGATTCATGATTCAAGATTCATGATTCAATTAATGATTCAATTCATGATTCATGATTCAATTCATGATTCAATTCATGATTCATGATTCAATTTATGATTCTTGATTCATGATTCAATTCATGATTCAATTCATGATTCATGATTCATGATTCAATTTATGATTCATGATTCATGATTCATGATTCAATTCATGATTCAATTCATGATTCATGATTCATGATTCAATTCATGATTTAATTCATGATTCTTGATTTATGATTCAATTTATGATTTATGATTCATGATTCAATTCATGATTCAATTTATGATTCATGATTCAATTCATTATTCAATTCATGATTCCTGATTCATGATTCAATTCATGATTCATGATTCATTTATCAATTTATGATTCATGATTCATGATTTATTTCATGATTCATGATTCGATTCATGATTCATGATTCATGATTTATGATTCATGATTCATGATTCAATTCATGATTCATTATTCATGATTAAATTCATGATTCATGATTCATGATTTATGATTCATGATTCATGATTCAATTTATGATTCATTATTCATGATTAAATTCATGATTCATGATTCAATTCATGATTCATGATTCAATTTATGATTCATGATTCATGATTAAATTCATGATTCGTTATTCATGATTCATGATTCAATCCTTGATTCATGATTCAATTCATTAATCGATTCATGATTCAATTCATGATTCGATTCATGATTCATGATTCAATTAATGATTCATGATTCATGATTCAATTCATGATCCATGATTCAATTCATGATTCAAAATTCATGATTCATGATTCAATTCATGATTCATAATTCATAATTTAATTCATGATTCAATTCCTGAATTAATTCATGATTCATGATTCAATTCATGATACATAATTCATGATTCATGAATCAAATCATGATTCATAATTAATGATTCATGATTCAATTCATGATTCGTTAATCATGATTCATGATTCAATTCATGATTCATTACTCATGATTCAATTCATGATTCAATTCATGATTCATGATTCATGATTCAATTCATGATTCAATTCATGATTCATGATTCATGATTCAATTCATGATTCAATTTATGATTCATGATTCAATTTATGATTCAATTCATGATTCATGATTCATGATTCAATTTATGATTCATGATTCAATTCATGATTCATAATTCATGATTCATGATTCATGATTCAATTCATGATTCATGATTCATGATTCAATTCATGATTCATGATTCATGATTTATGATTCAATTCATGATTCAATTCATGATTCATGATTCATGATTCAATTCATGATTCATGATTCAATTTATGATTCATGATTCATGATTCAATTCATTATTCATGATTCGATTCTCTATTCATGATTCAATTCATGATTCATGATTCATGATTCATGATTCAATTCATGATTCTTGATTCATGATTCAATTCATAATTCAATTCATGATTCATGATTCATGATTAAATTTATGATTCATGATTCAAGATTCATGATTCAATTAATGATTCAATTCATGATTCATGATTCAATTCATGATTCAATTCATGATTCATGATTCAATTTATGATTCTTGATTCATGATTCAATTCATGATTCAATTCATGATTCATGATTCATGATTCAATTTATGATTCATGATTCATGATTCATGATTCAATTCATGATTCAATTCATGATTCATGATTCATGATTCAATTCATGATTTAATTCATGATTCTTGATTTATGATTCAATTTATGATTTATGATTCATGATTCAATTCATGATTCAATTTATGATTCATGATTCAATTCATTATTCAATTCATGATTCCTGATTCATGATTAAATTCATGATTCATGATTCATTTATCAATTTATGATTCATGATTCATGATTTATTTCATGATTCATGATTCGATTCATGATTCATGATTCATGATTTATGATTCATGATTCATGATTCAATTCATGATTCATTATTCATGATTAAATTCATGATTCATGATTCATGATTTATGATTCATGATTCATGATTCAATTTATGATTCATTATTCATGATTAAATTCATGATTCATGATTCAATTCATGATTCATGATTCAATTTATGATTCATGATTCATGATTAAATTCATGATTCGTTATTCATGATTCATGATTCAATCCTTGATTCATGATTCAATTCATTAATCGATTCATGATTCAATTCATGATTCGATTCATGATTCATGATTCAATTAATGATTCATGATTCATGATTCAATTTATGATCCATGATTCAATTCATGATTCAAAATTCATGATTCATGATTCAATTCATGATTCATAATTCATAATTTAATTCATGATTCAATTCCTGAATTAATTCATGATTCATGATTCAATTCATGATACATAATTCATGATTCATGAATCAAATCATGATTCATAATTAATGATTCATGATTCAATTCATGATTCGTTAATCATGATTCATGATTCAATTCATGATTCATTACTCATGATTCAATTCATGATTCAATTCATGATTCATGATTCATGATTCAATTCATGATTCAATTCATGATTCATGATTCATGATTCAATTCATGATTCAATTCATGATTCATAATTCATGATTCATGATTCATGATTCAATTCATGATTCATGATTCATAATTCATGATTCATGATTCATGATTCATGATTCAATTCATGATTCATGATTCATGATTTATGATTCAATTCATGATTCATGATTTATGATTCAATTCATGATTCATGATTCATGATTCAATTCATGATTCATTATTCAATTCATGATTCATGATTCATGATTCAATTCATGATTCATGATTCAATTCATGATTCATGATTCAATTCATGATTCATGATTCATGATTCAATTCATGATTCATGATTCATGATTCAATTCATGATTCGTGATTCGATTTATGATTCATGATTCAATTCATGATTCATGATTCATGATTCATGATTCAATTCATGATTCATGATTCAATTCATGATTCATGATTAAATTTATGATTCATGATTCATGATTCATGATTAAATTAATGATTCAATTCATGATTCAATTCATGATTCAATTCATGATTCATGATTCAATTTATGATTCATGATTCATGATTCAATTTATGATTCATGATTCATGATTCAATTCATGATTCAATTCATGATTCATGATTCAATTCATGATTTAATTCATGATTCTTGATTCATGATTTAATTCATGATTCTTGATTCATGATTCATGCTTCATGATTCATGATTCAATTCATGATTCATGATTTAACATTCATGATTCATGATTCATGATTTAAGATTCATGATTCATCATTCAATTCATGATTCGATTCCTGATTCAATTCATGATTCATGATTCGATTTATGATTCATGATTAATGATTTCATTCATGATTCATTATTCATGATTAAATTCATGATTCATGATTCATGATTCAATTTATGATTCATGATTCATGATTTAATTCATGATTCATGATTAATGATTCAATTCATGATTCAATTCATTATTCATGATTCATGATTCAATTCATGATTCATTATTCATGATTCATGATTAAATTCATGATTCATTATTCATGATTCAATCCATGATTCATGATTCAATTCATTAATCAATTCATGATTCAATTCATGATTCAATTCATGATTCATGATTCAATTAATGATTCATGATTCATGATTCAATTCATGATTCATGATTCATGATTCATGATTCAATTCATGATTCAATTCATGATACAAAATTCATGATTCATGATTCAATTCATGATTCATACTTCATGATTTAATTCATGATTCAATTCCTGATTCAATTCATGATTCATGATTCATGATTCAATTCATGATACATAATTCATGATTCATGAATCAATTCATGATTAATAATTCATGATTCATGATTCAATTCATGATTTGTTAATCATGATTCATGATTCAATTCATGATTCAGTATTCATTATTCAATTCATGATTCAATTCATGATTCATGATTAATGATTCAATTCATGATTCAATTCATGATTCATGATTCATGATTCAATTCATGATTCATAATTCATGATTCATGATTCATGATTCAATTCATGATTCATGATTCATGATTCAATTCATGATTCATGATTCATGATTTATGATTCAATTCATGATTCAATTCATGATTCATGATTAAATTTAAGATTCATGATTCATGATTCAATTCATGATTCGATTCTCTATTCATGATTCAATTCATGATTCATGATTCATAATTCATGATTCATGATTCATGATTCAATTCATGATTCATGATTCATGATTTATGATTCAATTCATGATTCATGATTTATGATTTATGATTCAATTCATGATTCATGATTCATGATTCAATTCATGATTCATTATTCAATTCATGATTCATGATTCATGATTCAATTCATGATTCATGATTCAATTCATGATTCATGATTCATGATTCATGATTCAATTCATGATTCATGATTCATGATTCAATTCATGATTCATGATTCAATTCATGATTCATGATTCGATTCATGATTCATGATTCAATTCATGATTCATGATTTATGATTCATGATTCAATTCATGATTCTTGATTCATAATTCAATTCATGATTCAATTCATGATTCATGATTCATGATTAAATTTATGATTCATGATTCATGATTCATGATTAAATTAATGATTCAATTCATGATTCAATTCATGATTCATGATTTAATTTTTTTTTTTTTTTTTTTTGAAAGGTAAATTTTTATTAAAGTTTTTCAAAACAACATAAGTGTAAAAGTGAGACATCATATAACATATGTGTGAAACATTTCACTTTATGTAACAGAAATGCATATTAAAGAAAGCTCACAACAGTACATAGTAAATTAGCATGTTACTGTAAAGGAACGAATATGTTGTTTTTCTTATTTTTGTTGTTTTGGGGGGTAGAGGGAAGACAAACAATGGGGGAAGGGGGATGTGGGGAAGAAAAAAAAGGGGGGGGGAAGAAGAGTTTATCACCCATTATTCCCTGTATCAGATGGCGAAGAGGAAAAATAGTGACATACTTGGCAGTAAGGAGATATAATCAAACTGACTATGACTACCATTTAAAAGTGTAAGACGTTCCAAGTCTCCAATAATCATAGTTTACGGAGGCGGGTGAGTGTCAGACGGTTGTTAATGGGGGTTCAGCATTGAAATGGTTCGTCCATGGAGACCATGTATTTTGGAAATTTTCTGGTTTATCTTTAAGAACAGCTGTAATGCTTTCCATTCTGTAAATTGACCAAATTTTGCTAATGGTAGTTGAGAGCGAGGGGGGGGCAGTATTTTTCCAGTGAGCTGCAATCAAACATTTAGCTGCATTCAGTATATGTCCAATGAGTTTTTGTGTGGGTCGGGTGACGTCAGGGAGCCGTCTGGGAAGAAGGGAGTAAAGAGGGGAATCGGGCATCCTAACCTGTGTCACAGATTTAATTAGTTTATGAATTTGCTGCCAGTAAGACTGCAGTCTAGGGCAACTCCACCAAACGTGCAACAGGGTACCCCGCAGTCCGCAACTCCTCCAACATCGATCACTGGAAGCAGGAAAGATAGCATGTAGACGGGAGGGGACTAAATACCATCTGTAATAAATTTTACATGAATTTTCCTTTATTCTCACCGAAATTGATGTCTTAGCTACATTAGTTCTAATCTTTGACCATTCTTTTGGTGTCAGGGTCTCCCCAGTGTCCCGCTCCCAAGCCAGCTCGTGCGGTTCTTTATCCGGCTGACCAAAACCATTAATCAGCTGGTAAACAGTGGATATTAAACCTCTAGTAATGGTAGATGAGCGACATAGAGATTCTAAGGCCGAGCAATGATCTGAAGGGGGAGGAGTTCTTAGGGAACCGTAAAAATGCCTAAGCTGCAGGTATTGATAAAAAAATATTCGCGGCAATCCTAGTCTTTTCTGCAATTCTGAAAACGTAGGGAACACCCTCATTGGGGCTAGATCCCAGGCAAAGAGTAGATTGTGTGAGGTCCAATGATGGAACGTTCTGTGATCTAGGCCTGGTTCAAATTTTTTATTGTTCCAGAGCGGGACAAGAAGCGGAAATTTAGATAACATCTTATAGGCTCTAGTCACTTGGTCCCAGATTGAAACAGAAAAACGGGCTGAGGGTAGTTGGGCTAAGCATCTTGTCCTATGTTGGGGTGAGATCCAAAGCAAGGAGTATGGGGAGTATAATTGAAGTATATCTGATTCAATGTGGGTCCATACTCTGTAATGAGGAGGTGAGTGCCAAAGGATGCATTGAGACATATGTGTAGCTTGATAATATTTTAATATGTTTGGAAGCCCTAGTCCTCCAGCGGTCTGGTGCTTAAAGAGGATACGCATTCGTACTCTAGGCTTACGTCCTGCCCATACAAATTTGGAGATAATCTGCTGTAGGTGTTTGAGGGAATGCAAAGGAACCTGAATTGGGAGAGTCTGCCATAGATACAATAACCTGGGTAATATATTCATTTTGACAGAAGCCATACGGCCAATCCATGAAATGTGAAATTTATTCCATTGGGATAGGTCGTTTCTAATTGTGTTAAGGAGTCTGGGAAAATTAGCTGCATATAATGAGGAATAGTTTTTAGTTAAATAGACTCCCAAGTATTTAATCTTACTATGCTGCCATCTAAAATTAAAATTGGCCTTGAGCAATTGGATAATGTGTTGAGGAGTGTTTAAATCTAAGATTTCCGATTTATCGGCATTTATTTTATAGTTTGAGAGTGAGCTATATGATGTAATTTCATTAAAAAGGTTGGGCAGGGAGATATGTGGCCTAGAGAGCGTTAGTATAACATCATCAGCATATAATGCTATTTTATGGTCCCTAGTACTCGTGGGGATGCCTGTGATGTCCGGGTTATTCCTAATTCTGGCTGCCAAAGGTTCCATAACAAGAGCGAAAAGTAGGGGGGATAAAGGACAACCCTGTCGGGTGCCATTATTTATACTAAAGGGAGAGGAAGTGAGACCATTAGCTAGAACCGAGGCTGTGGGGTTATGGTATAATGCAGATATTCCCTTACAAAAAGCTCCCTGGATCCCCATGCTCACCAAGGTTTGCTGCATGAAGGGCCAGGCCACACTATCAAAAGCTTTCTCAGCATCTAGAGCGACCACCAAAGCAGGGAGAGACGTGTGATTAGCCCAGTGGATTAGATCTATTACTCTTCTGGTGTTATCTGAGGCCTGTCTTCCCGGAACAAATCCCACTTGATCAGGGTGGATCAGTGAGGGGAGGACAGGGCCCAATCTATTGGCTAGTATTTTAGCAAAAAGCTTTAAATCCACATTAAGAAGAGATATGGGTCTGTAACTGCCTACCTCAGTGGGGTCTCTGTCCGGCTTAGGTATCACTACAATCCCTGCTCCGGTGGTGGCTCCATCAAATTTGCCTCCCTCCAAAATCGATCCAAACAATCCCGTAAGCATGGGTACCAGCTGGCGGGAGAATTTCTTGTAGTAAATTGCAGAAAATCCATCTGGGCCTGGGGCAGACTGACGCTTTAAAGTTTTGATGGCATCAGAGACTTCCTCTGATGTAATATCTGCATTGAGGGATGTCATTTGAGTTCTAGTGAGTTTAGGTAATCGGCAGGAATGAAGATAGTTCTTAATGTTTGCTTTAAGTTGGGCCGGATCACCTATTCTAGGATGCAAATTATACAGCGAGGCGTAGTAATCTCTAAAGCGCTGCGCTATCTTTTGAGGGTCGTAGAGTAGGGACCCCGCAGAATCTTTCACTGACATTATTCTGTTTCGAGTACGTCGGGCACGGAGTTTGCGGGCCAAGAGCGTATCAGCCTTATCTCCCTTCTCATAGTACTTTTGCTGAACCCAAAGCAGGGTTTTAGCTGCTTGTTTTGATAAAATTTGATTTAACTGCCCTTTGAGAGAGAGGAGCTGGGAGTATAAACGTTTTTTAGGATTAGTTTGGTGGCGAGATGCAGTTAATTTTATCTGCTGTTCGAGCTCAAGAATACGGTCTCTTTCTTTCCGCCTCTGTTGTGCTGTCAATTTGATGAGCGTACCCCGAATAGTGGCCTTATGGGCTTCCCAAAGAACAGATTGTGATATGTCTGGGGAAGCATTATAGGAAATGTAATCAGAAATAGCTTGGGTGATCTGGGAGATATGTTCTTTCTTGAGGAGTATAGACTCATCTAGACGCCACTTGGGGCGTGACTGAGGGAAATGAGGTAAGCGCAGAATCAGCTCGACCGCTTCATGGTCAGACCAGGACACCGGGAGGACCCGGGCATCTCCCAACCTCTGGGTTGTCAAATGGTCAACAAAAAAATAGTCTATTCTTGAGTATAGGTCATGAGGTGCTGAATAATGTGTGTAAGCTCTGGAAGAAGGATATAACACTCGTAAAGCGTCATACAAGTTGTATGATTTCAGTTGGGATTTCAGTTTATTGGATTCCCCGGCATGGCCTACAGATATATGTGTTTGAGTGGACCTATCTAATATTGGGTCTAATATTGTATTAAAGTCCCCACCGATGATAATCATACCTCCTGCATATGTTGATAGCTGTCGGAAAAAGTCTGCATAGAAGTTTCCCTGCTGCACGTTCGGGGCATACACTGAAGCCAGTGTTATGGGTTGTTGGTTTAAGGTGCCTCCAAGGATGATGTACCTACCAAGAGAGTCAGATGTCTGGGAGTCTATAGTCAGTGGGACTCTGCTATGTATTAGTATTGCCGTACCTCTACGCTTAGCATCTGCAGAAGAGTAAAAAGCATGTGGATATGATTTAGAGGCCAGCGTAGGGTGTGGAACTTTGAGATGCGTTTCTTGCAGAAAAATTAGATCTGGGTTCCTCCGCTTGAAATATTGCAAGGCCATTGTGCGTTTATTTGGTGAATTGAGGCCGTTGACATTAAGAGATAAAATTTTGAGGTTCATGGTGGATGAAAGTGTGAGGGATGTTCTATATTAAAAAGGCTGGAGTCACTATTCAATAATAGTAGTTGGATGTGAAGAGGGGAAGACACATGAGGGATAAGGGGAAGGAAAATCAAGGCGGTCCTGATCTCGATGTGAGGTGCAGGGCCTAGAGAAAAGAGAAATGGTGTGTCGCGTATCACCATCTCTTTGGGAGTGGAGGTGTGAGAATTAGTTAGTGGGGGGAGGAGCGCCATGGGAGGGAGATGAGTAGGTGTTGAAAGGATTTGTATAAAGCGTATATTTGGAGTCCGTGTATGCTAAAAACAGAAGTGTGGGTGTAGGGAAACAACTTAAACATATAACAAGTCAAAACACTATAAGTAACATCCCATTAACGACAAACAGGTCTTACGATAAAGTAATTCAAACTTAAACATTTTACAAGTCTGTACTCGAACTAAGAGCTGTTCTGAGAAAGCTCCGGTTAAGCTAGAGCACAGGCTTGCAAGTAAACATAAAAAAAGGGGGAAAAAGAAACTCCTTATCTATTTTGGGGGGCACTCTGATTTGGGATAGGTCCAAGTTCTACTGAGTGGGACTATGTAATTAGAGATCTAAATATTGCGAAACAGTAGATAGTTACATATTCTAGAATATTTACAAGGACCTGATAACTAGTTTTCCTTCAGATTTAAGTATGAGGGCATACGCAAAGGACCTGTATAAAATATCAATTCAAGAGTATATCGACAGTAAGAGTCATAGTTAAAGCAAGATGATCTCTCAAACCTCATAGTAAAAGTTCGTCAGAGTGGGAAAAAGAGACTGGAGTTAGATAGCATGAATAAGTCATGCTCGCTGCCAGGATGTCGCCGGAGCCGGATTTTTCTGCTGAGGTGTAGATGTTGAGGTGGAAGCTTCAGAGTCCTGGATAAGACGAAAACGTTTGAGTAACTCCAGGCCTTGATCCGGAGTTCTCACTGAATGGTTCCGACCATCTTTGGAAACAATTAACTGGAACGGGAAGCCCCACTTGTATTTGATGGAGTGATTGCGTAGGATTTTTGTTATGTTAATAAGATCTCTACGTTTTTTCAAAGTGGAGGGAGCCAGATCTTGGTATAGTTGCAGATGCGATCCAGAATACGGAATTGACTGTACGTTTCTAGAGGAAGCCATTATTCTCTCTTTGGACTTGTAATAATGAAATCGTATAATTATGTCTCGTGGAGGTTGATCTGAACTTGGTTTTGGTCGTAGGGCTCTATGCGCTCTGTCCAAAATAAGTTGGTCTTTTGGAAGGTCTGGTATCATTTGTAAGAATAAACCCTCAAGGTAGCCAGGTAGAGCTTCTGCAGAAATGGATTCTGGAATATTTTTAATCCGAATATTGTTGCGTCTGTTTCGGTTCTCCAGATCTTCTATTTGATCTTTAAAGGTGTTAAATTCTGCTCGTAAGTCAGCTATCTCGGTATCTGTTGTTTGTTGATGCTTAGAGACTGCCTCTAGTTGATTTTCAACAGCGTCCGTTCGAGATCCTAGGTCTGATATTTCCGAGCGAAGTTCTGAGACAATTGCTCTCATTTCTGATTGAATTGTTTTTGTGACTATTGCAATCACATCATTGGGAGTTAGCGTGGTCTCAGCTGATGAGTTGTCATCTGAGTCTGAACCCAAGTCAGCTGCTTCCGGTAATGTTTTAGAGCGGCCATTGGCCTTTTCAAGCGCCTTAATGATGGTATGTTTAGGAGTGTTGGATATTTTTTTATTCTTCTGAGACATATTAGTTAGAGGGGGGTTCCAACAGCTTTTTCTAGAATTATGTAGCAATCAAAACTTTGTAGAAATCTGTTGTATAAGGATAGAAATGGCTTCACACTTTATATAGGAAGGCACACGACACTTTGTTTCAAGATATAAACAACCACATGGAGTCTCCTCCACACCCACTAAATTTAGATACAGGGTATCATTGCATCATATCTAACAGTTGCAGGACTGAAGTCTGGGAACGTTGGCGAAGACCAGTTTCAACAGTGATGTAGATGTTTCAATAGCATCAATATTATTATTATTGCTGCAGTTGCCAGGAGAGATATCTTCACCGCTGGAATCACTGATGTCACACTGCGCTGGGGAAGCACTTTTGTCTCCTTTCAAACTCTTCCCTCAGAGTTTCAGATGTTAGAATATAGAATTTAGCATAACCACTAGGTGGCAGTAGAGCTATGTCTACATATAGTTTGCATCACATTACAGGAATTGATGAGCAGATGTGGTGGATACAATACAATATTGCATCTGTTAAGTTGGTGGGGGGAGATCTTATAGCAGGGAGCCTCTCTTATAACTTAAGAAGAAGACTGTATATCTCAGATTGTACTGAGCAAAAAAAACAAAAAAAAAAAAACAAAAACCGCCAGATTGACGGGCTCACCGCTAATATCAGTAGAGTTGGCAGGAGGTTACAATCGTCTAGGGAGCCCACAGGGATCTTCAGATAGATGATGCCGGAAGAGGAGTTTACAATGGCGCCCGCAGCTTCCGGTCAGAAAGTGCCACACCCACCGCCGGGGCAATGAGCTCTAATCGGGTCTCCCTCTAGGGTCAGCTCAGCTTGTGGACACTGCCTTGCGCTCGCTGTTTAAGGGTTACTGACCCCGCCGGGACTTCCGCACAGCCGGTTCTATATCAGTGCACTCTTCCGACAGAGCTTCTTTGCAGCTGATAGTTTACTTGCCTGTAGGCTGTGATTTCTTGGGCGCTTGCAGGCAGTATGGTTTGAGGCTTACAGCAGGGGCAAATGAGAGCGTGATACACGCGAGTCCCCGGAGCAGTGTCTTTGCTGGCAGAGAGCCAAACCAGGTCGGGCTGCGTTCTCTGTCAGATGGTCAGAAAGACGTTTATTCCGAACACAGCGGGGTTCCAAGGGTCTCCCTGGATGCTCAGAGTATTCATCCACAGTTGCTAGGATATGGTATAGGCACAGAGGCTGGTGTAGCCGCAATTAAAGGGCTATAATTGCGGAGCTCTGCACAGTTAGGTCTCTCCGAAATGATTCATGATTTAATTTATGATTCATGATTCATGATTCATGATTCAATTTATGATTAATGATTCATGATTCAATTCATGATTCAATTCATGATTCATGATTCATGATTCAATTCATGATTTAATTCATGATTCTTGATTCATGATTTAATTCATGATTCTAGATTCATGATTCAATTTATGATTTATGATTCATGATTCATGATTCAATTCATGATTCAATTTATGATTCATGATTCAATTCATGATTCAATTCATGATTCTTGATTCATGATTCAATTTATGATTTATGATTCATGATTCAATTCATGATTCATGATTCATGATTCATGCTTCATGATTCATGATTCAATTCATGATTCATGATTTAAGATTCATGATTCATGATTTAAGATTCATGATTCATGATTCAATTCATGATTCGATTCCTGATTCAATTCATGATTAATGATTCGATTTATGATTCATGATTCATGATTTCATTCATGATTCATGATTCATGATTCAATTCATGATTCATGATTAATGATTCAATTCATGATTCAATTCATGATTCATGATTCATGATTCAATTCATGATTCATAACTCATGATTCATGATTCATGATTAAATTCATGATTCATGATTCATGATTCAATTTATGATTCATGATTTAATTCATGATTCATGATTAATGATTCAATTCATGATTCAATTCATGATTCATGATTCAATTCATGATTCATTATTCATGATTCATGATTAAATTCATGATTCATTATTTATGATTCAATCCATGATTCATGATTCAAAAAATTATTCAATTCATGATTCAATTCATGATTCAATTTATGATTCATGATTCATGATTGAATTAATGATTCATGATTCATGATTCAATTCATGATTCATGATTCATGATTCATGATTCAATTCATGATTCAATTCATGATACAAAATTCATGATTCATGATTCAATTCATGATTCATACTTCATGATTTAATTCATGATTCAATTCCTGATTCAATTCATGATTCATGATTAATAATTCAATTCATGATTCATAATTCATGATTCATGATTCAATTCATGATTCGTTAATCATGATTCATGATTCAATTCATGATTCAATTCATGATTCATGATTAATGATTCAATTCATGATTCAATTCATGATTCATAATTCATGATTCAATTCATGATTCAATTTATGATTCATGATTCAATTCATGATTCAATTCATGATTCATGATTCATGATTCAATTTATGATTCATGATTCAATTCATGATTCATAATTCATGATTCATGATTCATGATTCAATTCATGATTAATAATTCATGATTCATGATTCAATTCATGATTCGTTAATCATGATTCATGATTCAATTCATGATTCAGTATTCATTATTCAATTCATGATTCAATTCATGATTCATGATTAATGATTCAATTCATGATTCAATTCATGATTCATGATTCATGATTCAATTCATGATTCATAATTCATGATTCATGATTCATGATTCATGATTCAATTCATGATTCATGATTCAATTCATGATTCATGATTCATGATTCAATTCATGATTCATGATTAAATTTATGATTCATGATTCATGATTCAATTCATGATTCATGATTCGATTCTCTATTCATGATTCAATTCATGATTCATGATTCATAATTCATGATTCATGATTCATGATTCAATTCATGATTCATGATTCATGATTTATGATTCAATTCATGATTCATGATTTATGATTTATGATTCAATTCATGATTCATGATTCAATTCATGATTCATTATTCAATTCATGATTCATGATTCAATTCATGATTCATGATTCATGATTCATGATTCAATTCATGATTCATGATTCATGATTCAATTCATGATTCATGATTCATGATTCAATTCATGATTCATGATTCAATTCATGATTCATGATTCATGATTCAATTCATGATTCATGATTCGATTCATGATTCATGATTCAATTCATGATTCATGATTTATGATTCATGATTCAAATTATGATTCTTGATTCATAATTCAATTCATGATTCAATTCATGATTCATGATTCATGATTAAATTTATGATTCATGATTCATGATTCATGACTAAATTAATGATTCAATTCATGATTCATTATTCATGATTCAATTCATGATTCAATTCATGATTCAATTCATGATTCATGATTCAATTTATGATTCATGATTCATGATTCATGATTCAATTTATGATTAATGATTCATGATTCAATTTATGATTCAATTCATGATTCATGATTCATGATTCAATTCATGATTTAATTCATGATTCTTGATTCATGATTTAATTCATGATTCTAGATTCATGATTCAATTTATGATTTATGATTCATGATTCATGATTCAATTCATGATTCAATTTATGATTCAATTTATGATTCATGATTCAATTCATGATTCAATTCATGATTCTTGATTCATGATTCAATTTATGATTTATGATTCATGATTCAATTCATGATTCATGATTCATGATTCATGATTCATGAATCAATTCATGATTCATGATTTAAGATTCATGATTCATGATTCATGATTTAAGATTCATGATTCATGATTCAATTCATGATTCGATTCCTGATTCAATTCATGATTCATGATTCGATTTATGATTCATGATTCATGATTTCATTCATGATTCATTATTCATGATTAAATTCATGATTCATGATTCATGATTCAATTTATGATTCATGATTTAATTCATGATTCATGATTAATGATTCAATTCATGATTCAATTCATGATTCATGATTCAATTCATGATTCATTATTCATGATTCATGATTAAATTCATGATTCATTATTCATGATTTAATCCATGATTCATGATTCAAAAAATTATTCAATTCATGATTCAATTCATGATTCAATTTATGATTCATGATTCATGATTGAATTAATGATTCATGATTCATGATTCAATTCATGATTCATGATTCATGATTCATGATTCAATTCATGATTCAATTCATGATACAAAATTCATGATTCATGATTCAATTCATGATTCATACTTCATGATTTAATTCATGATTCAATTCCTGATTCAATTCATGATTCATGATTCATGATTCAATTCATGATACATAATTCATGATTCATGAATCAATTCATGATTCATAATTCATGATTCATGATTCAATTCATGATTCGTTAATCATGATTCATGATTCAATTCATGATTCAATTCATGATTCATGATTAATGATTCAATTCATGATTCAATTCATGATTCATGATTCAATTCATGATTCAATTTATGATTCATGATTCAATTCATGATTCAATTCATGATTCATGATTCATGATTCAATTTATGATTCATGATTCAATTCATGATTCATAATTCATGATTCATGATTCATGATTCAATTCATGATTCATGATTCATGATTCAATTCATGATTCATGATTCATGATTTATGATTCAATTCATGATTCAATTCATGATTCATGATTCATGATTCAATTCATGATTCATGATTCAATTTATGATTCATGATTCATGATTCAATTCATGATTCATGATTCGATTCTCTATTCATGATTCAATTCATGATTCATGATTCATGATTCAATTCATGATTCTTGATTCATGATTCAATTCATGATTCAATTCATGATTCAATTCATGATTCATGATTAAATTTATGATTCATGATTCAAGATTCATGATTCAATTAATGATTCAATTCATGATTCATGATTCAATTCATGATTCAATTCATGATTCATGATTCAATTTATGATTCTTGATTCATGATTCAATTCATGATTCATGATTCATGATTCAATTTATGATTCATGATTCATGATTCATGATTCAATTCATGATTCATGATTTAATTCATGATTTAATTCATGATTCTTGATTTATGATTCAATTTATGATTTATGATTCATGATTCATGATTCAATTCATGATTCAATTTATGATTCATGATTCAATTCATTATTCAATTCATGATTCCTGATTCATGATTCAATTCATGATTCATGATTCATTTATCAATTTATGATTCATGATTCATGATTTAATTCATGATTCATGATTCGATTCATGATTCATGATTTATGATTCATGATTCATGATTCAATTCATGATTCATTATTCATGATTAAATTCATGATTCATGATTCATGATTTATGATTCATGATTCATGATTCAATTCATGATTCATTATTCATGATTAAATTCATGATTCATGATTCATGATTTATGATTCATGATTCATGATTCAATTCATGATTCATTATTCATGATTAAATTCATGATTCATGATTCATGATTTATGATTCATGATTCATGATTCAATTCATGATTCATTATTCATGATTAAATTCATGATTCATGATTCATGATTCAATTTATGATTCATGATTCATGATTCATGATTAAATTCATGATTCATTATTCATGATTCATGATTCAATCCTTGATTCATGATTCAATTCATTAATCGATTCATGATTCAATTCATGATTCGATTCATGATTCATGATTCAATTAATGATTCATGATTCATGATTCAATTCATGATCCATGATTCAATTCATGATTCATGATTCAATTCATGATTCAATTCATGATTCAAAATTCATGATTCATGATTCAATTCATGATTCATAATTCATGATTTAATTCATGATTCAATTCCTGAATTAATTCATGATTCATGATTCAATTCATGATACATAATTCATGATTCATGAATCAATTCATTATTCATAATTAATGATTCATGATTCAATTCATGATTCGTTAATCATGATTCATGATTCAATTCATGATTCATTACTCATGATTCAATTCATGATTCAATTCATGATTCATGATTCATGATTCAATTCATGATTCAATTCATGATTCATGATTCATGATTCAATTCATGATTCAATTCATGATTCATAATTCATGATTCTTGATTCATGATTCAATTCATGATTCATGATTCATAATTCATGATTCATGATTCATGATTCAATTCATGATTCATGATTCATGATTTATGATTCAATTCATGATTCATGATTCATGATTTATGATTCAATTCATGATTCATGATTCAATTCATGATTCATTATTCAATTCATGATTCATGATTCATGATTCAATTCATGATTCATGATTCATGATTCAATTCATGATTCATGATTCAATTCATGATTCATGATTCAATTCATGATTCATGATTCATGATTCAATTCATGATTCATGATTCGATTTAAGATTCATGATTCAATTCATAATTCATGATTTATGATTCATGATTCAATTCATGATTCTTCAATCATAATTCAATTCATGATTCAATTCATGATTCACGATTCATGATTAAATTTATGATTCATGATTCATGATTCATGATTAAATTAATGATTCAATTCATGATTCAATTCATGATTCAAGATTCAATTTATGATTCATGATTCATGATTCATGATTCAATTTATGATTAATGATTCATGATTCAATTCATGATTCAATTCATGATTCATGATTCATGATTCAATTCACGATTTAAATCTTGATTCTTGATTTATGATTTAATTCATGATTCTTGATTCATGATTCAATTTATGATTTATGATTCATGATTCATGCTTCATGATTCATGATTCAATTCATGATTCATGATTTAAGATTCATGATTCATGATTTAAGATTCATGATTCATGATTCAATTCATGATTCGATTCCTGATTCAATTCATTATTCATGATTCGATTTATGATTCATGATTCATGATTTCATTCATGATTCATTATTCATGATTAAATTCATGATTCATGATTCATGATTCAATTCATGATTCAATTCATGATTCATGATTCAATTCATGATTCGTTATTCATGATTCATGATTAAATTCATGATTCATGATTCATGATTCAATTCATGATTCAATCCATGATTCATGATTCAATTCATTAATCAATTCATGATTCAATTCATGATTCATGATTCATGATTCAATTAATGATTCATGATTCATGATTCAATTCATGATTCATGATTCATGATTCATGATTCAATTCATGATTCAATTCATGATACAAAATTCATGATTCATGATTCAATTCATGATTCATACTTCATGATTTAATTCATGATTCAATTCCTGATTTAATTCATGATTTATGATTCATGATTCATGATTCAATTCATGATTCAATTTATGATTCATGATTCAATTCATTATTCAATTCATGATTCCTGATTCATGATTCAATTCATGATTCATGATTCATTTATCAATTTATGATTCATGATTCATGATTTAATTCATGATTCATGATTCGATTCATGATTCATGATTTATGATTCATGATTCATGATTCAATTCATGATTCATTATTCATGATTAAATTCATGATTCATGATTCATGATTTATGATTCATGATTCATGATTCAATTCATGATTCATTATTCATGATTAAATTCATGATTCATGATTCATGATTTATGATTCATGATTCATGATTCAATTCATGATTCATTATTCATGATTAAATTCATGATTCATGATTCATGATTTATGATTCATGATTCATGATTCAATTCATGATTCATTATTCATGATTAAATTCATGATTCATGATTCATGATTCAATTTATGATTCATGATTCATGATTCATGATTAAATTCATGATTCATTATTCATGATTCATGATTCAATCCTTGATTCATGATTCAATTCATTAATCGATTCATGATTCAATTCATGATTCGATTCATGATTCATGATTCAATTAATGATTCATGATTCATGATTCAATTCATGATCCATGATTCAATTCATGATTCATGATTCAATTCATGATTCAATTCATGATTCAAAATTCATGATTCATGATTCAATTCATGATTCATAATTCATGATTTAATTCATGATTCAATTCCTGAATTAATTCATGATTCATGATTCATGATTCAATTCATGATACATAATTCATGATTCATGAATCAATTCATTATTCATAATTAATGATTCATGATTCAATTCATGATTCGTTAATCATGATTCATGATTCAATTCATGATTCATTACTCATGATTCAATTCATGATTCAATTCATGATTCATGATTCATGATTCAATTCATGATTCAATTCATGATTCATGATTCATGATTCAATTCATGATTCAATTCATGATTCATAATTCATGATTCTTGATTCATGATTCAATTCATGATTCATGATTCATAATTCATGATTCATGATTCATGATTCAATTCATGATTCATGATTCATGATTTATGATTCAATTCATGATTCATGATTCATGATTTATGATTCAATTCATGATTCATGATTCATGATTCAATTCATGATTCATTATTCAATTCATGATTCATGATTCATGATTCAATTCATGATTCATGATTCATGATTCAATTCATGATTCATGATTCAATTCATGATTCATGATTCAATTCATGATTCATGATTCATGATTCAATTCATGATTCATGATTCGATTTAAGATTCATGATTCAATTCATAATTCATGATTTATGATTCATGATTCAATTCATGATTCTTCAATCATAATTCAATTCATGATTCAATTCATGATTCACGATTCATGATTAAATTTATGATTCATGATTCATGATTCATGATTAAATTAATGATTCAATTCATGATTCAATTCATGATTCAAGATTCAATTTATGATTCATGATTCATGATTCATGATTCAATTTATGATTAATGATTCATGATTCAATTCATGATTCAATTCATGATTCATGATTCATGATTCAATTCACGATTTAAATCTTGATTCTTGATTTATGATTTAATTCATGATTCTTGATTCATGATTCAATTTATGATTTATGATTCATGATTCATGATTCAATTCATGATTCAATTTATGATTCATGATTCAATTCATGATTCAATTCATGATTCTTGATTCATGATTCATGCTTCATGATTCATGATTCAATTCATGATTCATGATTTAAGATTCATGATTCATGATTTAAGATTCATGATTCATGATTCAATTCATGATTCGATTCCTGATTCAATTCATTATTCATGATTCGATTTATGATTCATGATTCATGATTTCATTCATGATTCATTATTCATGATTAAATTCATGATTCATGATTCATGATTCAATTCATGATTCAATTCATGATTCATGATTCAATTCATGATTCGTTATTCATGATTCATGATTAAATTCATGATTCATGATTCATGATTCAATTCATGATTCAATCCATGATTCATGATTCAATTCATTAATCAATTCATGATTCAATTCATGATTCATGATTCATGATTCAATTAATGATTCATGATTCATGATTCAATTCATGATTCATGATTCATGATTCATGATTCAATTCATGATTCAATTCATGATACAAAATTCATGATTCATGATTCAATTCATGATTCATACTTCATGATTTAATTCATGATTCAATTCCTGATTTAATTCATGATTCATGATTCATGATTCATGAATCAATTCATGATTAATAATTCATGATTCATGATTCAATTCATGATTCGTTAATCATGATTCATGATTCAATTCATGATTCATTATTCATTATTCAATTCATGATTCAATTCATGATTCATGATTAATGATTCAATTCATGATTCAATTCATGATTCATGATTCATGATTCAATTCATGATTCATAATTCATGATTCATGATTCATGATTCAATTCATGATTCATGATTCATGATTCAATTCATGATTCATGATTCATGATTTATGATTCAATTCATGATTCAATTCATGATTCATGATTCATGATTCAATTCATGATTCATGATTAAATTTATGATTCATGATTCATGATTCAATTCATGATTCATGATTCGATTCTCTATTCATGATTCAATTCATGATTCATGATTCATGATTCATGATTCATGATTCAATTCATGATTTTTGATTCATGATTCAATTCATGATTCAATTCATGATTCATGATTCATGATTAAATTTATGATTCATGATTCAAGATTCATGATTCAATTAATTATTCAATTCATGATTCATGATTCATGATTCAATTCATGATTCAATTCATGATTCATGATTCAATTTATGATTCATGATTCATGATTCAATTTATGATTCATGATTCATGATTCATGATTCAATTCATGATTCAATTCATGATTTAGTCCATGATTCTTGATTTATGATTCAATTTATGATTTATGATTCATGATTCATGATTCAATTCATGATTCAATTTATGATTTATGATTTATGATTCATGATTCAATTCATGATTCAATTTATGATTCATGATTCAATTCATTATTCAATTCATGATTCTTGATTCATGATTTAATTTATGATTTATGATTCATGATTCAATTCATGATTCATGATTCATGATCCATGCTTCATGATTCATGATTCAATTCATGATTCATGATTTAAGATTCATGATTCATGATTCATGATTTAAGATTCATAATTCATGATTCATGATTCAATTCATGATTCATGATTTAATTCATGATTCGATTCCTGATTCAATTCATGATTCATTGTTCGATTTATGATTCATGATTCTTGATTTGATTCATGATTCCTAATTCATGATAAAATTCATGATTCATGATTCATGATTCAATTCATGATTCATGATTCAATTCATGATTCAATTCATGATTCTTGATTTAATTTATGATTTATGATTCATGATTCATGATTCAATTCATGATTCAATTTATGATTCATGATTCAATTCATGATTCATAATTCACGATTTATGATTCATGATTCAATTCATTATTCATGATTCATGATTCAATTCATGATTCATGATTCAATTCATGATTCGATTCATGATTCAATTCATGATTCGATTCATGATTCAATTCATGATTCATGATTCAATTCATGATTCATGCTTTATGATTCATGATTCAATTCATGATTCATGATTTAAGATTCATGATTCATGATTTAAGATTCATGATTCATGATTCAATTCATGATTCGATTCCTGATTCAATTCATGATTCATGATTCTATTTATGATTATTGATTCATGATTTCATTCATGATTCATTATTCATGATTAAATTCATGATTCATGATTCATGATTCAATTTATGATTCATGATTTAATTCATGATTCATGATTAATGATTCAATTCATGATTCAATTCATGATTCATGATTCAATTCATGATTCATTATTCATGATTCATGATTAAATTCATGATTCATTATTCATGATTCAATCCATGATTCATGATTCAAAAAATTATTCAATTCATGATTCAAATCATGATTCAATTTATGATTCATGATTCAATTCATTATTCAATTCATGATTCTTGATTCATGATTTAATTTATGATTTATGATTCATGATTCAATTCATGATTCATGATTCATGATCCATGCTTCATGATTCATGATTCAATTCATGATTCATGATTTAAGATTCATGATTCATGATTCATGATTTAAGATTCATAATTCATGATTCAATTCATAATTCATGATTTAATTCATGATTCGATTCCTGATTCAATTCATGATTCATTGTTCGATTTATGATTCATGATTCTTGATTTGATTCATGATTCCTAATTCATGATTCAATTCATGATTCATGATTCATGATTCAATTCATGATTCATGATTCAATTCATGATTCAATTCATGATTCTTGATTTAATTTATGATTTATGATTCATGATTCATGATTCAATTCATGATTCAATTTATGATTCATGATTCAATTCATGATTCATAATTCACGATTTATGATTCATGATTCAATTCATTATTCATGATTCATGATTCATGATTCAATTCATGATTCATGATTCAATTCATGATTCGATTCATGATTCAATTCATGATTCGATTCATGATTCAATTCATGATTCATGATTCAATTCATGATTCATGCTTCATGATTCATGATTCAATTCATGATTCATGATTTAAGATTCATGATTCATGATTCATGATTTAAGATTCATGATTCATGATTCAATTCATGATTCGATTCCTGATTCAATTCATGATTCATGATTAATGATTCAATTCATGATTCAATTCATGATTCATGATTCATGATTCAATTCATGATTCAATTCATGATTCATGATTAATGATTCAATTCATGATTCAATTCATGATTCATGATTCATGATTCAATTCATGATTCATAATTCATGATTCATGATTCATGATTCAATTCATGATTCATGATTCATGATTCAATTCATGATTCATGATTCATGATTTATGATTCAATTCATGATTCAATTCATGATTCATGATTCATGATTCAATTCATGATTCATGATTAAATTTATGATTCATGATTCATGATTCAATTCATGATTCATGATTCGATTCTCTATTCATGATTCAATTCATGATTCATGATTCATGATTCATGATTCATGATTCAATTCATGATTTTTGATTCATGATTCAATTCATGATTCAATTCATGATTCATGATTCATGATTAAATTTATGATTCATGATTCAAGATTCATGATTCAATAAATTATTTAATTCATGATTCATGATTCATGATTCAATTCATGATTCAATTCATGATTCATGATTCAATTTATGATTCATGATTCATGATTCAATTTATGATTCATGATTCATGATTCAATTCATGATTCAATTCATGATTCATGATTCATGATTCAATTCATGATTTAATTCATGATTCTTGATTTATGATTCAATTTATGATTTATGATTCATGATTCATGATTCAATTCATGATTCAATTTATGATTCATGATTCAATTCATTATTCAATTCATGATTCTTGATTCATGATTTAATTTATGATTTATGATTCATGATTCAATTTATGATTCATGATTCATGATCCATGCTTCATGATTCATGATTCAATTCATGATTCATGATTTAAGATTCATGATTCATGATTCATGATTTAAGATTCATAATTCATGATTCATGATTCAATTCATGATTCATGATTTAATTCATGATTCGATTCCTGATTCAATTCATGATTCATTGTTCGATTTATGATTCATGATTCTTGATTTGATTCATGATTCCTAATTCATGATTCAATTCATGATTCATGATTCATGATTCAATTCATGATTCATGATTCAATTCATGATTCAATTCATGATTCTTGATTTAATTTATGATTTATGATTCATGATTCATGATTCAATTCATGATTCAATTTATGATTCATGATTCAATTCATGATTCATAATTCACGATTTATGATTCATGATTCAATTCATTATTCATGATTCATGATTCAATTCATGATTCATGATTCAATTCATGATTCGATTCATGATTCAATTCATGATTCGATTCATGATTCAATTCATGATTCATGATTCAATTCATGATTCATGCTTCATGATTCATGATTCAATTCATGATTCATGATTTAAGATTCATGATTCATGATTCATGATTTAAGATTCATGATTCATGATTCAATTCATGATTCGATTCCTGATTCAATTCATGATTCATGATTCTATTTATGATTATTGATTCATGATTTCATTCATGATTCATTATTCATGATTAAATTCATGATTCATGATTCAATTTATGATTCATGATTTAATTCATGATTCATGATTAATGAATCAATTCATGATTCAATTCATGATTCATGATTCAATTCATGATTCATTATTCATGATTCATGATTAAATTCATGATTCATTATTCATGATTCAATCCATGATTCATGATTCAAAAAATTATTCAATTCATGATTCAATTCATGATTCAATTTATGATTCATGATTCATGATTGAATTAATGATTCATGATTCATGATTCAATTCATGATTCATGATTCATGATTCATGATTCAATTCATGATTCAATTCATGATACAAAATTCATGATTCATGATTCAATTCATGATTCATACTTCATGATTTAATTCATGATTCAATTCCTGATTCAATTCATGATTCATGATTCATGATTCAATTCATGATACATAATTTATGATTCATGAATCAATTCATGATTCATAATTCATGATTCATGATTCAATTCATGATTCGTTAATCATGATTCATGATTCAATTCATGATTCAATTCATGATTCATGATTAATGATTCAATTCATGATTCAATTCATGATTCATGATTCAATTCATGATTCAATTTATGATTCATGATTCAATTCATGATTCAATTCATGATTCATGATTCATGATTCAATTTATGATTCATGATTCAATTCATGATTCATAATTCATGATTCATGATTCATGATTCAATTCATGATTCATGATTCATGATTCAATTCATGATTCATGATTCATGATTTATGATTCAATTCATGATTCAATTCATGATTCATGATTCATGATTCAATTCATGATTCATGATTCAATTTATGATTCATGATTCATGATTCAATTCATGATTCATGATTCGATTCTCTATTCATGATTCAATTCATGATTCATGATTCATGATTCATGATTCAATTCATGATTCTTGATTCATGATTCAATTCATGATTCAATTCATGATTCATGATTCATGATTAAATTTATGATTCATGATTCAAGATTCATGATTCAATTAATGATTCAATTCATGATTCATGATTCAATTCATGATTCAATTCATGATTCATGATTCAATTTATGATTCTTGATTAATGATTCAATTCATGATTCAATTCATGATTCATGATTCATGATTCAATTTATGATTCATGATTCATGATTCATGATTCAATTCATGATTCATGATTCATGATTCAATTCATGATTTAATTCATGATTCTTGATTTATGATTCAATTTATGATTTATGATTCATGATTCATGATTCAATTCATGATTCAATTTATGATTCATGATTCAATTCATTATTCAATTCATGATTCCTGATTCATGATTCAATTCATGATTCATGATTCATTTATCAATTTATGATTCATGATTCATGATTTAATTCATGATTCATGATTCGATTCATGATTCATGATTCATGATTTATGATTCATGATTCATGATTCAATTCATGATTCATTATTCATGATTAAATTCATGATTCATGATTCATGATTTATGATTCATGATTCATGATTCAATTCATGATTCATTATTCATGATTAAATTCATGATTCATGATTCATGATTCAATTTATGATTCATGATTCATGATTCATGATTAAATTCATGATTCATTATTCATGATTCATGATTCAATCCTTGATTCATGATTCAATTCATTAATCGATTCATGATTCAATTCATGATTCGATTCATGATTCATGATTCAATTAATGATGCATGATTCATGATTCAATTCATGATCCATGATTCAATTCATGATTCTTGATTCAATTCATGATTTAATTCATGATTCAAAATTCATGATTCATGATTCAATTCATGATTCATAATTCATGATTTAATTCATGATTCAATTCCTGAATTAATTCATGATTCATGAATCAATTCATTATTCATAATTAATGATTCATGATTCAATTCATGATTCGTTAATCATGATTCATGATTCAATTCATGATTCATTACTCATGATTCAATTCATGATTCAATTCATGATTCATGATTCATGATTCAATTCATGATTCAATTCATGATTCATGATTCATGATTCAATTCATGATTCAATTCATGATTCATAATTCATGATTTAATTCATGATTCAATTCCTGAATTAATTCATGATTCATGAATCAATTCATTATTCATAATTAATGATTCATGATTCAATTCATGATTCGTTAATCATGATTCATGATTCAATTCATGATTCATTACTCATGATTCAATTCATGATTCAATTCATGATTCATGATTCATGATTCAATTCATGATTCAATTCATGATTCATGATTCATGATTCAATTCATGATTCAATTCATGATTCATAATTCATGATTTAATTCATGATTCAATTCCTGAATTAATTCATGATTCATGAATCAATTCATTATTCATAATTAATGATTCATGATTCAATTCATGATTCGTTAATCATGATTCATGATTCAATTCATGATTCATTACTCATGATTCAATTCATGATTCAATTCATGATTCATGATTCATAATTCATGATTCATGATTCATGATTCAATTCATGATTCATGATTCATGATTTATGATTCAATTCATGATTCATGATTCATGATTTATGATTCAATTCATGATTCATGATTCATGATTCAATTCATGATTCATTATTCAATTCATGATTCATGATTCATGATTCAATTCATGATTCATGATTCATGATTTAATTCATGATTCATGATTCAATTCATGATTCATGATTCATGATTCATGATTCATGATTCAATTCATGATTCATGATTCGATTTAAGATTCATGATTCAATTCATAATTCATGATTTATGATTCATGATTCAATTCATGATTCTTAAATCATAATTCAATTCATGATTCAATTCATGATTCATGATTCATGATTAAATTTATGATTCATGATTCATGATTCATGATTAAATTAATGATTCAATTCATGATTCAATTCATGATTCAATTCATGATTCATGATTCAATTTATGATTCATGATTCATGATTCATGATTCAATTTATGATTAATGATTCATGATTTAATTCATGATTAAATTCATGATTCATGATTCATGATTCAATTCACGATTTAAATCTTGATTCTTGATTTATGATTTAATTCATGATTCTTGATTCATGATTTAATTTATGATTTATGATTCATGATTCATGATTCAATTCATGATTCAATTTATGATTCATGATTCAATTCATGATTCAATTCATGATTCTTGATTCATGATTCATGCTTCATGATTCATGATTCAATTCATGATTCATGATTTAAGATTCATGATTCATGATTTAAGATTCATGATTCATGATTCAATTCATGATTCGATTCCTGATTCAATTCATGATTCATGATTCGATTTATGATTCATGATTCATGATTTCATTCATGATTCATTATTCATGATTAAATTCATGATTCATGATTCATGATTCAATTTATGATTCATGATTCATGATTTAATTCATGATTCATGATTAATGATTCAATTCATGATTCAATTCATGATTCATGATTCATGATTCAATTCATGATTCATTATTCATGATTCATGATTCAATTCATGATTCATGATTCATGATTCATGATTCATGATTCAATTCATGATTCATGATTCGATTTAAGATTCATGATTCAATTCATAATTCATGATTTATGATTCATGATTCAATTCATGATTCTTAAATCATAATTCAATTCATGATTCAATTCATGATTCATGATTCATGATTAAATTTATGATTCATGATTCATGATTCATGATTAAATTAATGATTCAATTCATGATTCAATTCATGATTCAATTCATGATTCATGATTCAATTTATGATTCATGATTCATGATTCATGATTCAATTTATGATTAATGATTCATGATTTAATTCATGATTAAATTCATGATTCATGATTCATGATTCAATTCACGATTTAAATCTTGATTCTTGATTTATGATTTAATTCATGATTCTTGATTCATGATTTAATTTATGATTTATGATTCATGATTCATGATTCAATTCATGATTCAATTTATGATTCATGATTCAATTCATGATTCAATTCATGATTCTTGATTCATGATTCATGCTTCATGATTCATGATTCAATTCATGATTCATGATTTAAGATTCATGATTCATGATTTAAGATTCATGATTCATGATTCAATTCATGATTCGATTCCTGATTCAATTCATGATTCATGATTCGATTTATGATTCATGATTCATGATTTCATTCATGATTCATTATTCATGATTAAATTCATGATTCATGATTCATGATTCAATTTATGATTCATGATTCATGATTTAATTCATGATTCATGATTAATGATTCAATTCATGATTCAATTCATGATTCATGATTCATGATTCAATTCATGATTCATTATTCATGATTCATGATTAAATTCATGATTCATTATTCATGATTCAATCCATGATTCATGATTCAATTCATTAATCAATTTATGATTCAATTCATGATTCATGATTCATGATTCAATTAATGATTCATGATTCATGATTCAATTCATGATTCATGATTCGTGATTCATGATTCAATTCATGATTCAATTCATGATTCATGATTCAATTCATGATTCATACTTCATGATTTAATTCATGATTCAATTCCTGATTTAATTCATGATTCATGATTCAATTCATGATACATAATTCATGATTCATGAATCAATTCATGATTAATAATTCATGATTCATGATTCAATTCATGATTCGTTAATCATGATTCATGATTCAATTCATGATTCATTATTCATTATTCAATTCATGATTCAATTCATGATTCATGATTAATGATTCAATTCATGATTCAATTCATGATTCATAATTCATGATTCAATTCATGATTCATAATTCATGATTCATGATTCATGATTCAATTCATGATTCATGATTCAATTCATGATTCATGATTCATGATTTATGATTCAATTCATGATTCAATTCATGATTCATGATTCATGATTCAATTCATGATTCATGATTCATGATTCAATTCATGATTCATGATTAAATTTATGATTCATGATTCATGATTCAATTCATGATTCATGATTCGATTCTCTATTCATGATTCAATTCATGATTCATGATTCATGATTCATGATTCATGATTCAATTCATGATTTTTGATTCATGATTCAATTCATGATTCAATTCATGATTCATGATTCATGATTAAATTTATGATTCATGATTCAAGATTCATGATTCAATTAATTATTCAATTCATGATTCATGATTCATGATTCAATTCATGATTCAATTCATGATTCATGATTCAATTTATGATTCATGATTCATGATTCAATTTATGATTCATGATTCATGATTCATGATTCAATTCATGATTCAATTCATGATTCATGATTCATGATTCAATTCATGATTTAATTCATGATTCTTGATTCATGATTTAATTTATGATTTATGATTCATGATTCATGATTCAATTCATGATTCAATTTATGATTCATGATTCAATTCATGATTCAATTCATGATTCTTGATTCATGATTCATGCTTCATGATTCATGATTCAATTCATGATTCATGATTTAAGATTCATGATTCATGATTTAAGATTCATGATTCATGATTCAATTCATGATTCGATTCCTGATTCAATTCATGATTCATGATTCGATTTATGATTCATGATTCATGATTTCATTCATGATTCATTATTCATGATTAAATTCATGATTCATGATTCATGATTCAATTTATGATTCATGATTCATGATTTAATTCATGATTCATGATTAATGATTCAATTCATGATTCAATTCATGATTCATGATTCATGATTCAATTCATGATTCATTATTCATGATTCATGATTAAATTCATGATTCAATTCATGATACAAAATTCATGATTCATGATTCAATTCATGATTCATACTTCATGATTTAATTCATGATTCAATTCCTGATTTAATTCATGATTCATGATTCAATTCATGATACATAATTCATGATTCATGAATCAATTCATGATTAATAATTCATGATTCATGATTCAATTCATGATTCGTTAATCATGATTCATGATTCAATTCATGATTCATTATTCATTATTCAATTCATGATTCAATTCATGATTCATGATTAATGATTCAATTCATGATTCAATTCATGATTTATGATTCATGATTCAATTCATGATTCATAATTCATGATTCATGATTCATGATTCAATTCATGATTCATGATTCAATTCATGATTCATGATTCATGATTTATGATTCAATTCATGATTCAATTCATGATTCATGATTCATGATTCAATTCATGATTCATGATTAAATTTATGATTCATGATTCATGATTCAATTCATGATTCATGATTCGATTCTCTATTCATGATTCAATTCATGATTCATGATTCATGATTCATGATTCAATTTATGATTCATGATTCATGATTCATGATTCAATTCATGATTCATGATTCATGATTCAATTCATGATTTAATTCATGATTCTTGATTTATGATTCAATTTATGATTTATTATTCATAATTCATGATTCAATTCATGATTCAATTTATGATTCATGATTCAATTCATTATTCAATTCATGATTCCTGATTCATGATTCAATTCATGATTCATGATTCATTTATCAATTTATGATTCATGATTCATGATTTAATTCATGATTCATGATTCGATTCATGATTCATGATTCATGATTTATGATTCATGATTCATGATTCAATTCATGATTCATTATTCATGATTAAATTCATGATTCATGATTCATGATTTATGATTCATGATTCATGATTCAATTCATGATTCATTATTCAGGATTAAATTCATGATTCATGATTCATGATTCAATTTATGATTCATGATTCATGATTCATGATTAAATTCATGATTCATTATTCATGATTCATGATTCAATCCTTGATTCATGATTCAATTCATTAATCGATTCATGATTCAATTCATGATTCGATTCATGATTCATGATTCAATTAATGATTCATGATTCATGATTCAATTCATGATCCATGATTCAATTCATGATTCATGATTCAATTCATGATTTAATTCATGATTCAAAATTCATGATTCATGATTCAATTCATGATTCATAATTCATGATTTAATTCATGATTCAATTCCTGAATTAATTCATGATTCATGAATCAATTCATTATTCATAATTAATGATTCATGATTCAATTCATGATTCGTTAATCATGATTCATGATTCAATTCATGATTCATTACTCATGATTCAATTCATGATTCAATTCATGATTCATGATTCATGATTCAATTCATGATTCAATTCATGATTCATGATTCATGATTCAATTCATGATTCAATTCATGATTCATAATTCATGATTCATGATTCATGATTCAATTCATGATTCATGATTCATAATTCATGATTCATGATTCATGATTCAATTCATGATTCATGATTCATGATTTATGATTCAATTCATGATTCATGATTCATGATTTATGATTCAATTCATGATTCATGATTCATGATTCAATTCATGATTCATTATTCAATTCATGATTCATGATTCATGATTCAATTCATGATTCATGATTCATGATTTAATTCATGATTCATGATTCAATTCATGATTCATGATTCATGATTCAATTCATGATTCATGATTCGATTTAAGATTCATGATTCAATTCATAATTCATGATTTATGATTCATGATTCAATTCATGATTCTTAAATCATAATTCAATTCATGATTCAATTCATGATTCATGATTCATGATTAAATTTATGATTCATGATTCATGATTCATGATTAAATTAATGATTCAATTCATGATTCAATTCATGATTCAATTCATGAATCATGATTCAATTTATGATTCATGATTCATGATTCATGATTCAATTTATGATTAATGATTCATGATTTAATTCATGATTAAATTCATGATTCATGATTCATGATTCAATTCACGATTTAAATCTTGATTCTTGATTTATGATTTAATTCATGATTCTTGATTCATGATTTAATTTATGATTTATGATTCATGATTCATGATTCAATTCATGATTCAATTTATGATTCATGATTCAATTCATGATTCAATTCATGATTCTTGATTCATGATTCATGCTTCATGATTCATGATTCAATTCATGATTCATGATTTAAGATTCATGATTCATGATTTAAGATTCATGATTCATGATTCAATTCATGATTCGATTCCTGATTCAATTCATGATTCATGATTCGATTTATGATTCATGATTCATGATTTCATTCATGATTCATTATTCATGATTAAATTCATGATTCATGATTTATGATTCAATTTATGATTCATGATTCATGATTTAATTCATGATTCATGATTAATGATTCAATTCATGATTCAATTCATGATTCATGATTCATGATTCAATTCATGATTCATGATTCATGATTCAATTCATGATTCATGATTCATGATTCATGATTCAATTCATGATTCAATTCATGATACAAAATTCATGATTCATGATTCAATTCATGATTCATACTTCATGATTTAATTCATGATTCAATTCCTGATTTAATTCATGATTTATGATTCAATTCATGATACATAATTCATGATTCATGAATCAATTCATGATTAATAATTCATGATTCATGATTCAATTCATGATTCGTTAATCATGATTCATGATTCAATTCATGATTCATTATTCATTATTCAATTCATGATTCAATTCATGATTCATGATTAATGATTCAATTCATGATATAATTCATGATTCATGATTCATGATTCAATTCATGATTCATAATTCATGATTCATGATTCATGATTCAATTCATGATTCATGATTCAATTCATGATTCATGATTCATGATTTATGATTCAATTCATGATTCAATTCATGATTCATGATTCATGATTCAATTCATGATTCATGATTAAATTTATGATTCATGATTCATGATTCAATTCATGATTCATGATTCGATTCTCTATTCATGATTCAATTCATGATTCATGATTCATGATTCATGATTCATGATTCAATTCATGATTTTTGATTCATGATTCAATTCATGATTCAATTCATGATTCATGATTCATGATTAAATTTATGATTCATGATTCAAGATTCATGATTCAATTAATTATTCAATTCATGATTCATGATTCATGATTCAATTCATGATTCAATTCATGATTCATGATTCAATTTATGATTCATGATTCATGATTCAATTTATGATTCATGATTCATGATTCATGATTCAATTCATGATTCAATTCATGATTCAATTCATGATTTAATTCATGATTCTTGATTCATGATTTAATTTATGATTTATGATTCATGATTCATGATTCAATTCATGATTCAATTCATGATTCATGATTCATGATTCAATTCATGATTCTTGATTCTTGATTCATGCTTCATGATTCATGATTCAATTCATGATTCATGATTTAAGATTCATGATTCATGATTTAAGATTCATGATTCATGATTCAATTCATGATTCGATTCCTGATTCAATTCATGATTCATGATTCGATTTATGATTCATGATTCATGATTTCATTCATGATTCATTATTCATGATTAAATTCATGATTCATGATTCATGATTCAATTTATGATTCATGATTCATGATTTAATTCATGATTCATGATTAATGATTCAATTCATGATTCAATTCATGATTCATGATTCATGATTCAATTCATGATTCATTATTCATGATTCATGATTAAATTTATGATTCATTATTCATGATTCAATCCATGATTCATGATTCAATTCATTAATCAATTTATGATTCAATTCATGATTCATGATTCATGATTCAATTCATGATTCATGATTCATGATTAAATTTATGATTCATGATTCATGATTCATGATTAAATTAATGATTCAATTCATGATTCAATTCATGATTCAATTCATGAATCATGATTCAATTTATGATTCATGATTCATGATTCATGATTCAATTTATGATTAATGATTCATGATTTAATTCATGATTAAATTCATGATTCATGATTCATGATTCAATTCACGATTTAAATCTTGATTCTTGATTTATGATTTAATTCATGATTCTTGATTCATGATTTAATTTATGATTTATGATTCATGATTCATGATTCAATTCATGATTCAATTTATGATTCATGATTCAATTCATGATTCAATTCATGATTCTTGATTCATGATTCATGCTTCATGATTCATGATTCAATTCATGATTCATGATTTAAGATTCATGATTCATGATTTAAGATTCATGATTCATGATTCAATTCATGATTCGATTCCTGATTCAATTCATGATTCATGATTCGATTTATGATTCATGATTCATGATTTCATTCATGATTCATTATTCATGATTAAATTCATGATTCATGATTTATGATTCAATTTATGATTCATGATTCATGATTTAATTCATGATTCATGATTAATGATTCAATTCATGATTCAATTCATGATTCATGATTCATGATTCAATTCATGATTCATGATTCATGATTCAATTCATGATTCATGATTCATGATTCATGATTCAATTCATGATTCAATTCATGATACAAAATTCATGATTCATGATTCAATTCATGATTCATACTTCATGATTTAATTCATGATTCAATTCCTGATTTAATTCATGATTTATGATTCAATTCATGATACATAATTCATGATTCATGAATCAATTCATGATTAATAATTCATGATTCATGATTCAATTCATGATTCGTTAATCATGATTCATGATTCAATTCATGATTCATTATTCATTATTCAATTCATGATTCAATTCATGATTCATGATTAATGATTCAATTCATGATATAATTCATGATTCATGATTCATGATTCAATTCATGATTCATAATTCATGATTCATGATTCATGATTCAATTCATGATTCATGATTCAATTCATGATTCATGATTCATGATTTATGATTCAATTCATGATTCAATTCATGATTCATGATTCATGATTCAATTCATGATTCATGATTAAATTTATGATTCATGATTCATGATTCAATTCATGATTCATGATTCGATTCTCTATTCATGATTCAATTCATGATTCATGATTCATGATTCATGATTCATGATTCAATTCATGATTTTTGATTCATGATTCAATTCATGATTCAATTCATGATTCATGATTCATGATTAAATTTATGATTCATGATTCAAGATTCATGATTCAATTAATTATTCAATTCATGATTCATGATTCATGATTCAATTCATGATTCAATTCATGATTCATGATTCAATTTATGATTCATGATTCATGATTCAATTTATGATTCATGATTCATGATTCATGATTCAATTCATGATTCAATTCATGATTCAATTCATGATTTAATTCATGATTCTTGATTCATGATTTAATTTATGATTTATGATTCATGATTCATGATTCAATTCATGATTCAATTCATGATTCATGATTCATGATTCAATTCATGATTCTTGATTCTTGATTCATGCTTCATGATTCATGATTCAATTCATGATTCATGATTTAAGATTCATGATTCATGATTTAAGATTCATGATTCATGATTCAATTCATGATTCGATTCCTGATTCAATTCATGATTCATGATTCGATTTATGATTCATGATTCATGATTTCATTCATGATTCATTATTCATGATTAAATTCATGATTCATGATTCATGATTCAATTTATGATTCATGATTCATGATTTAATTCATGATTCATGATTAATGATTCAATTCATGATTCAATTCATGATTCATGATTCATGATTCAATTCATGATTCATTATTCATGATTCATGATTAAATTTATGATTCATTATTCATGATTCAATCCATGATTCATGATTCAATTCATTAATCAATTTATGATTCAATTCATGATTCATGATTCATGATTCAATTCATGATTCATGATTCATGATTCAATTCATGATTCATGATTCATGATTCATGATTCAATTCATGATTCAATTCATGATACAAAATTCATGATTCATGATTCAATTCATGATTCATACTTCATGATTTAATTCATGATTCAATTCCTGATTTAATTCATGATTCATGATTCAATTCATGATACATAATTCATGATTCATGAATCAATTCATGATTAATAATTCATGATTCATGATTCAATTCATGATTCGTTAATCATGATTCATGATTCATTATTCATTATTCAATTCATGATTCAATTCATGATTCATGATTAATGATTCAATTCATGATTCAATTCATGATTCATGATTCATGATTCAATTCATGATTCATAATTCATGATTCATGATTCATGATTCAATTCATGATTCATGATTCAATTCATGATTCATGATTCATGATTTATGATTCAATTCATGATTCAATTCATGATTCATGATTCATGATTCAATTCATGATTCATGATTAAATTTATGATTCATGATTCATGATTCAATTCATGATTCATGATTCGATTCTCTATTCATGATTCAATTCATGATTCATGATTCATGATTCATGATTCATGATTCAATTCATTATTTTTGATTCATGATTCAATTCATGATTCAATTCATGATTCATGATTCATGATTAAATTTATGATTCATGATTCAAGATTCATGATTCAATTAATTATTCAATTCATGATTCATGATTCAATTCATGATTCAATTCATGATTCATGATTCAATTTATGATTCATGATTCATGATTCAATTTATGATTCATGATTCATGATTCATGATTCAATTCATGATTCAATTCATGATTCATGATTCATGATTCAATTTATGATTCATGATTCTTGATTCATGATTCAATTCATGATTCAATTCATGATTCATGATTCATGATTCAATTCATGATTTAATTCATGATTCTTGATTTATGATTCAATTTATGATTTATGATTCATGATTCATGATTCAATTCATGATTCAATTTATGATTCATGATTCAATTCATTATTCAATTCATGATTCTTGATTCATGATTTAATTTATGATTTATGATTCATGATTCAATTCATGATTCATGATTCATGATCCATGCTTCATGATTCATGATTCAATTCATGATTCATGATTTAAGATTCATGATTCATGATTCATGATTTAAGATTCATAATTCATGATTCATGATTCAATTCATGATTCATGATTTAATTCATGATTCGATTCCTGATTCAATTCATGATTCATTGTTCGATTTATGATTCATGATTCTTGATTTGATTCATGATTCCTAATTCATGATTCAATTCATGAATTATGATTCATGATTCAATTCATGATTCATGATTCAATTCATGATTCAATTCATGATTCTTGATTTAATTTATGATTTATGATTCATGATTCATGATTCAATTCATGATTCAATTTATGATTCATGATTCAATTCATGATTCATAATTCACGATTTATGATTCATGATTCAATTCATTATTCATGATTCATGATTCATGATTCAATTCATGATTCATGATTCAATTCATGATTCGATTCATGATTCAATTCATGATTCGATTCATGATTCAATTCATGATTCATGATTCAATTCATGATTCATGCTTCATGATTCATGATTCAATTCATGATTCATGATTTAAGATTCATGATTCATGATTCATGATTTAAGATTCATGATTCATGATTCAATTCATGATTCGATTCCTGATTCAATTCATGATTCATGATTAATGATTCAATTCATGATTCAATTCATGATTCATGATTCATGATTCAATTCATGATTCAATTCATGATTCATGATTAATGATTCAATTCATGATTCAATTCATGATTCATGATTCATGATTCAATTCATGATTCATAATTCATGATTCATGATTCATGATTCAATTCATGATTCATGATTCATGATTCAATTCATGATTCATGATTCATGATTTATGATTCAATTCATGATTCAATTCATGATTCATGATTCATGATTCAATTCATGATTCATGATTAAATTTATGATTCATGATTCATGATTCAATTCATGATTCATGATTCGATTCTCTATTCATGATTAAATTCATGATTCATGATTCATGATTCATGATTCAATTCATGATTTTTGATTCATGATTCAATTCATGATTCAATTCATGATTCATGATTCATGATTAAATTTATGATTCATGATTCAAGATTCATGATTCAATTAATTATTCAATTCATGATTCATGATTCTTGATTCAATTCATGATTCAATTCATGATTCATGATTCAATTTATGATTCATGATTCATGATTCAATTTATGATTCATGATTCATGATTCATGATTCAATTCATGATTCAATTCATGATTCATGATTCAATTCATGATTTAACTCATGATTCTTGATTTATGATTCAATTTATGATTTATGATTCATGATTCATGATTCAATTCATGATTCAATTTATGATTCATGATTCAATTCATTATTCAATTCATGATTCTTGATTCATGATTTAATTTATGATTTATGATTCATGATTCAATTCATGATTCATGATTCATGATCCATGCTTCATGATTCATGATTCAATTCATGATTCATGATTTAAGATTCATGATTCATGATTAATGATTTAAGATTCATAATTCATGATTCATGATTCAATTCATGATTCATGATTTAATTCATGATTCGATTCCTGATTCAATTCATGATTCATTGTTCGATTTATGATTCATGATTCTTGATTTGATTCATGATTCCTAATTCATGATTCAATTCATGATTCATGATTCATGATTCAATTCATGATTCATGATTCAATTCATGATTCAATTCATGATTCTTGATTTAATTTATGATTTATGATTCATGATTCATGATTCAATTCATGATTCAATTTATGATTCATGATTCAATTCATGATTCATAATTCACGATTTATGATTCATGATTCAATTCATTATTCATGATTCATGATTCAATTCATGATTCATGATTCAATTCATGATTCGATTCATGATTCAATTCATGATTCGATTCATGATTCAATTCATGATTCATGATTCAATTCATGATTCATGCTTCATGATTCATGATTCAATTCATGATTCATGATTTAAGATTCATGATTCATGATTCATGATTTAAGATTCATGATTCATGATTCAATTCATGATTCGATTCCTGATTCAATTCATGATTCATGATTCTATTTATGATTATTGATTCATGATTCATGATTTGATTCATGATTCCTGATTCATGATTCAATTCATGATTCATGATTCAATTCATGATTCATGATTCGATTCATGATTCTTGATACATGAATTATGATTCAATTCATGATTCATGATTCATGATTCAATTCATGATTCATGATTTGATTCATGATTTAATTCATGATTCATGATTCATGATTTAATTTATGATTCATGATTCGATTCATGATTCATGATTCATGATTTAATTCATGATTCATGATTCGATTCATGATTCATGATTCATGATTCAATTCATGATTTATGATTCATGATTCATAATTCAATTCATGATTCATGATTCATGATTCAATTCATGATTCATGATTAATGATTCAATTCATGATTCATGATTAATGATTCAATTCATGATTCAATTCATGATTCATGATTCATGATTCAATTCATGATTCAGTATTCATGATTCAAGATTCAATTCATGATTCATGATTCATGATTCAATTCATGATTCATTATTCATGATTAATGATTCAATCCATGATTCATGATTCAATTCATTAATCGATTCATGATTCAATTCATGATTCAATTCATGATTCATGATTCATTTAATGATTCATGATTCATGATTCAATTCATGATCCGTAATTCAATTCATGATTCATGATTCAATTCATGATTCAAAATTCATGATTCATGATTCAATTCATGATTCATATTTCATGATTCAATTCATGATTCAATTCATGATTCATGATTCATAATTCATGATTCAATTCATGATTCATAATTCATGATTCATGAATCAATTCATGATTCATGATTCATGATTCAATTCATGATTCATGATTCATGATTCAATTCATGATTCATGATTCAATTCATGATTCATGATTCGATTCATGATTCATGATTCATGATTCAATTCATGATTAATGATTCATGATTCAATTCAAGATTCATGATTCATGATTCAATTCATGATTCATGATTCAATTCATGATTCATGATTCATGATTCAATTCATGATTCTATTCATGATTCATGATTCAAGATTCAATTCATGATTCAATTCATGATTCATGATTCATGATTTAATTTATGATTCATGATTCATGATTCATGATTCAATTCATGATTCAATTTATGATTCATGATTCAATTCATGATTCATAATTCATGATTCATGATTCATGATTCAATTGATGATTCATGATTCATGATTCAATTCATGATTCATGATTCAATTCATGATTTGATTCATTATTCAATTCATGATTAATGATTCATGATTCATGATTCAATACATGATTCATGATTCGATTCATGATTCATGATTCAATTCATGATTCATGATTCATGATTCAATTCATGATTCATGATTCAATTCATGATTCATGATTCATGATTCATGATTCATGATTCAATTCATGATTCATGATTCAATTCATGATTCGATTCATGATTCAATTCATGATTCATGATTCATGATTCATGATTCATGCTTCATGATTTATGATTCAATTCATGATTCATGATTTAAGATTCATGATTCATGATTTAAGATTCATGATTCATGATTCAATTCATGATTCATGATTCGATTCATGATTCATGATTCATGATTCAATTCATGATTTATGATTCAAGATTCATGATTCAATTCATGATTCATTATTCATGATTAAATTCATGATTCATGATTCAATTTATGATTCATGATTCATGATTCATGATTCAAGATTCAATTCATGATTCATCATTCGATTCATAATTTAATTCATGATTCATGATTTAATTCATGATTCATGATTCGATTCATGATTCATGATTCATGATTCAATTCATGATTTATGATTCAAGATTCACGATTCAATTCATGATTCATTATTCATGATTAAATTCATGATTCATGATTCAATTTATGATTCATGATTCATGATTCATGATTCAATTCATGATTAATGATTCAATTCATGATTCAATTCATGATTCATGATTCATGATTCAATTCATGATTCATTATTCATGATTAAATTCATGATTCATTATTCATGATTCATGATTTAATCCATGATTCATGATTCAATTCATTAATCGATTCATGGGTCAATTCATGATTCATGATTCATGATTCAATTCATGATTCATGATTCGATTCATGATTCAATTTATGATTCATGATTCATGATTAATGATTCAATTCATGATTCAATTTATGATTCATGATTCAATTCATGATTCATAATTCATGATTCATGATTCATGATTCAATTTATGATTCATGATTCATGATTCATGATTCAATTCATGATTCAAATTATGATTCATGATTCAATTCATGATTCATAATTCATGATTCATGATTCATGATTCAATTCATGATTCATGATTCATGATTCATGATTCAATTCATGATTCATGATTCAATACATGATTCATGATTCGATTCATGATTCATGATTCAATTCATGATTCATGATTCATGATTCAATTCATGATTCATGATTCAATTCATGATTCATGATTCATGATTCATGATTCAATTCATAATTCATGATTCAATTCATGATTTGATTCATGATACAATTCATGATTCAGGATTCATGATTCAATTCATGATTCATGATTCATGATTCATGCTTCATGATTCATGATTCAATTCATGATTCATGATTTAAGATTCATGATTCATGATTCATGATTTAAGATTCATGATTCATGATTCATGATTCAATTCATGATTCGATTCCTGCTTCAATTCATGATTCAATTCATGATTCATGATTCATGATTCAATTCATGATTCAATTCATGATTCTTGATTTAATTTATGATTTATGATTCATGATTCATGATTCAATTCATGATTCAATTTATGATTCATGATTCAATTCATGATTCATAATTCACGATTTATGATTCATGATTCAATTCATTATTCATGATTCATGATTCATGATTCATGATTCAATTCATGATTCATGATTCAATTCATGATTCGATTCATGATTCAATTCATGATTCGATTCATGATTCAATTCATGATTCATGATTCATGATTCAATTCATGATTCATGCTTCATGATTCATGATTCAATTCATGATTCATGATTTAAGATTCATGATTCATGATTCATGATTTAAGATTCATGATTCATGATTCAATTCATGATTCGATTCCTGATTCAATTCATGATTCATGATTCTATTTATGATTATTGATTCATGATTCATGATTTGATTCATGATTCCTGATTCATGATTCAATTCATGATTCATGATTCAATTCATGATTCATGATTCATGATTCAATTCATGATTCATTATTCATGATTAATGATTCAATCCATGATTCATGATTCAATTCATTAATCGATTCATGATTCAATTCATGATTCAATTCATGATTCATGATTCATTTAATGATTCATGATTCATGATTCAATTCATGATCCGTAATTCAATTCATGATTCATGATTCATGATTCAATTCATGATTCAAAATTCATGATTCATGATTCAATTCATGATTCATAATTCATGATTCAATTCATGATTCAATTCATGATTCATGATTCATAATTCATGATTCAATTCATGATTCATAATTCATGATTCATGAATCAATTCATGATTCATAATTCATGATTCATGATTTAATTCATAATTCAATTCATGATTCATTAATCATGATTCATGATTCAATTCATGATTCATGATTCATGATTTATGATTCAATTCATGATTCATGATTCATGATTCAATTCATGATTCATGATTCATGATTCAATTCATGATTCATGATTCAATTCATGATTCATGATTCGATTCATGATTCATGATTCATGATTCAATTCATGATTAATGATTCATGATTCAATTCAAGATTCATGATTCAATTCATGATTCATGATTCAATTCATGATTCATGATTCAATTCATGATTCATGATTCATGATTCAATTCATGATTCTATTCATGATTCATAATTCAAGATTCAATTCATGATTCAATTCATGATTCATGATTCATGATTCAATTTATGATTCATGATTCATGATTCATGATTCAATTCATGATTCAATTTATGATTCATGATTCAATTCATGATTCATAATTCATGATTCATGATTCATGATTCAATTGATGATTCATGATTCATGATTCAATTCATGATTCATGTTTCAATTCATGATTCGATTCATTATTCAATTCATGATTAATGATTCATGATTTATGATTCAATACATGATTCATGATTCGATTCATGATTCATGATTCAATTCATGATTCATGATTCATGATTCAATTTATGATTCATGATTCAATTCATGATTCATGATTCATGATTCATGATTCATGATTCATGATTCAATTCATGATTCATGATTCAATTCATGATTCGATTCATGATTCAATTCATGATTCATGATTCATGATTCATGATTCATGCTTCATGATTTATGATTCAATTCATGATTCATGATTTAAGATTCATGATTCATGATTTAAGATTCATGATTCATGATTCAATTCATGATTCATGATTCGATTCATGATTCTTAATTCATGATTCATGATTCAATTCATGATTCAAGATTCAATTCATGATTCATCATTCGATTCATAATTTAATTCATGATTCATGATTCATGATTTAATTCATGATTCATGATTCGATTCATGATTCATGATTCATGATTCAATTCATGATTTATGATTCAAGATTCATGATTCAATTCATGATTCATTATTCATGATTAAATTCATGATTCATGATTCAATTTATGATTCATGATTCATGATTCATGATTCAATTCATGATTAATGATTCAATTCATGATTCAATTCATGATTCATGATTCATGATTCAATTCATGATTCATTATTCATGATTCATGAATAAATTCATGATTCATTATTCATGATTCATGATTCAATCCATGATTCATGATTCAATTCATTAATCGATTCATGGGTCAATTCATGATTCATGATTCATGATTCAATTCATGATTCATGATTCGATTCATGATTCAATTTATGATTCATGATTCATGATTCATGATTCAATTCATGATTCAATTTATGATTCATGATTCAATTCATGATTCATAATTCATGATTCATGATTCATGATTCAATTTATGATTCATGATTCATGATTCAATTCATGATTCATAATTCATAATTCATGATTCATGATTCAATTCATGATTCATGATTCATGATTCATGATTCAATTCATGATTCATGATTCAATTCATGATTCGATTCATGATTCAATTCTTGATTCATGATTCAATACATGATTCATGATTCGATTCATGATTCATGATTCAATTCATGATTCATGATTCATGATTCAATTCATGATTCATGATTCAATTCATGATTTATGATTCATGATTCATGATTCAATTCATAATTCATGATTCAATTCATGATTCGATTCATGATACAATTCATGATTCAGGATTCATGATTCAATTCATGATTCATGATTCATGCTTCATGATTCATGATTCAATTCATGATTCATGATTTAAGATTCATGATTCATGATTCATGATTTAAGATTCATGATTCATGATTCATGATTCAATTCATGATTCATGATTCAATTCATGATTCGATTCCTGATTCAATTCATGATTCAATTCATGATTCATGATTCATGATTCAATTAATGATTCATGATTCATGATTCAATTCATGATCCATGATTCAATTCATGATTCATGATTCATGATTCAATTCATGATTCAATTCATGATTCAAAATTTATGATTCATGATTCAATTCATGATTCATAATTCATGATTCAATTCCTGATTCAATTCCTGATTCAATTCATGATTCATGATTCATAATTCAATTCATGATACATAATTCATGATTCATGAATCAATTCATGATTCATAATTCATGATTCATGATTCAATTCATGATTCGTTAATCATGATACATGATTCAATTCATGATTCATTATTCATATTTCAATTCATGATTCAATTTATGATTCATGATTCATGATTCAATTCATTAATTCATGATTCATGATTCAATTCATGATTCATGATTAATGATTCAATTCATGATTCATGATTAATGATTCAATTCATGATTCAATTCATGATTCATGATTCATGATTCAATTCATGATTCATTATTCATGATTCAATCCATGATTCAAGATTCAATTCATTAATCGATTCATGATTCAATTCATGATTCAATTCATGATTCATGATTCATTTAATGATTCATGATTCATGATTCAAGTCATGATCCGTAATTCAATTCATGATTCATGATTCAATTCATGATTCAAAATTCATGATTCATGATTCAATTCATGATTCATAATTCATGATTCAATTCATGATTCAATTCATGATTCAATTCATGATTCATGATTCATGAATCAATTCATGATTCATAATTCATGATTCATGATTCAATTCATAATTCAATTCATGATTCATTAATCATGATTCATGATTCAATTCATGATTCATGATTCATGATTTATGATTCAATTCATGATTCATGATTCATGATTCAATTCATGATTCATGATTCATGATTCAATTCATGATTCATGATTCAATTCATGATTCATGATTCGATTCATGATTCATGATTAATGATTCAATTCATGATTAATGATTCATGATTCAATTCATGATTCATGATTCATGATTCAATTCATGATTAATGATTCATGATTCAATTCATGATTCATGATTCATGATTCAATTCATGATTCATGATTCATGATTCAATTCATGATTAATGATTCATGATTCAATTCATGATTCATGATTCAAGATTCAATTCATGATTCAATTCATGATTCATGATTCAATTTATGATTCATGATTCATGATTCATCATTCATGCTTCATGATTCATGATTCAATTTATGATTCATGATTCATGATTCAAGATTCAATTCATGATTATTGATTCAATTCATGATTCAATTCATGATTCATGATTCAATTAATGATTCATTATTCATGATTCATGATTAAATTCATGATTCATTATTCATGATTCATGATTCAATCCATGATTCATGATTCAATTCATTAATCGATTCATGGGTCAATTCATGATTCATGATTCATGATTCAATTCATGATTCATGATTCGATTCATGATTCAATTTATGATTCATGATTCATGATTCATGATTCAATTCATGATTCAATTTATGATTCATGATTCAATTCATGATTCATAATTCATGATTCATGATTCATGATTCAATTTATGATTCATGATTCAATTCATGATTCAATTCATGATTCATGATTCAATTTATGATTCATGATTCATGATTCATCATTCATGCTTCATGATTCATGATTCAATTTATGATTCATGATTCATGATTCAAGATTCAATTCATGATTATTGATTCAATTCATGATTCAATTCATGATTCATGATTCAATTAATGATTCATTATTCATGATTCATGATTAAATTCATGATTCATTATTCATGATTCATGATTCAATCCATGATTCATGATTCAATTCATTAATCGATTCATTGGTCAATTCATGATTCATGATTCATGATTCAATTCATGATTCATGATTCGATTCATGATTCAATTTATGATTCATGATTCATGATTCATGATTCAATTCATGATTCAATTTATGATTCATGATTCAATTCATGATTCATAATTCATGATTCATGATTCATGATTCAATTTATGATTCATGATTCATGATTCATGATTCAATTCATGATTCAAATTATGATTCATGATTCAATTCATGATTCATAATTCATGATTCATGATTCATGATTCAATTCATGATTCATGATTCATGATTCATGATTCATGATTCAATTCATGATTCATGATTCAATTCATGATTCGATTCATGATTCAATTCATGATTCATGATTCAATATATGATTCATGATTCGATTCATGATTCATGATTCAATTCATGATTCATGATTCATGATTCAATTCATGATTCATGATTCAATTCATGATTCATGATTCATGATTCAATTCATAATTCATGATTCAATTCATGATTCGATTCATGATACAATTCATGATTCAGGATTCATGATTCAATTCATGATTCATGATTCATGCTTCATGATTCATGCTTCATGATTCATGATTCAATTCATGATTCATGATTTAAGATTCATGATTCATGATTTAAGATTCATGATTCATGATTCATGATTCAATTCATGATTCATGATTCAATTCATGATTCGATTCCTGATTCAATTCATGATTCAATTCATGATTCATGATTCATGATTCAATTAATGATTCATGATTCATGATTCAATTCATGATTCATGATTCATGATTCAATTCATGATCCATGATTCAATTCATGATTCATGATTCATGATTCAATTCATGATTCAATTCATGATTCAAAATTCATAATTCATGATTCAATTCATGATTCATAATTCATGATTCAATTCCTGATTCAATTCCTGATTCAATTCATGATTCATGATTCATAATTCAATTCATGATACAAAATTCATGATTCATGAATCAATTCATGATTCATAATTCATGATTCATGATTCAATTCATGATTCGTTAATCATGATACATGATTCAATTCATGATTCATTATTCATGTTTCAATTCATGATTCAATTTATGATTCATGATTCATGATTCAATTCATTAATTCATGATTCATGATTCAATTCATGATTCATGATTAATGATTCAATTCATGATTCATGATTAATGATTCAATTCATGATTTAATTCATGATTCATGATTCATGATTCAATTCATGATTCATTATTCATGATTCATGATTCAATCCATGATTCATGATTCAATTTATTAATCGATTCATGATTCAATTCATGATTCAATTCATGAATTATGATTCATTTAATGATTCATGATTCATGATTCAATTCATGATCCGTAATTCAATTCATGATTCATGATTCAATTCATGATTCAAAATTCATGATTCATGATTCAATTCATGATTCATAATTCATGATTCAATTCATGATTCAATTCATGATTCAATTCATGATTCATGATTCATGATTCATGATTCAATTCATGATTCATAATTCATGATTCATGAATCAATTCATGATTAATAATTCATGATTCATGATTCAATTCATAATTCAATTCATGATTCATTAATCATGATTCATGATTCAATTCATGATTCATGATTCATGATTTATGATTCAATTCATGATTCATGATTCATGATTCAATTCATGATTCATGATTCATGATTCAATTCATGATTCATGATTCATTTCATGATTCATGATTCGATTCATGATTCATGATTCATGATTCAATTCATGATTAATGATTAATGATTCAATTCATGATTCATGATTCATGATTCAATTCATGATTCATGATTCATAATTCAATTCATGATTCATGATTCATGATTCAATTCATGATTCAATTCATGATTCATGATTCAAGATTCAATTCATGATTCATGATTCAATTCATGATTCATAATTCATGATTCATGATTCATGATTCATGATTCAATTCATGATTCAATTTATGATTCATGATTCAATTCATGATTCATAATTCATGATTCATGATTCATGATTCAATTCATGATTCATGACTCATGATTCATGATTCAATTCATGATTCATGATTCAATTCATGATTTGATTCATTATTCAATTCATGATTCATGATTCAATTCATGATTCAATTTATGATTCATGATTCAATTCATGATTCATAATTCATGATTCATGATTCATGATTCAATTTATGATTCATGATTCATGATTCAATACATGATTTATGATTCGATTCATGATTCATGATTCACTTCATGATTTATGATTCATGATTCAATTCATGATTCATGATTCAATTCATGATTCATGATTCATGATTCATGATTCAATTTATGATTCATGATTCATGATTCATGATTCAATTCATGATTCATGATTCATGATTCAATTCATGATTTAATTCATGATTCTTGATTTATGATTCAATTTATGATTTATGATTCATGATTCATGATTCAATTCATGATTCAATTTATGATTCATGATTCAATTCATTATTCAATTCATGATTCCTGATTCATGATTCAATTCATGATTCATGATTCATTTATCAATTTATGATTCATGATTCATGATTTAATTCATGATTCATGATTCGATTCATGATTCATGATTCATGATTTATGATTCATGATTCATGATTCATATCATGATTCATTATTCATGATTAAATTCATGATTCATGATTCATGATTTATGATTCATGATTCATGATTCAATTCATGATTCATTATTCAGGATTAAATTCATGATTCATGATTCATGATTCAATTTATGATTCATGATTCATGATTCATGATTAAATTCATGATTCATTATTCATGATTCATGATTCAATCCTTGATTCATGATTCAATTCATTAATCGATTCATGATTCAATTCATGATTCGATTCATGATTCATGATTCAATTAATGATTCATGATTCATGATTCAATTCATGATCCATGATTCAATTCATGATTCATGATTCAATTCATGATTTAATTCATGATTCAAAATTCATGATTCATGATTCAATTCATGATTCATAATTCATGATTTAATTCATGATTCAATTCCTGAATTAATTCATGATTCATGAATCAATTCATTATTCATAATTAATGATTCATGATTCAATTCATGATTCGTTAATCATGATTCATGATTCAATTCATGATTCATTACTCATGATTCAATTCATGATTCAATTCATGATTCATGATTCATGATTCAATTCATGATTCAATTCATGATTCATGATTCATGATTCAATTCATGATTCAATTCATGATTCATAATTCATGATTCATGATTCATGATTCAATTCATGATTCATGATTCATAATTCATGATTCATGATTCATGATTCAATTCATGATTCATGATTCATGATTTATGATTCAATTCATGATTCATGATTCATGATTTATGATTCAATTCATGATTCATGATTCATGATTCAATTCATGATTCATTATTCAATTCATGATTCATGATTCATGATTCAATTCATGATTCATGATTCATGATTTAATTCATGATTCATGATTCAATTCATGATTCATGATTCATGATTCAATTCATGATTCATGATTCGATTTAAGATTCATGATTCAATTCATAATTCATGATTTATGATTCATGATTCAATTCATGATTCTTAAATCATAATTCAATTCATGATTCAATTCATGATTCATGATTCATGATTAAATTTATGATTCATGATTCATGATTCATGATTAAATTAATGATTCAATTCATGATTCAATTCATGATTCAATTCATGAATCATGATTCAATTTATGATTCATGATTCATGATTCATGATTCAATTTATGATTAATGATTCATGATTTAATTCATGATTAAATTCATGATTCATGATTCATGATTCAATTTATGATTAATGATTCATGATTTAATTCATGATTAAATTCATGATTCATGATTCATGATTCAATTCACGATTTAAATCTTGATTCTTGATTTATGATTTAATTCATGATTCTTGATTCATGATTTAATTTATGATTTATGATTCATGATTCATGATTCAATTCATGATTCAATTTATGATTCATGATTCAATTCATGATTCAATTCATGATTCTTGATTCATGATTCATGCTTCATGATTCATGATTCAATTCATGATTCATGATTTAAGATTCATGATTCATGATTTAAGATTCATGATTCATGATTCAATTCATGATTCGATTCCTGATTCAATTCATGATTCATGATTCGATTTATGATTCATGATTCATGATTTCATTCATGATTCATTATTCATGATTAAATTCATGATTCATGATTTATGATTCAATTTATGATTCATGATTCATGATTTAATTCATGATTCATGATTAATGATTCAATTCATGATTCAATTCATGATTCATGATTCATGATTCAATTCATGATTCATGATTCATGATTCAATTCATGATTCATGATTCATGATTCATGATTCAATTCATGATTCAATTCATGATACAAAATTCATGATTCATGATTCAATTCATGATTCATACTTCATGATTTAATTCATGATTCAATTCCTGATTTAATTCATGATTTATGATTCAATTCATGATACATAATTCATGATTCATGAATCAATTCATGATTAATAATTCATGATTCATGATTCAATTCATGATTCGTTAATCATGATTCATGATTCAATTCATGATTCATTATTCATTATTCAATTCATGATTCAATTCATGATTCATGATTAATGATTCAATTCATGATATAATTCATGATTCATGATTCATGATTCAATTCATGATTCATAATTCATGATTCATGATTCATGATTCAATTCATGATTCATGATTCAATTCATGATTCATGATTCATGATTTATGATTCAATTCATGATTCAATTCATGATTCATGATTCATGATTCAATTCATGATTCATGATTAAATTTATGATTCATGATTCATGATTCAATTCATGATTCATGATTCGATTCTCTATTCATGATTCAATTCATGATTCATGATTCATGATTCATGATTCATGATTCAATTCATGATTTTTGATTCATGATTCAATTCATGATTCAATTCATGATTCATGATTCATGATTAAATTTATGATTCATGATTCAAGATTCATGATTCAATTAATTATTCAATTCATGATTCATGATTCATGATTCAATTCATGATTCAATTCATGATTCATGATTCAATTTATGATTCATGATTCATGATTCAATTTATGATTCATGATTCATGATTCATGATTCAATTCATGATTCAATTCATGATTCAATTCATGATTTAATTCATGATTCTTGATTCATGATTTAATTTATGATTTATGATTCATGATTCATGATTCAATTCATGATTCAATTTATGATTCATGATTCAATTCATGATTCAATTCATGATTCTTGATTCATGATTCATGCTTCATGATTCATGATTCAATTCATGATTCATGATTTAAGATTCATGATTCATGATTTAAGATTCATGATTCATGATTCAATTCATGATTCGATTCCTGATTCAATTCATGATTCATGATTCGATTTATGATTCATGATTCATGATTTCATTCATGATTCATTATTCATGATTAAATTCATGATTCATGATTCATGATTCAATTTATGATTCATGATTCATGATTTAATTCATGATTCATAATTAATGATTCAATTCATGATTCAATTCATGATTCATGATTCATGATTCAATTCATGATTCATTATTCATGATTCATGATTAAATTTATGATTCATTATTCATGATTCAATCCATGATTCATGATTCAATTCATTAATCAATTTATGATTCAATTCATGATTCATGATTCATGATTCAATTCATGATTCATGATTCATGATTCAATTCATGATTCATGATTCATGATTCATGATTCAATTCATGATTCAATTCATGATACAAAATTCATGATTCATGATTCAATTCATGATTCATACTTCATGATTTAATTCATGATTCAATTCCTGATTTAATTCATGATTCATGATTCAATTCATGATACATAATTCATGATTCATGAATCAATTCATGATTAATAATTCATGATTCATGATTCAATTCATGATTCGTTAATCATGATTCATGATTCATTATTCATTATTCAATTCATGATTCAATTCATGATTCATGATTAATGATTCAATTCATGATTCAATTCATGATTCATGATTCATGATTCAATTCATGATTCATAATTCATGATTCATGATTCATGATTCAATTCATGATTCATGATTCAATTCATGATTCATGATTCATGATTTATGATTCAATTCATGATTCAATTCATGATTCATGATTCATGATTCAATTCATGATTCATGATTAAATTTATGATTCATGATTCAATTCATGATTCATGATTCGATTCTCTATTCATGATTCAATTCATGATTCATGATTCATGATTCATGATTCATGATTCAATTCATTATTTTTGATTCATGATTCAATTCATGATTCAATTCATGATTCATGATTCATGATTAAATTTATGATTCATGATTCAAGATTCATGATTCAATTAATTATTCAATTCATGATTCATGATTCAATTCATGATTCAATTCATGATTCATGATTCAATTTATGATTCATGATTCATGATTCAATTTATGATTCATGATTCATGATTCATGATTCAATTCATGATTCAATTCATGATTCATGATTCATGATTCAATTTATGATTCATGATTCATGATTCATGATTCAATTCATGATTCAATTCATGATTCATGATTCATGATTCAATTCATGATTTAATTCATGATTCTTGATTTATGATTCAATTTATGATTTATGATTCATGATTCATGATTCAATTCATGATTCAATTTATGATTCATGATTCAATTCATTATTCAATTCATGATTCTTGATTCATGATTTAATTTATGATTTATGATTCATGATTCAATTCATGATTCATGATTCATGATCCATGCTTCATGATTCATGATTCAATTCATGATTCATGATTTAAGATTCATGATTCATGATTCATGATTTAAGATTCATAATTCATGATTCATGATTCAATTCATGATTCATGATTTAATTCATGATTCGATTCCTGATTCAATTCATGATTCATTGTTCGATTTATGATTCATGATTCTTGATTTGATTCATGATTCCTAATTCATGATTCAATTCATGAATTATGATTCATGATTCAATTCATGATTCATGATTCAATTCATGATTCAATTCATGATTCTTGATTTAATTTATGATTTATGATTCATGATTCATGATTCAATTCATGATTCAATTTATGATTCATGATTCAATTCATGATTCATAATTCACGATTTATGATTCATGATTCAATTCATTATTCATGATTCATGATTCATGATTCAATTCATGATTCATGATTCAATTCATGATTCGATTCATGATTCAATTCATGATTCGATTCATGATTCAATTCATGATTCATGATTCAATTCATGATTCATGCTTCATGATTCATGATTCAATTCATGATTCATGATTTAAGATTCATGATTCATGATTCATGATTTAAGATTCATGATTCATGATTCAATTCATGATTCGATTCCTGATTCAATTCATGATTCATGATTAATGATTCAATTCATGATTCAATTCATGATTCATGATTCATGATTCAATTCATGATTCAATTCATGATTCATGATTAATGATTCAATTCATGATTCAATTCATGATTCATGATTCATGATTCAATTCATGATTCATAATTCATGATTCATGATTCATGATTCAATTCATGATTCATGATTCATGATTCAATTCATGATTCATGATTCATGATTTATGATTCAATTCATGATTCAATTCATGATTCATGATTCATGATTCAATTCATGATTCATGATTAAATTTATGATTCATGATTCATGATTCAATTCATGATTCATGATTCGATTCTCTATTCATGATTAAATTCATGATTCATGATTCATGATTCATGATTCAATTCATGATTTTTGATTCATGATTCAATTCATGATTCAATTCATGATTCATGATTCATGATTAAATTTATGATTCATGATTCAAGATTCATGATTCAATTAATTATTCAATTCATGATTCATGATTCTTGATTCAATTCATGATTCAATTCATGATTCATGATTCAATTTATGATTCATGATTCATGATTCAATTTATGATTCATGATTCATGATTCATGATTCAATTCATGATTCAATTCATGATTCATGATTCAATTCATGATTTAACTCATGATTCTTGATTTATGATTCAATTTATGATTTATGATTCATGATTCATGATTCAATTCATGATTCAATTTATGATTCATGATTCAATTCATTATTCAATTCATGATTCTTGATTCATGATTTAATTTATGATTTATGATTCATGATTCAATTCATGATTCATGATTCATGATCCATGCTTCATGATTCATGATTCAATTGATGATTCATGATTTAAGATTCATGATTCATGATTCATGATTTAAGATTCATAATTCATGATTCATGATTCAATTCATGATTCATGATTTAATTCATGATTCGATTCCTGATTCAATTCATGATTCATTGTTCGATTTATGATTCATGATTCTTGATTTGATTCATGATTCCTAATTCATGATTCAATTCATGATTCATGATTCATGATTCAATTCATGATTCATGATTCAATTCATGATTCAATTCATGATTCTTGATTTAATTTATGATTTATGATTCATGATTCATGATTCAATTCATGATTCAATTTATGATTCATGATTCAATTCATGATTCATAATTCACGATTTATGATTCATGATTCAATTCATTATTCATGATTCATGATTCAATTCATGATTCATGATTCAATTCATGATTCGATTCATGATTCAATTCATGATTCGATTCATGATTCAATTCATGATTCATGATTCAATTCATGATTCATGCTTCATGATTCATGATTCAATTCATGATTCATGATTTAAGATTCATGATTCATGATTCATGATTTAAGATTCATGATTCATGATTCAATTCATGATTCGATTCCTGATTCAATTCATGATTCATGATTCTATTTATGATTATTGATTCATGATTCATGATTTGATTCATGATTCCTGATTCATGATTCAATTCATGATTCATGATTCAATTCATGATTCATGATTCGATTCATGATTCTTGATACATGAATTATGATTCAATTCATGATTCATGATTCATGATTCAATTCATGATTCATGATTTGATTCATGATTTAATTCATGATTCATGATTCATGATTTAATTTATGATTCATGATTCGATTCATGATTCATGATTCATGATTTAATTCATGATTCATGATTCGATTCATGATTCATGATTCATGATTCAATTCATGATTTATGATTCATGATTCATGATTCAATTCATGATTCATGATTCATGATTCAATTCATGATTCATGATTAATGATTCAATTCATGATTCATGATTAATGATTCAATTCATGATTCAATTCATGATTCATGATTCATGATTCAATTCATGATTCAGTATTCATGATTCAAGATTCAATTCATGATTCATGATTCATGATTCAATTCATGATTCATTATTCATGATTAATGATTCAATCCATGATTCATGATTCAATTCATTAATCGATTCATGATTCAATTCATGATTCAATTCATGATTCATGATTCATTTAATGATTCATGATTCATGATTCAATTCATGATCCGTAATTCAATTCATGATTCATGATTCAATTCATGATTCAAAATTCATGATTCATGATTCAATTCATGATTCATAATTCATGATTCAATTCATGATTCAATTCATGATTCATGATTCATAATTCATGATTCAATTCATGATTCATAATTCATGATTCATGAATCAATTCATGATTCATGATTCATGATTCAATTCATGATTCATGATTCATGATTCAATTCATGATTCATGATTCAATTCATGATTCATGATTCGATTCATGATTCATGATTCATGATTCAATTCATGATTAATGATTCATGATTCAATTCAAGATTCATGATTCATGATTCAATTCATGATTCATGATTCAATTCATGATTCATGATTCATGATTCAATTCATGATTCTATTCATGATTCATGATTCAAGATTCAATTCATGATTCAATTCATGATTCATGATTCATGATTTAATTTATGATTCATGATTCATGATTCATGATTCAATTCATGATTCAATTTATGATTCATGATTCAATTCATGATTCATAATTCATGATTCATGATTCATGATTCAATTGATGATTCATGATTCATGATTCAATTCATGATTCATGATTCAATTCATGATTTGATTCATTATTCAATTCATGATTAATGATTCATGATTCATGATTCAATACATGATTCATGATTCGATTCATGATTCATGATTCAATTCATGATTCATGATTCATGATTCAATTCATGATTCATGATTCAATTCATGATTCATGATTCATGATTCATGATTCATGATTCAATTCATGATTCATGATTCAATTCATGATTCGATTCATGATTCAATTCATGATTCATGATTCATGATTCATGATTCATGCTTCATGATTTATGATTCAATTCATGATTCATGATTTAAGATTCATGATTCATGATTTAAGATTCATGATTCATGATTCAATTCATGATTCATGATTCGATTCATGATTCATGATTCATGATTCAATTCATGATTTATGATTCAAGATTCATGATTCAATTCATGATTCATTATTCATGATTAAATTCATGATTCATGATTCAATTTATGATTCATGATTCATGATTCATGATTCAAGATTCAATTCATGATTCATCATTCGATTCATAATTTAATTCATGATTCATGATTCATGATTTAATTCATGATTCATGATTCGATTCATGATTCATGATTCATGATTCAATTCATGATTTATGATTCAAGATTCACGATTCAATTCATGATTCATTATTCATGATTAAATTCATGATTCATGATTCAATTTATGATTCATGATTCATGATTCATGATTCAATTCATGATTAATGATTCAATTCATGATTCAATTCATGATTCATGATTCATGATTCAATTCATGATTCATTATTCATGATTAAATTCATGATTCATTATTCATGATTCATGATTTAATCCATGATTCATGATTCAATTCATTAATCGATTCATGGGTCAATTCATGATTCATGATTCATGATTCAATTCATGATTCATGATTCGATTCATGATTCAATTTATGATTCATGATTCATGATTAATGATTCAATTCATGATTCAATTTATGATTCATGATTCAATTCATGATTCATAATTCATGATTCATGATTCATGATTCAATTTATGATTCATGATTCATGATTCATGATTCAATTCATGATTCAAATTATGATTCATGATTCAATTCATGATTCATAATTCATGATTCATGATTCATGATTCAATTCATGATTCATGATTCATGATTCATGATTCAATTCATGATTCATGATTCAATACATGATTCATGATTCGATTCATGATTCATGATTCAATTCATGATTCATGATTCATGATTCAATTCATGATTCATGATTCAATTCATGATTCATGATTCATGATTCATGATTCAATTCATAATTCATGATTCAATTCATGATTTGATTCATGATACAATTCATGATTCAGGATTCATGATTCAATTCATGATTCATGATTCATGATTCATGCTTCATGATTCATGATTCAATTCATGATTCATGATTTAAGATTCATGATTCATGATTCATGATTTAAGATTCATGATTCATGATTCATGATTCAATTCATGATTCGATTCCTGCTTCAATTCATGATTCAATTCATGATTCATGATTCATGATTCAATTCATGATTCAATTCATGATTCTTGATTTAATTTATGATTTATGATTCATGATTCATGATTCAATTCATGATTCAATTTATGATTCATGATTCAATTCATGATTCATAATTCACGATTTATGATTCATGATTCAATTCATTATTCATGATTCATGATTCATGATTCATGATTCAATTCATGATTCATGATTCAATTCATGATTCGATTCATGATTCAATTCATGATTCGATTCATGATTCAATTCATGATTCATGATTCATGATTCAATTCATGATTCATGCTTCATGATTCATGATTCAATTCATGATTCATGATTTAAGATTCATGATTCATGATTCATGATTTAAGATTCATGATTCATGATTCAATTCATGATTCGATTCCTGATTCAATTCATGATTCATGATTCTATTTATGATTATTGATTCATGATTCATGATTTGATTCATGATTCCTGATTCATGATTCAATTCATGATTCATGATTCAATTCATGATTCATGATTCATGATTCAATTCATGATTCATTATTCATGATTAATGATTCAATCCATGATTCATGATTCAATTCATTAATCGATTCATGATTCAATTCATGATTCAATTCATGATTCATGATTCATTTAATGATTCATGATTCATGATTCAATTCATGATCCGTAATTCAATTCATGATTCATGATTCATGATTCAATTCATGATTCAAAATTCATGATTCATGATTCAATTCATGATTCATAATTCATGATTCAATTCATGATTCAATTCATGATTCATGATTCATAATTCATGATTCAATTCATGATTCATAATTCATGATTCATGAATCAATTCATGATTCATAATTCATGATTCATGATTTAATTCATAATTCAATTCATGATTCATTAATCATGATTCATGATTCAATTCATGATTCAATTTATGATTCATGATTCAATTCATGATTCATAATTCACGATTTATGATTCATGATTCAATTCATTATTCATGATTCATGATTCATGATTCATGATTCAATTCATGATTCATGATTCAATTCATGATTCGATTCATGATTCAATTCATGATTCGATTCATGATTCAATTCATGATTCATGATTCATGATTCAATTCATGATTCATGCTTCATGATTCATGATTCAATTCATGATTCATGATTTAAGATTCATGATTCATGATTCATGATTTAAGATTCATGATTCATGATTCAATTCATGATTCGATTCCTGATTCAATTCATGATTCATGATTCTATTTATGATTATTGATTCATGATTCATGATTTGATTCATGATTCCTGATTCATGATTCAATTCATGATTCATGATTCAATTCATGATTCATGATTCATGATTCAATTCATGATTCATTATTCATGATTAATGATTCAATCCATGATTCATGATTCAATTCATTAATCGATTCATGATTCAATTCATGATTCAATTCATGATTCATGATTCATTTAATGATTCATGATTCATGATTCAATTCATGATCCGTAATTCAATTCATGATTCATGATTCATGATTCAATTCATGATTCAAAATTCATGATTCATGATTCAATTCATGATTCATAATTCATGATTCAATTCATGATTCAATTCATGATTCATGATTCATAATTCATGATTCAATTCATGATTCATAATTCATGATTCATGAATCAATTCATGATTCATAATTCATGATTCATGATTTAATTCATAATTCAATTCATGATTCATTAATCATGATTCATGATTCAATTCATGATTCATGATTCATGATTTATGATTCAATTCATGATTCATGATTCATGATTCAATTCATGATTCATGATTCATGATTCAATTCATGATTCATGATTCAATTCATGATTCATGATTCGATTCATGATTCATGATTCATGATTCAATTCATGATTAATGATTCATGATTCAATTCAAGATTCATGATTCAATTCATGATTCATGATTCAATTCATGATTCATGATTCAATTCATGATTCATGATTCATGATTCAATTCATGATTCTATTCATGATTCATGATTCAAGATTCAATTCATGATTCAATTCATGATTCATGATTCATGATTCAATTTATGATTCATGATTCATGATTCATGATTCAATTCATGATTCAATTTATGATTCATGATTCAATTCATGATTCATAATTCATGATTCATGATTCATGATTCAATTGATGATTCATGATTCATGATTCAATTCATGATTCATGTTTCAATTCATGATTCGATTCATTATTCAATTCATGATTAATGATTCATGATTTATGATTCAATACATGATTCATGATTCGATTCATGATTCATGATTCAATTCATGATTCATGATTCATGATTCAATTTATGATTCATGATTCAATTCATGATTCATGATTCATGATTCATGATTCATGATTCATGATTCAATTCATGATTCATGATTCAATTCATGATTCGATTCATGATTCAATTCATGATTCATGATTCATGATTCATGATTCATGCTTCATGATTTATGATTCAATTCATGATTCATGATTTAAGATTCATGATTCATGATTTAAGATTCATGATTCATGATTCAATTCATGATTCATGATTCGATTCATGATTCTTAATTCATGATTCATGATTCAATTCATGATTCAAGATTCAATTCATGATTCATCATTCGATTCATAATTTAATTCATGATTCATGATTCATGATTTAATTCATGATTCATGATTCGATTCATGATTCATGATTCATGATTCAATTCATGATTTATGATTCAAGATTCATGATTCAATTCATGATTCATTATTCATGATTAAATTCATGATTCATGATTCAATTTATGATTCATGATTCATGATTCATGATTCAATTCATGATTAATGATTCAATTCATGATTCAATTCATGATTCATGATTCATGATTCAATTCATGATTCATTATTCATGATTCATGAATAAATTCATGATTCATTATTCATGATTCATGATTCAATCCATGATTCATGATTCAATTCATTAATCGATTCATGGGTCAATTCATGATTCATGATTCATGATTCAATTCATGATTCATGATTCGATTCATGATTCAATTTATGATTCATGATTCATGATTCATGATTCAATTCATGATTCAATTTATGATTCATGATTCAATTCATGATTCATAATTCATGATTCATGATTCATGATTCAATTTATGATTCATGATTCATGATTCAATTCATGATTCAAATTATGATTCATGATTCAATTCATGATTCATAATTCATGATTCATGATTCAATTCATGATTCATGATTCATGATTCATGATTCAATTCATGATTCATGATTCAATTCATGATTCGATTCATGATTCAATTCTTGATTCATGATTCAATACATGATTCATGATTCGATTCATGATTCATGATTCAATTCATGATTCATGATTCATGATTCAATTCATGATTCATGATTCAATTCATGATTTATGATTCATGATTCATGATTCAATTCATAATTCATGATTCAATTCATGATTCGATTCATGATACAATTCATGATTCAGGATTCATGATTCAATTCATGATTCATGATTCATGCTTCATGATTCATGATTCAATTCATGATTCATGATTTAAGATTCATGATTCATGATTCATGATTTAAGATTCATGATTCATGATTCATGATTCAATTCATGATTCATGATTCAATTCATGATTCGATTCCTGATTCAATTCATGATTCAATTCATGATTCATGATTCATGATTCAATTAATGATTCATGATTCATGATTCAATTCATGATCCATGATTCAATTCATGATTCATGATTCATGATTCAATTCATGATTCAATTCATGATTCAAAATTCATGATTCATGATTCAATTCATGATTCATAATTCATGATTCAATTCCTGATTCAATTCCTGATTCAATTTATGATTCATGATTCATAATTCAATTCATGATACATAATTCATGATTCATGAATCAATTCATGATTCATAATTCATGATTCATGATTCAATTCATGATTCGTTAATCATGATACATGATTCAATTCATGATTCATTATTCATATTTCAATTCATGATTCAATTTATGATTCATGATTCATGATTCAATTCATTAATTCATGATTCATGATTCAATTCATGATTCATGATTAATGATTCAATTCATGATTCATGATTAATGATTCAATTCATGATTCAATTCATGATTCATGATTCATGATTCAATTCATGATTCATTATTCATGATTCAATCCATGATTCAAGATTCAATTCATTAATCGATTCATGATTCAATTCATGATTCAATTCATGATTCATGATTCATTTAATGATTCATGATTCATGATTCAAGTCATGATCCGTAATTCAATTCATGATTCATGATTCAATTCATGATTCAAAATTCATGATTCATGATTCAATTCATGATTCATAATTCATGATTCAATTCATGATTCAATTCATGATTCAATTCATGATTCATGATTCATGAATCAATTCATGATTCATAATTCATGATTCATGATTCAATTCATAATTCAATTCATGATTCATTAATCATGATTCATGATTCAATTCATGATTCATGATTCATGATTTATGATTCAATTCATGATTCATGATTCATGATTCAATTCATGATTCATGATTCATGATTCAATTCATGATTCATGATTCAATTCATGATTCATGATTCGATTCATGATTCATGATTAATGATTCAATTCATGATTAATGATTCATGATTCAATTCATGATTCATGATTCATGATTCAATTCATGATTAATGATTCATGATTCAATTCATGATTCATGATTCATGATTCAATTCATGATTCATGATTCATGATTCAATTCATGATTAATGATTCATGATTCAATTCATGATTCATGATTCAAGATTCAATTCATGATTCAATTCATGATTCATGATTCAATTTATGATTCATGATTCATGATTCATCATTCATGCTTCATGATTCATGATTCAATTTATGATTCATGATTCATGATTCAAGATTCAATTCATGATTATTGATTCAATTCATGATTCAATTCATGATTCATGATTCAATTAATGATTCATTATTCATGATTCATGATTAAATTCATGATTCATTATTCATGATTCATGATTCAATCCATGATTCATGATTCAATTCATTAATCGATTCATGGGTCAATTCATGATTCATGATTCATGATTCAATTCATGATTCATGATTCGATTCATGATTCAATTTATGATTCATGATTCATGATTCATGATTCAATTCATGATTCAATTTATGATTCATGATTCAATTCATGATTCATAATTCATGATTCATGATTCATGATTCAATTTATGATTCATGATTCAATTCATGATTCAATTCATGATTCATGATTCAATTTATGATTCATGATTCATGATTCATCATTCATGCTTCATGATTCATGATTCAATTTATGATTCATGATTCATGATTCAAGATTCAATTCATGATTATTGATTCAATTCATGATTCAATTCATGATTCATGATTCAATTAATGATTCATTATTCATGATTCATGATTAAATTCATGATTCATTATTCATGATTCATGATTCAATCCATGATTCATGATTCAATTCATTAATCGATTCATTGGTCAATTCATGATTCATGATTCATGATTCAATTCATGATTCATGATTCGATTCATGATTCAATTTATGATTCATGATTCATGATTCATGATTCAATTCATGATTCAATTTATGATTCATGATTCAATTCATGATTCATAATTCATGATTCATGATTCATGATTCAATTTATGATTCATGATTCATGATTCATGATTCAATTCATGATTCAAATTATGATTCATGATTCAATTCATGATTCATAATTCATGATTCATGATTCATGATTCAATTCATGATTCATGATTCATGATTCATGATTCATGATTCAATTCATGATTCATGATTCAATTCATGATTCGATTCATGATTCAATTCATGATTCATGATTCAATATATGATTCATGATTCGATTCATGATTCATGATTCAATTCATGATTCATGATTCATGATTCAATTCATGATTCATGATTCAATTCATGATTCATGATTCATGATTCAATTCATAATTCATGATTCAATTCATGATTCGATTCATGATACAATTCATGATTCAGGATTCATGATTCAATTCATGATTCATGATTCATGCTTCATGATTCATGATTCAATTCATGATTCATGATTTAAGATTCATGATTCATGATTTAAGATTCATGATTCATGATTCATGATTCAATTCATGATTCATGATTCAATTCATGATTCGATTCCTGATTCAATTCATGATTCAATTCATGATTCATGATTCATGATTCAATTAATGATTCATGATTCATGATTCAATTCATGATTCATGATTCATGATTCAATTCATGATCCATGATTCAATTCATGATTCATGATTCATGATTCAATTCATGATTCAATTCATGATTCAAAATTCATAATTCATGATTCAATTCATGATTCATAATTCATGATTCAATTCCTGATTCAATTCCTGATTCAATTCATGATTCATGATTCATAATTCAATTCATGATACAAAATTCATGATTCATGAATCAATTCATGATTCATAATTCATGATTCATGATTCAATTCATGATTCGTTAATCATGATACATGATTCAATTCATGATTCATTATTCATGTTTCAATTCGTGATTCAATTTATGATTCATGATTCATGATTCAATTCATTAATTCATGATTCATGATTCAATTCATGATTCATGATTAATGATTCAATTCATGATTCATGATTAATGTTTCAATTCATGATTTAATTCATGATTCATGATTCATGATTCAATTCATGATTCATTATTCATGATTCATGATTCAATCCATGATTCATGATTCAATTTATTAATCGATTCATGATTCAATTCATGATTCAATTCATGAATTATGATTCATTTAATGATTCATGATTCATGATTCAATTCATGATCCGTAATTCAATTCATGATTCATGATTCAATTCATGATTCAAAATTCATGATTCATGATTCAATTCATGATTCATAATTCATGATTCAAGTCATGATTCAATTCATGATTCAATTCATGATTCATGATTCATGATTCATGATTCAATTCATGATTCATAATTCATGATTCATGAATCAATTCATGATTAATAATTCATGATTCATGATTCAATTCATAATTCAATTCATGATTCATTAATCATGATTCATGATTCAATTCATGATTCATGATTCATGATTTATGATTCAATTCATGATTCATGATTCATGATTCAATTCATGATTCATGATTCATGATTCAATTCATGATTCATGATTCATTTCATGATTCATGATTCGATTCATGATTCATGATTCATGATTCAATTCATGATTAATGATTAATGATTCAATTCATGATTCATGATTCATGATTCAATTCATGATTCATGATTCATAATTCAATTCATGATTCATGATTCATGATTCAATTCATGATTCAATTCATGATTCATGATTCAAGATTCAATTCATGATTCATGATTCAATTCATGATTCATAATTCATGATTCATGATTCATGATTCATGATTCAATTCATGATTCAATTTATGATTCATGATTCAATTCATGATTCATAATTCATGATTCATGATTCATGATTCAATTCATGATTCATGACTCATGATTCATGATTCAATTCATGATTCATGATTCAATTCATGATTTGATTCATTATTCAATTCATGATTCATGATTCAATTCATGATTCAATTTATGATTCATGATTCAATTCATGATTCATAATTCATGATTCATGATTCATGATTCAATTTATGATTCATGATTCATGATTCAATACATGATTTATGATTCGATTCATGATTCATGATTCACTTCATGATTTATGATTCATGATTCAATTCATGATTCATGATTCAATTCATGATTCATGATTCATGATTCATGATTCATGATTCAATTCATGATTCATGATGCAATTCATGATTCGATTCATGATTCAATTCATGATTCATGATTCATGATTCAATTCATGATTCATGATTCATGATTCATCATTCATGCTTCATGATTCATGATTCAATTCATGATTCATGATTTAAGATTCATGATTCAATTCATGATTCATGATTCATGATTCAATTCATGATTCGATTCATGATTCTTGATTCATGATTCATGATTCAATTCATGATTCATGATTCATGATTCAATTCATGATTCATCATTCGATTCATAATTTAATTCATGATTCATGATTCATGATTTAATTCATGATTCAAGATTCGATTCATGATTCATGATTCATGATTCAATTTATGATTCATGATTCATGATTCATGATTCAATTCATGATTAATGATTCAATTCATGATTCAATTCATGATTCATGATTCATGATTCAATTCATGATTCATAATTCATGATTCATGATTAAATTCATGATTCATTATTCATGATTCATGATTCAATCCATGATTAATGATTCGATTCATGATTCAATTTATGATTCATGATTCATGATTCATGATTCAATTCATGATTCAATTTATGATTCATGATTCAATTCATGATTCATAATTCATGATTCATGATTCATGATTCAATTTATGATTCATGATTCATGATTCATGATTCAATTCATGATTCAATTTATGATTCATGATTCAATTCATCATTCATAATTCATGATTCATGATTCATGATTCAATTCATGATTCATGATTCATGATTCAATTCATGATTCATGATTCAATTCATGATTCGATTCATGATTCAATTCATGATTAATGATTCATGATTCATGATTCAATACATGATTCATGATTCGATTCATGATTCATGATTCAATTCATGATTCATGATTCATGATTTAATTCATGATTCATGATTCAATTCATGATTCATGATTCATGATTCATGATTCATGATTCAATTCATAATTCATGATTCAATTCATGATTCGATTCATGATACAATTCATGATTCAGGATTCATGATTCAATTCATGATTCATGATTCATGATTCATGCTTCATGATTCATGATTCAATTCATGATTCATGATTTAAGATTCATGATTCATGATTCATGATTTAAGATTCATGATTCATGATTCATGATTCAATTCATGATTCAATTCATGATTCGATTCCTGATTCAATTCATGATTCAATTCATGATTCATGATTCATGATTCAATTAATGATTCATGATTCATGATTCAATTCATGATCCATGATTCAATTCATGATTCATGATTCAATTCATGATTCAATTCATGATTCAAAATTCATGATTCATGATTCAATTCATGATTCATAATTCATGATTCAATTCCTGATTCAATTCCTGATTCAATTCATGATTCATGATTCATAATTCAATTCATGATACATAATTCATGATTCATGAATCAATTCATGATTCATAATTCATGATTCATGATTCAATTCATGATTCGTTAATCATGATACATGATTCAATTCATGATTCATTATTCATGTTTCAATTCATGATTCAATTTATGATTCATGATTCATGATTTAATTCATGATTCAATTTATGATTCATGATTCAATTCATGATTCAATTCATGATTCATGATTCATGATTCAAATTATGATTCATGATTCAATTCATGATTCATAATTCATGATTCATGATTCATGATTCAATTCATGATTCATGATTCATGATTCAATTCATGATTCATGATTCATGATTCAATTCATGATTCATGATTCAATTCATGATTCATGATTCGATTCATGATTCATGATTTAATTTATGATTCATGATTCATGATTCATGATTCTATTCATGATTCATGATTCAATTCATGATTCAATTCATGATTCAATTCATGATTCAATTCATGATTCAATTCATGATTCATGATTCATGATTCATGATTCATGATTCAATTTATGATTCATGATACATGATTCATGATTCAGTTAATGATTCAATTCATGATTCATGATTCATGATTCAATTCATGATTCATGATTCATGATTCAATTTATGATTCATGATTCATGATTCAATTCATTACTCAATTCATGATTCATGATTCATGATTTAATTCATGATTCTTGATTCATGATTCAATTTATGATTTATGATTCATGATTCATGATTCAATTCATAATTCAATTTATGATTCGTGATTCAATTCATGATTCAATTCATGATTCTTGATTCATGATACAATTTATGATTTATGATTCATGATTCAATTCATGATTCATAATTCATGATTCATGCTTCATTATTTATGATTCAATTCATGATTCATGATTTAAGATTCATGATTCATGATTTATGATTTAAGATTCATGATTCATGATTCAATTCATGATTCATGAATCAATTCATGATTCGATTCCTGATTCAATTCATGATTCATGATTCAAATTTATAATTCATGATTTATGATTCATGATTTGATTCATGATTCCTGATTCATGATTCAATTCATGATTCATGATTCATTTTTAAATTTATGATTCATGATTCATGATTTAATTCTTGATTCATGATTCGATTCATGATTCATGATTCATGATTCAATTCATGATTTATGATTCATGATTCATGATTCAATTCATGATACATTATTCATGATTAAATTCATGCTTCATGATTCATGATTTATGATTCATGATTCAATTCATGATTCATTATTCATGATTAAATTCATGATTCATGATTCAATTCATGATTCATTATTCATGATTAAATTCATGATTCATGATTCATGATTCAATTTATGATTCAATCCTTGATTCATGATTCAATTCATTAATCGATTCATGATTCAATTCATGATTCAATTCATGATTCATGATTTATGATTCAATTAATGATTCATGATTCATGATTCAATTCATGATTCAATTCATGATTCATGATGCAATTCATGATTCGATTCATGATTCAATTCATGATTCATGATTCATGATTCAATTCATGATTCATGATTCATGATTCATAATTCATGATTCATGATTCAATTCATGATTCGTTAATCATGATTCATGAATCAATTCATGATTCATAATTCATGATTCATGATTCAATTCATGATTCGTTAATCATGATACATGATTCAATTCATGATTCATTATTCATGTTTCAATTCATGATTCAATTTATGATTCATGATTCATGATTCAATTCATTAATTCATGATTCATGATTCAATTCATGATTCATGATTAATGATTCAATTCATGATTCATGATTAATGATTCAATTCATGATTTAATTCATGATTCATGATTCATGATTCAATTCATGATTCATTATTCATGATTCATGATTCAATCCATGATTCATGATTCAATTTATTATTCGATTCATGATTCAATTCATGATTCAATTCATGAATTATGATTCATTTAATGATTCATGATTCATGATTCAATTCATGATCCGTAATTCAATTCATGATTCATGATTCATGATTCAATTCATGATACAAAATTCATGATTCATGATTCAATTCATGATTCATAATTCATGATTCAATTCATGATTCAATTCATGATTCAATTCATGATTCATGATTCATGATTCATGATTCAATTCATGATTCATAATTCATGATTCATGAATCAATTCATGATTAATAATTCATGATTCATGATTCAATTCATAATTCAATTCATGATTCATTAATCATGATTCATGATTCAATTCATGATTCATGATTCATGATTTATGATTCAATTCATGATTCATGATTCATGATTCAATTCATGATTCATGATTCATGATTCAATTCATGATTCATGATTCATTTCATGATTCATGATTCGATTCATGATTCATGATTCATGATTCAATTCATGATTAATGATTCATTATTCAATTCATGATTCATGATTCATGATTCAATTCATGATTCATGATTCATAATTCAATTCATGATTCATGATTCATGATTCAATTCATGATTCAATTCATGATTCATGATTCAAGATTCAATTCATGATTCATGATTCAATTCATGATTCATAATTCATGATTCATGATTCATGATTCATGATTCAATTCATGATTCAATTTATGATTCATGATTCAATTCATGATTCATAATTCATGATTCATGATTCATGATTCAATTCATGATTCATGACTCATGATTCATGATTCAATTCATGATTCATGATTCAATTCATGATTTGATTCATTATTCAATTCATGATTCATGATTCAATTCATGATTCAATTTATGATTCATGATTCAATTCATGATTCATAATTCATGATTCATGATTCATGATTCAATTCATGATTCATGATTCATGATTCAATACATGATTTATGATTCGATTCATGATTCATGATTCACTTCATGATTTATGATTCATGATTCAATTCATGATTCATGATTCAATTCATGATTCATGATTCATGATTCATGATTCATGATTCAATTCATGATTCATGATGCAATTCATGATTCGATTCATGATTCAATTCATGATTCATGATTCATGATTCAATTCATGATTCATGATTCATGATTCATCATTCATGCTTCATGATTCATGATTCAATTCATGATTCATGATTTAAGATTCATGATTCAATTCATGATTCATGATTCATGATTCAATTCATGATTCGATTCATGATTCTTGATTCATGATTCATGATTCAATTCATGATTCATGATTCATGATTCAATTCATGATTCATCATTCGATTCATAATTTAATTCATGATTCATGATTCATGATTTAATTCATGATTCAAGATTCGATTCATGATTCATGATTCAGGATTCAATTTATGATTCATGATTCATGATTCATGATTCAATTCATGATTAATGATTCAATTCATGATTCAATTCATGATTCATGATTCAATTCATGATTCATAATTCATGATTCATGATTAAATTCATGATTCATTATTCATGATTCATGATTCAATCCATGATTAATGATTCGATTCATGATTCAATTTATGATTCATGATTCATGATTCAATTCATGATTCAATTTATGATTCATGATTCAATTCATGATTCATAATTCATGATTCATGATTCATGATTCAATTTATGATTCATGATTCATGATTCATGATTCAATTCATGATTCAATTTATGATTCATGATTCAATTCATCATTCATAATTCATGATTCATGATTCATGATTCAATTCATGATTCATGATTCATGATTCAATTCATGATTCATGATTCAATTCATGATTCGATTCATGATTCAATTCATGATTAATGATTCATGATTCATGATTCAATACATGATTCATGATTCGATTCATGATTCATGATTCAATTCATGATTCATGATTCATGATTTAATTCATGATTCATGATTCAATTCATGATTCATGATTCATGATTCATGATTCATGATTCAATTCATAATTTATGATTCAATTCATGATTCGATTCATGATACAATTCATGATTCAGGATTCATGATTCAATTCATGATTCATGATTCATGATTCATGCTTCATGATTCATGATTCAATTCATGATTCATGATTTAAGATTCATGATTCATGATTCATGATTTAAGATTCATGATTCATGATTCATGATTCAATTCATGATTCAATTCATGATTCGATTCCTGATTCAATTCATGATTCAATTCATGATTCATGATTCATGACTCAATTAATGATTCATGATTCATGATTCAATTCATGATCCATGATTCAATTCATGATTCATGATTCAATTCATGATTCAATTCATGATTCAAAATTCATGATTCATGATTCAATTCATGATTCATAATTCATGATTCAATTCCTGATTCAATTCCTGATTCAATTCATGATTCATGATTCATAATTCATGATTCATGAATCAATTCATGATTCATAATTCATGATTCATGATTCAATTCATGATTCGTTAATCATGATACATGATTCAATTCATGATTCATTATTCATGTTTCAATTCATGATTCAATTTATGATTCATGATTCATGATTTAATTCATGATTCAATTTATGATTCATGATTCAATTCATGATTCAATTCATGATTCATGATTCATGATTCAAATTATGATTCATGATTCAATTCATGATTCATAATTCATGATTCATGATTCATGATTCAATTCATGATTCATGATTCATGATTCAATTCATGATTCATGATTCAATTCATGATTCATGATTCAATTCATGATTCATGATTCAATTCATGATTCATGATTCGATTCATGATTCATGATTTAATTTATGATTCATGATTCATGATTCATGATTCTATTCATGATTCATGATTCAATTCATGATTCAATTCATGATTCAATTCATGATTCAATTCATGATTCAATTCATGATTCATGATTCATGATTCATGATTCAATTTATGATTCATGATACATGATTCATGATTCAGTTAATGATTCAATTCATGATTCATGATTCATGATTCAATTCATGATTCATGATTCATGATTCAATTTATGATTCATGATTCATGATTCATGATTCAATTCATTACTCAATTCATGATTCATGATTCATGATTTAATTCATGATTCTTGATTCATGATTCAATTTATGATTTATGATTCATGATTCATGATTCAATTCATAATTCAATTTATGATTCGTGATTCAATTCATGATTCAATTCATGATTCTTGATTCATGATACAATTTATGATTTATGATTCATGATTCAATTCATGATTCATAATTCATGATTCATGCTTCATTATTTATGATTCAATTCATGATTCATGATTTAAGATTCATGATTCATGATTTATGATTTAAGATTCATGATTCATGATTCAATTCATGATTCATGAATCAATTCATGATTCGATTCCTGATTCAATTCATGATTCATGATTCAAATTTATAATTCATGATTTATGATTCATGATTTGATTCATGATTCCTGATTCATGATTCAATTCATGATTCATGATTCATTTTTAAATTTATGATTCATGATTCATGATTTAATTCTTGATTCATGATTCGATTCATGATTCATGATTCATGATTCAATTCATGATTTATGATTCATGATTCATGATTCAATTCATGATACATTATTCATGATTAAATTCATGCTTCATGATTCATGATTTATGATTCATGATTCAATTCATGATTCATTATTCATGATTAAATTCATGATTCATGATTCAATTCATGATTCATTATTCATGATTAAATTCATGATTCATGATTCATGATTCAATTTATGATTCAATCCTTGATTCATGATTCAATTCATTAATCGATTCATGATTCAATTCATGATTCAATTCATGGTTCATGATTTATGATTCAATTAATGATTCATGATTCATGATTCAATTCATGATTCAATTCATGATTCATGATGCAATTCATGATTCGATTCATGATTCAATTCATGATTCATGATTCATGATTCAATTCATGATTCATGATTCATGATTCATCATTCATGCTTCATGATTCATGATTCAATTCATGATTCATGATTTAAGATTCATGATTCAATTCATGATTCATGATTCATGATTCAATTCATGATTCGATTCATGATTCTTGATTCATGATTCATGATTCAATTCATGATTCATGATTCATGATTCAATTCATGATTCATCATTCGATTCATAATTTAATTCATGATTCATGATTCATGATTTAATTCATGATTCAAGATTCGATTCATGATTCATGATTCATGATTCAATTTATGATTCATGATTCATGATTCATGATTCAATTCATGATTAATGATTCAATTCATGATTCAATTCATGATTCATGATTCATGATTCAATTCATGATTCATTATTCATGATTCATGATTAAATTCATGATTCATTATTCATGATTCATGATTCAATCCATGATTAATGATTCGATTCATGATTCAATTTATGATTCATGATTCATGATTCATGATTCAATTCATGATTCAATTTATGATTCATGATTCAATTCATGATTCATAATTCATGATTCATGATTCATGATTCAATTTATGATTCATGATTCATGATTCATGATTCAATTCATGATTCAATTTATGATTCATGATTCAATTCATCATTCATAATTCATGATTCATGATTCATGATTCAATTCATGATTCATGATTCATGATTCAATTCATGATTCATGATTCAATTCATGATTCGATTCATGATTCAATTCATGATTAATGATTCATGATTCATGATTCAATACATGATTCATGATTCGATTCATGATTCATGATTCAATTCATGATTCATGATTTAATTCATGATTCATGATTCAATTCATGATTCATGATTCATGATTCATGATTCATGATTCAATTCATAATTCATGATTCAATTCATGATTCGATTCATGATTCAATTCATGATTCATGATTCATGATTCATGCTTCATGATTCATGATTCAATTCATGATTCATGATTTAAGATTCATGATTCATGATTCATGATTTAAGATTCATGATTCATGATTCATGATTCAATTCATGATTCAATTCATGATTCGATTCCTGATTCAATTCATGATTCAATTCATGATTCATGATTCATGATTCAATTAATGATTCATGATTCATGATTCAATTCATGATCCATGATTCAATTCATGATTCATGATTCAATTCATGATTCAATTCATGATTCAAAATTCATGATTCATGATTCAATTCATGATTCATAATTCATGATTCAATTCCTGATTCAATTCCTGATTCAATTCATGATTCATGATTCATAATTCAATTCATGATACATAATTCATGATTCATGAATCAATTCATGATTCATAATTCATGATTCATGATTCAATTCATGATTCGTTAATCATGATACATGATTCAATTCATGATTCATTATTCATGTTTCAATTCATGATTCAATTTATGATTCATGATTCATGATTTAATTCATGATTCAATTTATGATTCATGATTCAATTCATGATTCAATTCATGATTCATGATTCATGATTCAAATTATGATTCATGATTCAATTCATGATTCATAATTCATGATTCATGATTCATGATTCAATTCATGATTCATGATTCATGATTCAATTCATGATTCATGATTCATGATTCAATTCATGATTCATGATTCAATTCATGATTCATGATTCAATTCATGATTCATGATTCGATTCATGATTCATGATTTAATTTATGATTCATGATTCATGATTCATGATTCTATTCATGATTCATGATTCAATTCATGATTCAATTCATGATTCAATTCATGATTCAATTCATGATTCATGATTCATGATTCATGATTCATGATTCAATTTATGATTCATGATACATGATTCATGATTCAGTTAATGATTCAATTCATGATTCATGATTCATGATTCAATTCATGATTCATGATTCATGATTCAATTTATGATTCATGATTCATGATTCATGATTCAATTCATTACTCAATTCATGATTCATGATTCATGATTCAATTCATGATTCTTGATTCATGATTCAATTTATGATTTATGATTCATGATTCATTATTCAATTCATAATTCAATTTATGATTCATGATTCAATTCATGATTCAATTCATGATTCTTGATTCATGATACAATTTATGATTTATGATTCATGATTCAATTCATGATTCATAATTCATGATTCATGCTTCATTATTTATGATTCAATTCATGATTCATGATTTAAGATTCATGATTCATGATTTATGATTTAAGATTCATGATTCATGATTCATGATTCAATTCATGATTCATGAATCAATTCATGATTCAATTCCTGATTCAATTCATGATTCATGATTCAAATTTATAATTCATGATTTATGATTCATGATTTGATTCATGATTCCTGATTCATGATTCAATTCATGATTCATGATTCATTTTTACATTTATGATTCATGATTCATGATTTAATTCTTGATTCATGATTCGATTCATGATTCATGATTCATGATTCAATTCATGATTTATGATTCATGATTCATGATTCAATTCATGATACATTATTCATGATTAAATTCATGCTTCATGATTCATGATTTATGATTCATGATTCAATTCATGATTCATTATTCATGATTAAATTCATGATTCATGATTCAATTCATGATTCATTATTCATGATTAAATTCATGATTCATGATTCATGATTCAATTTATGATTCAATCCTTGATTCATGATTCAATTCATTAATCGATTCATGATTCAATTCATGATTCAATTCATGATTCATGATTCATGATTCAATTAATGATTCATGATTCATGATTCAATTCATGATCCATGATTCAATTCATGATTCATGATTCAAAATTCATGATTCAATTCATCATTCAAAATGCATGATTCATGATTCAATTCATGATTCATAATTCATGATTCATGAATCAATTCATGATTCATAATTAATGATTCATGATTCAATTCATGATTCAATTCATGATTCATGATTCAATTCATGATTCATGATTCAATTCATGATTCAATTCATGATTCATAATTCATGATTCATGATTCATGATTCAATTCATGATTCATGCTTCATAATTCATGATTCATGATTCATGATTCAATTCATGATTCATGATTCATGATTCAATTCATGATTCATGATTCATGATTCAATTCATGATTCATGATTCAATTCATGATTCATGATTCATGATTCAATTCATGATTCATGATTCGATTCATGATTCATGATTCAATTCATGATTCATGATTCAATTCATGATTCTTGATTTATGATTCAATTCATGATTAAATTCATGATTCATGATTAAATTTATGATTCATGATTCATGATTAAATTAATGATTCAATGCATGATTCATGATTCATGATTCAATTCATGATTCAATTCATGATTCATGATTCAATTTATGATTCATGATTCATGATTCAATTTATGATTCATGATTCATGAATCAGGATTCATGATTTAATTTATGATTTATGATTCATGATTCAATTCATGATTCATGATTCATGATTCATGCTTCATGATTCATCATTCAATTCATGATTCATGATTCAATTCATGATTCAATTCATGATTCATGATTCATGATTCAATTCATGATTTAATTCATGATTCTTGATTCATGATTTAATTCATGATTCAATTTATGATTTATGATTCATGATTCATGATTCAATTCATGATTCAATTTATGATTCATGATTCAATTCATGATTCAATTCATGATTCTTGATTCATGATTCAATTTATGACTTATGATTCATGATTCAATTCATGATTCATGATTCATGATTCATGCTTCATGATTCTTGATTCAATTCATGATTCATGATTCAATTCATGATTCATGATTTAAGATTCATGATTCATGAGTCATGATTTAAGATTCATGATTCATGATTCATGATTCAATTCATGATTCATGATTCAATTCATGATTCGATTCCTGATTCAATTCATGATTCATGATTCGATTTATGATTCATGATTCATGATTTCATTTTATTATTCATTATTCATGATTAAATTCATGATTCATGATTCAATTTATGATTCATGATATATGATTTAATTCATGATTCATGATTAATGATTCAATTCATGATTCAATTCATGATTCACTATTCATGATTCATGATTAAATTTATGATTCATTATTCATGATTCATGATTCAATCCATGATTCATGATTCAATTCATTAATCGATTCATGATTCAATTCATGATTCATGATTCAATTAATGATTCATGATTCATGATTTAATTCATGATTCATGATTCATGATTCATGATTCAATTCATGATTCAATTCATGATTCAAAATTCATGATTCATGATTCAATTCATGATTCATAATTCATGATTTAATTCATGATTCAATTCCTGATTCAATTCATGATTCATGATTCATGATTCAATTCATGATACATAATTCATGATTCATGAATCAATTCATGATTCATAATTCATGATTCATGATTCAATTCATGATTCGTTAATCATGATTCATGATTCAATTCATGATTCATTATTCATGATTCAATTAATGATTCAATTCATGATTCATGATTAATGATTCAATTCATGATTCAATTCATGATTCATGATTTATGATTCAATTCATGATTCAATTTATGATTCATGATTCAATTCATGATTCAATTCATGATTCATGATTCATGATTCAATTTATGATTCATGATTCAATTCATGATTCATAATTCATGATTCATGATTCAATTCATGATTCATGATTCATGATTTAATTCATGATTCTTGATTCATGATTTATGATTCAATTTATGATTCAATTCATGATTCAATTCATGATTCATGATTCATGATTCAATTCATGATTCATGATTCATGATTCAATTTATGATTCATGATTCGATTCATGATTCTTGATTCAATTCATGATTCATGATTCATGATTCATGATTCAATTCATGATTCTTGATTCATGATTCAATTCATGATTCAATTCATGATTCATGATTCATGATTCAATTCATGATTCATGATTCATGATTCATGATTCAATTCATGATTCTTGATTCATGATTCAATTCATGATTCAATTCATGATTCTTGATTCATGATTCAATTCATGATTCAATTCATGATTCATGATTCATGATTCAATTCATGATTTAATTCATGATTCTTGATTTATGATTCAATTTATGATTTATGATTCATGATTCAATTCATGATTCAATTTATGATTCATGATTCAATTCATGATTCAATTCATGATTCTTGATTCATGATTTAATTTATGCTTCATGATTCATGATTCAATTCATGATTCATGATTTAAGATTCATGATTCATGATTCATGATTTAAGATTCATGATTCATGATTTAATTCATGATTCATGATTTAATTCATGATTCGATTCCTGATTCAATTCATGATTCATTGTTCGATTTATGATTCATGATTCATGATTTGATTCATTATTCCTAATTCATGATTCAATTCATGATTCATGATTCATGATTCAATTCATGATTCATGATTCAATTCATGATTCAATTCATGATTCTTGATTTAATTTATGATTTATGATTCATGATTCAATTCATGATTCATGATTCATGATCCATGCTTCATGATTCATGATTCAATTCATGATTCATGATTTAAGATTCATGATTCATGATTCATGATTTAATTCATGATTCATGATTTAATTCATGATTCGATTCCTGATTCAATTCATGATTCATTGTTCGATTTATGATTCAATTCATGAATCTTGATTTAATTTATGATTTATGATTCATGATTCATGATTCAATTCATGATTCAATTTATGATTCATGATTCAATTCATGATTCATAATTCACGATTTATGATTCATGATTCAATTCATTATTCATGATTCATGATTCATGATTCATGATTCAATTCATGATTCATGATTCAATTCATGATTCAATTCATGATTCTTGATTTAATTTGTGATTTATGATTCATGATTCAATTCATGATTCATGATTCATGATCCATGCTTCATGATTCATGATTCAATTCATGATTCATGATTCATGATTCATGATTTGATTCATGATTCCTAATTCATGATTCAATTCATGATTCATGATTCATGATTCAATTCATGATTCATGATTCAATTCATGATTCAATTCATGATTCTTGATTTAATTTATGATTTATGATTCATGATTCATGATTCAATTCATGATTCAATTTATGATTCATGATTCAATTCATGATTCATAATTCACGATTTATGATTCATGATTCAATTCATTATTCATGATTCATGATTCATGATTCATGATTCAATTCATGATTCATGATTCATGATTCAATTTATGATTCATGATTCAATTCATGATTCATAATTCATGATTCATGATTCAATTCATGATTCATGATTCATGATTTAATTCATGATTCTTGATTCATGATTTATGATTCAATTCATGATTCAATTCATGATTCATGATTCATGATTCAATTCATGATTCATGATTCATGATTCAATTTATGATTCATGATTCGATTCATGATTCTTGATTCAATTCATGATTCATGATTCATGATTCATGATTCAATTCATGATTCTTGATTCATGATTCAATTCATGATTCAATTCATGATTCATGATTCATGATTCAATTCATGATTCATGATTCATGATTCATGATTCAATTCATGATTCTTGATTCATGATTCAATTCATGATTCAATTCATGATTCTTGATTCATGATTCAATTCATGATTCAATTCATGATTCATGATTCATGATTCAATTCATGATTTAATTCATGATTCTTGATTTATGATTCAATTTATGATTTATGATTCATGATTCAATTCATGATTCAATTTATGATTCATGATTCAATTCATGATTCAATTCATGATTCTTGATTCATGATTTAATTTATGCTTCATGATTCATGATTCAATTCATGATTCATGATTTAAGATTCATGATTCATGATTCATGATTTAAGATTCATGATTCATGATTTAATTCATGATTCATGATTTAATTCATGATTCGATTCCTGATTCAATTCATGATTCATTGTTCGATTTATGATTCATGATTCATGATTTGATTCATTATTCCTAATTCATGATTCAATTCATGATTCATGATTCATGATTCAATTCATGATTCATGATTCAATTCATGATTCAATTCATGATTCTTGATTTAATTTATGATTTATGATTCATGATTCAATTCATGATTCATGATTCATGATCCATGCTTCATGATTCATGATTCAATTCATGATTCATGATTTAAGATTCATGATTCATGATTCATGATTTAATTCATGATTCATGATTTAATTCATGATTCGATTCCTGATTCAATTCATGATTCATTGTTCGATTTATGATTCAATTCATGAATCTTGATTTAATTTATGATTTATGATTCATGATTCATGATTCAATTCATGATTCAATTTATGATTCATGATTCAATTCATGATTCATAATTCACGATTTATGATTCATGATTCAATTCATTATTCATGATTCATGATTCATGATTCATGATTCAATTCATGATTCATGATTCAATTCATGATTCAATTCATGATTCTTGATTTAATTTGTGATTTATGATTCATGATTCAATTCATGATTCATGATTCATGATCCATGCTTCATGATTCATGATTCAATTCATGATTCATGATTCATGATTCATGATTTGATTCATGATTCCTAATTCATGATTCAATTCATGATTCATGATTCATGATTCAATTCATGATTCATGATTCAATTCATGATTCAATTCATGATTCTTGATTTAATTTATGATTTATGATTCATGATTCATGATTCAATTCATGATTCAATTTATGATTCATGATTCAATTCATGATTCATAATTCACGATTTATGATTCATGATTCAATTCATTATTCATGATTCATGATTCATGATTCATGATTTAATTCATGAATCATGATTCAATTCATGATTCGATTCATGATTCAATTCAAGATTCGATTCATGATTCAATTCATGATTCATGATTCATGATTCAATTCATGATTCATGCTTCATGATTCATGATTCAATTCATGATTCATGATTTAAGATTCATGATTCATGATTCATGATTTAAGATTCAATTTATGATTCATGATTCATGATTCAATTCATGATTCATGATTAATGATTCAATTCATGATTCATGATTAATGATTCAATTCATGATTCAATTCATGATTCGATTCCTGATTCAATTAATGATACATGATTCGATTTATGATTATTGATTCATGATTCATGATTTGATTCATGATTCCTGATTCATGATTCAATTCATGATTCATGATTCAATTCATGATTCATGATTCGATTCATGATTCTTGATTCATGATTCATGATTCAATTCATGATTCATGATTCATGATTCAATTCATGATTCATGATTTGATTCATGATTTAATTCATGATTCATGATTCATGATTTAATTCATGATTCATGATTCGATTCATGATTCATGATTCATGATTCAATTCATGATTTATGATTCATGATTCATGATTCAATTCATGATTCATGATTCATGATTCATGATTAATGATTCAATTCATGATTCATGATTAATGATTCAATTCATAATTCATGATTCATGATTCAATTCATGCTTCATTATTCATGATTCATGATTCAATTCATGATTCATGATTCATTATTCAATTCATGATTCATTATTCATGATTAATGATTCAATCCATGATTCATAATTCAATTCATTAATCGATTCATGATTCAATTCATGATTCAATTCATGATTCATTTAATGATTCCTGATTCATGATTCAATTCATGATCCGTAATTCAATTCATGATTCATGATTCATGATTCAATTCATGATTCAAAATTCATGATTCATGATTCAATTCATGATTCATAATTCATGATTCAATTCATGATTCAATTCATAATTCATGATTCATGATTTATGATTCAATTCATGATTCATGATTCATGATTCAATTCATGATTCATGAATTATGATTCAATTCATGATTCATGATTCAATTCATGATTCATGATTCGATTCATGATTCATGATTCATGATTCAATTCATGATTAATGATTCATGATTCAATTCATGATTCATGATTCATGATTCAATTCATGATTCATGATTCAATTCATGATTCATGATTCATGATTCAATTCATGATTCTATTCATGATTCATGATTCAAGATTCAATTCATGATTCAATTCATGATTCATGATTCATGATTCAATTTATGATTCATGATTCATGATTCAATTTATGATTCATGATTCAATTCATGATTCATAATTCATGATTCATGATTCATGATTCAATTGATGATTCATGATTCATGATTCATGATTCAATTCATGATTCATGATTCAATTCATGATTCGATTCATTATTCAATTCATGATTAATGATTCATGATTCATGATTCAATACATGATTCATGATTCGATTCATGATTCATTAATCAATTCATGATTCATGATTCATGATTCATGATTCAATTCATGATTCATGATTCAATTCATGATTCGATTCATGATTCAATTCATGATTCATGATTCATGATTCAATTCATGATTCATGATTCATGCTTCATGATTCATGATTCAATTCATGATTCATGATTTAAGATTCATGATTCATGATTTAAGATTCATGATTCATGATTCAATTCATGATTCATGATTCGATTCATGATTCTTGATTCATGATTCATGATTCAATTCATGATTCATGATTCAATTCATGATTCATCATTCGATTCATAATTTAATTCATGATTCATGATTCATGATTTAATTCATGATTCATGATTCGATTCATGATTTATGATTCATGATTCAATTCATGATTTATGATTCAAGATTTATGATTCAATTCATGATTCATTATTCATGATTAAATTCATGATTCATGATTCAATTTATGATTCATGATTCATGATTCAATTCATGATTAATGATTCAATTCATGATTCAATTCATGATTCATGATTCATGATTCAATTCATGATTCATTATTCATGATTCATGATTAAATTCATGATTCATTATTCATGATTCATGATTCAATCCATGATTCATGATTCAATTCATTAATCGATTCATGGGTCAATTCATGATTCATGATTCATAATTCAATTTATGATTCATGATTCATGATTCATGATTCAATTCATGATTCAATTTATGATTCATGATTCAATTCATGATTCATAATTCATGATTCATGATTCATGATTCAATTTATGATTCATGATTCATGATTCATGATTCAATTCATGATTCAAATTATGATTCATGATTCAATTCATGATTCATGATTCATGATTCATGATTCAATTCATGATTCAAATTATGATTCATGATTCAATTCATGATTCATAATTCATGATTCATGACTCATGATTCAATTCATGATTCATGATTCAATTCATGATTCATGATTCATGATTCATGATTCAATTCATAATTCATGATTCAATTCATGATTCGATTCATGATACAATTCATGATTCAGGATTCATGATTCAATTCATGATTCATGATTCATGATTCATGCTTCATGATTCATGATTCAATTCATGATTCATGATTTAAGATTCATGATTCATGATTCATGATTTAAGATTCATGATTCATGATTCATGATTCAATTCATGATTCATGATTCAATTCATGATTCGATTCCTGATTCAATTCATGATTCAATTCATGATTCATGATTCATGATTTAATTAATGATTCATGATTCATGATTCAATTCATGATCCATGATTCAATTCATGATTCATGATTCATGATTCAATTCATGATTCAATTCATGATTCAAAATTCATGATTCATGATTCAATTCATGATTCATAATTCATGATTCAATTCCTGATTCAATTCCTGATTCAATTCATGATTCATGATTCATAATTCAATTCATGATACATAATTCATGATTCATGAATCAATTCATGATTCATAATTCATGATTCATGATTCAATTCATGATTCGTTAATCATGATACATGATTCAATTCATGATTCATGATTCATGATTCATGATTCAATTCATAATTCATGATTCAATTCATGATTCGATTCATGATACAATTCATGATTCAGGATTCATGATTCAATTCATGATTCATGATTCATGATTCATGCTTCATGATTCATGATTCAATTCATGATTCATGATTTAAGATTCATGATTCATGATTCATGATTTAAGATTCATGATTCATGATTCATGATTCAATTCATGATTCATGATTCAATTCATGATTCGATTCCTGATTCAATTCATGATTCAATTCATGATTCATGATTCATGATTTAATTAATGATTCATGATTCATGATTCAATTCATGATCCATGATTCAATTCATGATTCATGATTCATGATTCAATTCATGATTCATGATTCATGATTCAAAATTCATGATTCATGATTCAATTCATGATTCATAATTCATGATTCAATTCCTGATTCAATTCCTGATTCAATTCATGATTCATGATTCATAATTCAATTCATGATACATAATTCATGATTCATGAATCAATTCATGATTCATAATTCATGATTCATGATTCAATTCATGATTCGTTAATCATGATACATGATTCAATTCATGATTCATTATTCATGTTTCAATTCATGATTCAATTTATGATTCATGATTCATGATTCAATTAATTAATTCATGATTCATGATTCAATTCATGATTCATGATTAATGATTCAATTCATGATTCATGATTAATGATTCAATTCATGATTCAATTCATGATTCATGATTCAGGATTCAATTCATGATTCATTATTCATGATTCATGATTCAATCCATGATTCATGATTCAATTCATTAATCGATTCACGATTCAATTCATGATTCAATTCATGATTCATGATTCATTTAATGATTCATGATTCATTATTCAATTCATGATCCGTAATTCAATTCATGATTCATGATTCATGATTCAATTCATGATTCAAAATTCATGATTCATGATTCAATTCATGATTCATAATTCATGATTCAATTCATGATTCAATTCATGATTCAATTCATGATTCATGATTCATGATTCATGATTCAATTCATGATTCATAATTCATGATTCATGAATCAATTCATGATTCATAATTCATGATTCATGATTCAATTCATAATTCAATTCATGATTCATTAATCATGATTCATGATTCAATTCATGATTCATGATTCATGATTTATAATTCAATTCATGATTCATGATTCATGATTCAATTCATGATTCATGATTCATGATTCAATTCATGATTCATGATTCAATTCATGATTCATGATTCGATTCATGATTTATGATTCATGATTCAATTCATGATTAATGATTCATGATTCAATTCATGATTCATGATTCATGATTCAATTCATGATTCATGATTCATGATTCATAATTCAATTCATGATTCATGATTCATGATTCAATTCATGATTCAATTCATGATTCATGATTCAAGATTCAATTCATGATTCAATTCATGATTCATGATTCAATTTATGATTCATGATTCATGATTCATGATTCATGCTTCATGATTCATGATTCAATTTATGATTCATGATTCATGATTCATGATTCAATTCATGATTAATGATTCAATTCATGATTCAATTCATGATTCATGATTCATGATTCAATTCATGATTCATTATTCATGATTCATGATTAAATTCATGATTCATTATTCATGATTCATGATTCAATCCATGATTCATGATTCAATTCATTAATCGATTCATGGGTCAATTCAGGATTCATGATTCATGATTCAATTCATGATTCATGATTCGATTCATGATTCAATTTATGATTCATGATTCATGATTCATGATTCAATTCATGATTCAATTTATGATTCATGATTCAATTCATGATTCATAATTCATGATTCATGATTCAATTCATGATTCATGATTCAATTCATGATTCTATTCATGATTCATGATTCAAGATTCAATTCATGATTCAATTCATGATTCATGATTCATGATTCAATTTATGATTCATGATTCATGATTCAATTCATGATTCAATTTATGATTCATGATTCAATTCATGATTCATAATTCATGATTCATGATTCATGATTCAATTGATGATTCATGATTCATGATTCATGATTCAATTCATGATTCATGATTCAATTCATGATTCGATTCATTATTCAATTCATGATTAATGATTCATGATTCATGATTCAATACATGATTCATGATTCGATTCATGATTCATGATTCAATTCATGATTCATGATTCATGATTCATGATTCAATTCATGATTCATGATTCAATTCATGATTCGATTCATGATTCAATTCATGATTCATGATTCATGATTCAATTCATGATTCATGATTCATGCTTCATGATTCATGATTCAATTCATGATTCATGATTTAAGATTCATGATTCATGATTTAAGATTCATGATTCATGATTCAATTCATGATTCATGATTCGATTCATGATTCTTGATTCATGATTCATGATTCAATTCATGATTCATGATTCAATTCATGATTTATCATTCGATTCATAATTTAATTCATGATTCATGATTCATGATTTAATTCATGATTCATGATTCGATTCATGATTCATGATTCATGATTCAATTCATGATTTATGATTCAAGATTCATGATTCAATTCATGATTCATTATTCATGATTAAATTCATGATTCATGATTCAATTTATGATTCATGATTCATGATTCATGATTCAATTCATGATTAATGATTCAATTCATGATTCAATTCATGATTCATGATTCATGATTCAATTCATGATTCATTATTCATGATTCATGATTAAATTCATGATTCATTATTCATGATTCATGATTCAATCCATGATTCATGATTCAATTCATTAATCGATTCATGGGTCAATTCATGATTCATGATTCATGATTCAATTCATGATTCATGATTCGATTCATGATTCAATTTATGATTCATGATTCATGATTCATGATTCAATTCATGATTCAATTTATGATTCATGATTCAATTCATGATTCATAATTCATGATTCATGATTCATGATTCAATTTATGATTCATGATTCATGATTCATGATTCAATTCATGATTCAAATTATGATTCATGATTCAATTCATGATTCATAATTCATGATTCATGATTCATGATTCAATTCATGATTCATGATTCATGATTCATGATTCATGATTCAATTCATGATTCATGATTCAATTCATGATTCGATTCATGATTCAATTCATGATTCATGATTCAATTCATGATTCATGATTCATGATTCATGATTCAATTCATAATTCATGATTCAATTCATGATTCGATTCATGATACAATTCATGATTCAGGATTCATGATTCAATTCATGATTCATGATTCATGATTCATGATTCATGATTCATGATTCAATTCATGATTCATGATTTAAGATTCATGATTCATGATTCATGATTTAAGATTCATGATTCATGATTCATGATTCAATTCATGATTCGATTCCTGATTCAATTCATGATTCAATTCATGATTCATGATTCATGATTCAATTAATGATTCATGATTCATGATTCAATTCATGATCCATGATTCAATTCATGATTCATGATTCATGATTCAATTCATGATTCAATTCATGATTCAAAATTCATGATTCATGATTCAATTCATGATTCATAATTCATGATTCAATTCCTGATTCAATTCCTGATTCAATTCATGATTCATGATTCATAATTCAATTCATGATACATAATTCATGATTCATGAATCAATTCATGATTCATAATTCATGATTCATGATTCAATTCATGATTCGTTAATCATGATACATGATTCAATTCATGATTCATTATTCATGTTTCAATTCATGATTCAATTTATGATTCATGATTCATGATTCAATTCATTAATTCATGATTCATGATTCAATTCATGATTCATGATTAATGATTCAATTCATGATTCATGATTAATGATTCAATTCATGATTCATTTCATGATTCATGATTCAGGATTCAATTCATGATTCATTATTCATGATTCATGATTCAATCCATGATTCATGATTCAATTCATTAATCGATTCACGATTCAATTCATGATTCAATTCATGATTCATGATTCATGATTCAATTCATGATCCGTAATTCAATTCGTGATTCATGATTCATGATTCAATTCATGATTCAAAATTCATGATTCATGATTCAATTCATGATTCATAATTCATGATTCAATTCATGATTCAATTCATGATTCAATTCATGATTCATGATTCATGATTCATGATTCAATTCATGATTCATAATTCATGATTCATGAATCAATTCATGATTCATAATTCATGATTCATGATTCAATTCATAATTCAATTCATGATTCATTAATCATGATTCATGATTCAATTCATGATTCATGATTCATGATCTATAATTCAATTCATGATTCATGATTCATGATTCAATTCATGATTCATGATTCAATTCATGATTCATGATTCGATTCATGATTTATGATTCATGATTCAATTCATGATTAATGATTCATGATTCAATTCATGATTCATGATTCATGATTCAATTCATGATTCATGATTCATGATTCAATTCATGATTCAATTCATGATTCATGATTCAAGATTCAATTCATGATTCAATTCATGATTCATGATTCAATTTATGATTCATGATTCATGATTCAATTCATGATTCATGATTCATGATTCAATTCATGATTCAATTCATGATTCATGATTCAAGATTCAATTCATGATTCAATTCATGATTCATGATTCAATTTATGATTCATGATTCATGATTCATGATTCAATTCATGATTAATGATTCAATTCATGATTCAATTCATGATTCATGATTCATGATTCAATTCATGATTCATTATTCATGATTCATGATTAAATTCATGATTCATTATTCATGATTCATGATTCAATCCATGATTCATGATTCAATTCATTAATCGATTCATGGGTCAATTCAGGATTCATGATTCATGATTCAATTCATGATTCATGATTCGATTCATGATTCAATTTATGATTCATGATTCATGATTCATGATTCAATTCATGATTCAATTTATGATTCATGATTCAATTCATGATTCATAATTCATGATTCATGATTCATGATTCAATTTATGATTCATGATTCATGATTCATGATTCAATTCATGATTCAAATTATGATTCATGATTCAATTCATGATTCATAATTCATGATTCATGATTCATGATTCAATTCATGATTCATGATTCATGATTCATGATTCAATTCATGATTCATGATTCAATTCATGATTCGATTCATGATTCAATTCATGATTCATGATTCAATACATGATTCATGATTCGATTCATGATTCATGATTCAATTCATGATTCAATTCATGATTCAATTCATGATTCAATTCATGATTCATGATTCATGATTCATGATTCATGATTCAATTTATGATTCATGATACATGATTCATGATTCAGTTAATGATTCAATTCATGATTCATGATTCATGATTCAATTCATGATTCATGATTCATGATTCAATTTATGATTCATGATTCATGATTCATGATTCAATTCATTACTCAATTCATGATTCATGATTCATGATTCAATTCATGATTCTTGATTCATGATTCAATTTATGATTTATGATTCATGATTCATTATTCAATTCATAATTCAATTTATGATTCATGATTCAATTCATGATTCAATTCATGATTCTTGATTCATGATACAATTTATGATTTATGATTCATGATTCAATTCATGATTCATAATTCATGATTCATGCTTCATTATTTATGATTCAATTCATGATTCATGATTTAAGATTCGTGATTCATGATTTATGATTTAAGATTCATGATTCATGATTCATGATTCAATTCATGATTCATGAATCAATTCATGATTCAATTCCTGATTCAATTCATGATTCATGATTCAAATTTATAATTCATGATTTATGATTCATGATTTGATTCATGATTCCTGATTCATGATTCAATTCATGATTCATGATTCATTTTTAAATTTATGATTCATGATTCATGATTTAATTCTTGATTCATGATTCGATTCATGATTCATGATTCATGATTCAATTCATGATTTATGATTCATGATTCATGATTCAATTCATGATACATTATTCATGATTAAATTCATGCTTCATGATTCATGATTTATGATTCATGATTCAATTCATGATTCATTATTCATGATTAAATTCATGATTCATGATTCAATTCATGATTCATTATTCATGATTAAATTCATGATTCATGATTCATGATTCAATTTATGATTCAATCCTTGATTCATGATTCAATTCATTAATCGATTCATGATTCAATTCATGATTCAATTCATGATTCATGATTCATGATTCAATTAATGATTCATGATTCATGATTCAATTCATGATCCATGATTCAATTCATGATTCATGATTCATGATTCAAAATTCATGATTCAATTCATCATTCAAAATGCATGATTCATGATTCAATTCATGATTCAAAATTCATGATTCATGATTCAATTCATGATTCATAATTCATGATTCAATTCATGATTCAATTCATGATTCAATTCATGATTCATGATTCATGATTCATGATTCAATTCATGATTCATAATTCATGATTCATGAATCAATTCATGATTCATAATTCATGATTCATGATTCAATTCATAATTCAATTCATGATTCATTAATCATGATTCATGATTCAATTCATGATTCATGATTCATGATCTATAATTCAATTCATGATTCATGATTCATGATTCAATTCATGATTCATGATTCAATTCATGATTCATGATTCAATTCATGATTCATGATTCGATTCATGATTTATGATTCATGATTCAATTCATGATTAATGATTCATGATTCAATTCATGATTCATGATTCATGATTCAATTCATGATTCATGATTCATGATTCAATTCATGATTCAATTCATGATTCATGATTCAAGATTCAATTCATGATTCAATTCATGATTCATGATTCAATTTATGATTCATGATTCATGATTCAATTCATGATTCATGATTCATGATTCAATTCATGATTCAATTCATGATTCATGATTCAAGATTCAATTCATGATTCAATTCATGATTCATAATTCATGATTCATGATTCATGATTCAATTTATGATTCATGATTCATGATTCATGATTCAATTCATGATTCAAATTATGATTCATGATTCAATTCATGATTCATAATTCATGATTCATGATTCATGATTCAATTCATGATTCATGATTCATGATTCATGATTCAATTCATGATTCATGATTCAATTCATGATTCGATTCATGATTCAATTCATGATTCATGATTCAATACATGATTCATGATTCGATTCATGATTCATGATTCAATTCATGATTCAATTCATGATTCAATTCATGATTCAATTCATGATTCATGATTCATGATTCATGATTCATGATTCAATTTATGATTCATGATACATGATTCATGATTCAGTTAATGATTCAATTCATGATTCATGATTCATGATTCAATTCATGATTCATGATTCATGATTCAATTTATGATTCATGATTCATGATTCATGATTCAATTCATTACTCAATTCATGATTCATGATTCATGATTCAATTCATGATTCTTGATTCATGATTCAATTTATGATTTATGATTCATGATTCATTATTCAATTCATAATTCAATTTATGATTCATGATTCAATTCATGATTCAATTCATGATTCTTGATTCATGATACAATTTATGATTTATGATTCATGATTCAATTCATGATTCATAATTCATGATTCATGCTTCATTATTTATGATTCAATTCATGATTCATGATTTAAGATTCGTGATTCATGATTTATGATTTAAGATTCATGATTCATGATTCATGATTCAATTCATGATTCATGAATCAATTCATGATTCAATTCCTGATTCAATTCATGATTCATGATTCAAATTTATAATTCATGATTTATGATTCATGATTTGATTCATGATTCCTGATTCATGATTCAATTCATGATTCATGATTCATTTTTAAATTTATGATTCATGATTCATGATTTAATTCTTGATTCATGATTCGATTCATGATTCATGATTCATGATTCAATTCATGATTTATGATTCATGATTCATGATTCAATTCATGATACATTATTCATGATTAAATTCATGCTTCATGATTCATGATTTATGATTCATGATTCAATTCATGATTCATTATTCATGATTAAATTCATGATTCATGATTCAATTCATGATTCATTATTCATGATTAAATTCATGATTCATGATTCATGATTCAATTTATGATTCAATCCTTGATTCATGATTCAATTCATTAATCGATTCATGATTCAATTCATGATTCAATTCATGATTCATGATTCATGATTCAATTAATGATTCATGATTCATGATTCAATTCATGATCCATGATTCAATTCATGATTCATGATTCATGATTCAAAATTCATGATTCAATTCATCATTCAAAATGCATGATTCATGATTCAATTCATGATTCCTAATTCATGATTCATGAATCAATTCATGATTCATAATTAATGATTCATGATTCAATTCATGATTCAATTCATGATTCATGATTCAATTCATGATTCATGATTCAATTCATGATTCAATTCATGATTCATAATTCATGATTCATGATTCATGATTCAATTCATGATTCATGCTTCATAATTCATGATTCATGATTCATGATTCAATTCATGATTCATGATTCATGATTCAATTCATGATTCATGATTCATGATTCAATTCATGATTCATGATTCAATTCATGATTCATGATTCATGATTCAATTCATGATTCATGATTCGATTCATGATTCATGATTCAATTCATGATTCATGATTTATGATTCATGATTCAATTCATGATTCTTGATTTATGATTCAATTCATGATTAAATTCATGATTCATGATTAAATTTATGATTCATGATTCATGATTCATGATTAAATTAATGATTCAATTCATGATTCATGATTCATGATTCAATTCATGATTCAATTCATGATTCATGATTCAATTTATGATTCATGATTCATGATTCAATTTATGATTCATGATTCATGAATCAGGATTCATGATTTAATTTATGATTTATGATTCATGATTCAATTCATGATTCATGATTCATGATTCATGCTTCATGATTCATCATTCAATTCATGATTCATGATTCAATTCATGATTCAATTCATGATTCATGATTCATGATTCAATTCATGATTTAATTCATGATTCTTGATTCATGATTTAATTCATGATTCTTGATTCATGATTCAATTTATGATTTATGATTCATGATTCATGATTCAATTCATGATTCAATTTATGATTCATGATTCAATTCATGATTCAATTCATGATTCTTGATTCATGATTCAATTTATGACTTATGATTCATGATTCAATTCATGATTCATGATTCATGATTCATGCTTCATGATTCTTGATTCAATTCATGATTCATGATTCAATTCATGATTCATGATTTAAGATTCATGATTCATGAGTCATGATTTAAGATTCATGATTCATGATTCATGATTCAATTCATGATTCATGATTCAATTCATGATTCGATTCCTGATTCAATTCATGATTCATGATTCGATTTATGATTCATGATTCATGATTTCATTTTATTATTCATTATTCATGATTAAATTCATGATTCATGATTCAATTTATGATTCATGATATATGATTTAATTCATGATTCATGATTAATGATTCAATTCATGATTCAATTCATGATTCACTATTCATGATTCATGATTAAATTCATGATTCATTATTCATGATTCATGATTCAATCCATGATTCATGATTCAATTCATTAATCGATTCATGATTCAATTCATGATTCATGATTCAATTAATGATTCATGATTCATGATTTAATTCATGATTCATGATTCATGATTCATGATTCAATTCATGATTCAATTCATGATTCAAAATTCATGATTCATGATTCAATTCATGATTCATAATTCATGATTTAATTCATGATTCAATTCCTGATTCAATTCATGATTCATGATTCATGATTCAATTCATGATACATAATTCATGATTCATGAATCAATTCATGATTCATAATTCATGATTCATGATTCAATTCATGATTCGTTAATCATGATTCATGATTCAATTCATGATTCATTATTCATGATTCAATTCATGATTCAATTCATGATTCATGATTAATGATTCAATTCATGATTCAATTCATGATTCATGATTTATGATTCAATTCATGATTCAATTTATGATTCATGATTCAATTCATGATTCAATTCATGATTCATGATTCATGATTCAATTTATGATTCATGATTCAATTCATGATTCATAATTCATGATTCATGATTCAATTCATGATTCATGATTCATGATTTAATTCATGATTCTTGATTCATGATTTATGATTCAATTCATGATTCAATTCATGATTCATGATTCATGATTCAATTCATGATTCATGATTCATGATTCAATTTATGATTCATGATTCGATTCATGATTCTTGATTCAATTCATGATTCATGATTCATGATTCATGATTCAATTCATGATTCTTGATTCATGATTCAATTCATGATTCAATTCATGATTCATGATTCATGATTCAATTCATGATTCATGATTCATGATTCATGATTCAATTCATGATTCTTGATTCATGATTCAATTCATGATTCAATTCATGATTCTTGATTCATGATTCAATTCATGATTCAATTCATGATTCATGATTCATGATTCAATTCATGATTTAATTCATGATTCTTGATTTATGATTCAATTTATGATTTATGATTCATGATTCAATTCATGATTCAATTTATGATTCATGATTCAATTCATGATTCAATTCATGATTCTTGATTCATGATTTAATTTATGCTTCATGATTCATGATTCAATTCATGATTCATGATTTAAGATTCATGATTCATGATTCATGATTTAAGATTCATGATTCATGATTTAATTCATGATTCATGATTTAATTCATGATTCGATTCCTGATTCAATTCATGATTCATTGTTCGATTTATGATTCATGATTCATGATTTGATTCATTATTCCTAATTCATGATTCAATTCATGATTCATGATTCATGATTCAATTCATGATTCATGATTCAATTCATGATTCAATTCATGATTCTTGATTTAATTTATGATTTATGATTCATGATTCAATTCATGATTCATGATTCATGATCCATGCTTCATGATTCATGATTCAATTCATGATTCATGATTTAAGATTCATGATTCATGATTCATGATTTAATTCATGATTCATGATTTAATTCATGATTCGATTCCTGATTCAATTCATGATTCATTGTTCGATTTATGATTCAATTCATGAATATTGATTTAATTTATGATTTATGATTCATGATTCATGATTCAATTCATGATTCAATTTATGATTCATGATTCAATTCATGATTCATAATTCACGATTTATGATTCATGATTCAATTCATTATTCATGATTCATGATTCATGATTCATGATTCAATTCATGATTCATGATTCAATTCATGATTCAATTCATGATTCTTGATTTAATTTGTGATTTATGATTCATGATTCAATTCATGATTCATGATTCATATTCCATGCTTCATGATTCATGATTCAATTCATGATTCATGATTCATGATTCATGATTTGATTCATGATTCCTAATTCATGATTCAATTCATGATTCATGATTCAATTCATGATTCATGATTCAATTCATGATTCAATTCATGATTCTTGATTTAATTTATGATTTATGATTCATGATTCATGATTCAATTCATGATTCAATTTATGATTCATGATTCAATTCATGATTCATAATTCACGATTTATGATTCATGATTCAATTCATTATTCATGATTCATGATTCATGATTCATGATTTAATTCATGAATCATGATTCAATTCATAATTCGATTCATGATTCAATTCAAGATTCGATTCATGATTCAATTCATGATTCATGATTCATGATTCAATTCATGATTCATGCTTCATGATTCATGATTCAATTCATGATTCATGATTTAAGATTCATGATTCATGATTCATGATTTAAGATTCAATTTATGATTCATGAATCATGATTCAATTCATGATTCATGATTAATGATTCAATTCATGATTCATGATTGATGATTCAATTCATGATTCAATTCATGATTCGATTCCTGATTCAATTAATGATACATGATTCGATTTATGATTATTGATTCATGATTCATGATTTGATTCATGATTCCTGATTCATGATTCAATTCATGATTCATGATTCAATTCATGATTCATGATTCGATTCATGATTCTTGATTCATGATTCATGATTCAATTCATGATTCATGATTCATGATTCAATTCATGATTCATGATTTGATTCATGATTTAATTCATGATTCATGATTCATGATTTAATTCATGATTCATGATTCGATTCATGATTCATGATTCATGATTCAATTCATGATTTATGATTCATGATTCATGATTCAATTCATGATTCATGATTCATGATTCAATTCATGATTCATGATTAATGATTCAATTCATGATTCATGATTAATGATTCAATTCATAATTCATGATTCATGATTCAATTCATGCTTCATTATTCATGATTCATGATTCAATTCATGATTCATGATTCATTATTCAATTCATGATTCATTATTCATGATTAATGATTCAATCCATGATTCATGATTCAATTCATTAATCGATTCATGATTCAATTCATGATTCAATTCATGATTCATTTAATGATTCCTGATTCATGATTCAATTCATGATCCGTAATTCAATTCATGATTCATGATTCATGATTCAATTCATGATTCAAAATTCATGATTCATGATTCAATTCATGATTCATAATTCATGATTCAATTCATGATTCAATTCATGATTCATGATTCATAATTCATGATTCAATTCATGATTCATGATTCATAATTCATGATTCATTATTTAATTCATAATTCAATTCATGATTCATTAATCATGATTCATGATTCAATTCATAATTCATGATTCATGATTTATGATTCAATTCATGATTCATGATTCATGATTCAATTCATGATTCATGAATTATGATTCAATTCATGATTCATGATTCAATTCATGATTCATGATTCGATTCATGATTCATGATTCATGATTCAATTCATGATTAATGATTCATGATTCAATTCATGATTCATGATTCATGATTCAATTCATGATTCATGATTCAATTCATGATTCATGATTCATGATTCAATTCATGATTCTATTCATGATTCATGATTCAAGATTCAATTCATGATTCAATTCATGATTCATGATTCATGATTCAATTTATGATTCATGATTCATGATTCAATTTATGATTCATGATTCAATTCATGATTCATAATTCATGATTCATGATTCATGATTCAATTGATGATTCATGATTCATGATTCATGATTCAATTCATGATTCATGATTCAATTCATGATTCGATTCATTATTCAATTCATGATTAATGATTCATGATTCATGATTCAATACATGATTCATGATTCGATTCATGATTCATTAATCAATTCATGATTCATGATTCATGATTCATGATTCAATTCATGATTCATGATTCAATTCATGATTCGATTCATGATTCAATTCTTGATTCATGATTCATGATTCAATTCATGATTCATGATTCATGCTTCATGATTCATGATTCAATTCATGATTCATGATTTAAGATTCATGATTCATGATTTAAGATTCATGATTCATGATTCAATTCATGATTCATGATTCGATTCATGATTCTTGATTCATGATTCATGATTCAATTCATGATTCATGATTCAATTCATGATTCATCATTCGATTCATAATTTAATTCATGATTCATGATTCATGATTTAATTCATGATTCATGATTCGATTCATGATTCATGATTCATGATTCAATTCATGATTTATGATTCAAGATTTATGATTCAATTCATGATTCATTATTCATGATTAAATTCATGATTCATGATTCAATTTATGATTCATGATTCATGATTCATGATTCAATTCATGATTAATGATTCAATTCATGATTCAATTCATGATTCATGATTCATGATTCAATTCATGATTCATTATTCATGATTCATGATTAAATTCATGATTCATTATTCATGATTCATGATTCAATCCATGATTCATGATTCAATTCATTAATCGATTCATGGGTCAATTCATGATTCATGATTCATAATTCAATTTATGATTCATGATTCATGATTCATGATTCAATTCATGATTCAATTTATGATTCATGATTCAATTCATGATTCATAATTCATGATTCATGATTCATGATTCAATTTATGATTCATGATTCATGATTCATGATTCAATTCATGATTCAAATTATGATTCATGATTCAATTCATGATTCATGATTCATGATTCATGATTCAATTCATGATTCAAATTATGATTCATGATTCAATTCATGATTCATAATTCATGATTCATGACTCATGATTCAATTCATGATTCATGATTCAATTCATGATTCATGATTCATGATTCATGATTCAATTCATAATTCATGATTCAATTCATGATTCGATTCATGATACAATTCATGATTCAGGATTCATGATTCAATTCATGATTCATGATTCATGATTCATGCTTCATGATTCATGATTCAATTCATGATTCATGATTTAAGATTCATGATTCATGATTCATGATTTAAGATTCATGATTCATGATTCATGATTCAATTCATGATTCATGATTCAATTCATGATTCGATTCCTGATTCAATTCATGATTCAATTCATGATTCATGATTCATGATTTAATTAATGATTCATGATTCATGATTCAATTCATGATCCATGATTCAATTCATGATTCAATTCATGATTCAATTCATGATTCAAAATTCATGATTCATGATTCAATTCATGATTCATAATTCATGATTCAATTCCTGATTCAATTCCTGATTCAATTCATGATTCATGATTCATAATTCAATTCATGATACATAATTCATGATTCATGAATCAATTCATGATTCATAATTCATGATTCATGATTCAATTCATGATTCGTTAATCATGATACATGATTCAATTCATGATTCATGATTCATGATTCATGATTCAATTCATAATTCATGATTCAATTCATGATTCGATTCATGATACAATTCATGATTCAGGATTCATGATTCAATTCATGATTCATGATTCATGATTCATGCTTCATGATTCATGATTCAATTCATGATTCATGATTTAAGATTCATGATTCATGATTCATGATTTAAGATTCATGATTCATGATTCATGATTCAATTCATGATTCATGATTCAATTCATGATTCGATTCCTGATTCAATTCATGATTCAATTCATGATTCATGATTCATGATTTAATTAATGATTCATGATTCATGATTCAATTCATGATCCATGATTCAATTCATGATTCATGATTCATGATTCAATTCATGATTCAATTCATGATTCAAAATTCATGATTCATGATTCAATTCATGATTCATAATTCATGATTCAATTCCTGATTCAATTCCTGATTCAATTCATGATTCATGATTCATAATTCAATTCATGATACATAATTCATGATTCATGAATCAATTCATGATTCATAATTCATGATTCATGATTCAATTCATGATTCGTTAATCATGATACATGATTCAATTCATGATTCATTATTCATGTTTCAATTCATGATTCAATTTATGATTCATGATTCATGATTCAATTAATTAATTCATGATTCATGATTCAATTCATGATTCATGATTAATGATTCAATTCATGATTCATGATTAATGATTCAATTCATGATTCAATTCATGATTCATGATTCAGGATTCAATTCATGATTCATTATTCATGATTCATGATTCAATCCATGATTCATGATTCAATTCATTAATCGATTCACGATTCAATTCATGATTCAATTCATGATTCATGATTCATTTAATGATTCATGATTCATTATTCAATTCATGATCCGTAATTCAATTCATGATTCATGATTCATGATTCAATTCATGATTCAAAATTCATGATTCATGATTCAATTCATGATTCATAATTCATGATTCAATTCATGATTCAATTCATGATTCAATTCATGATTCATGATTCATGATTCATGATTCAATTCATGATTCATAATTCATGATTCATGAATCAATTCATGATTCATAATTCATGATTCATGATTCAATTCATAATTCAATTCATGATTCATTAATCATGATTCATGATTCAATTCATGATTCATGATTCATGATTTATAATTCAATTCATGATTCATGATTCATGATTCAATTCATGATTCATGATTCATGATTCAATTCATGATTCATGATTCAATTCATGATTCATGATTCGATTCATGATTTATGATTCATGATTCAATTCATGATTAATGATTCATGATTCAATTCATGATTCATGATTCATGATTCAATTCATGATTCATGATTCATGATTCATAATTCAATTCATGATTCATGATTCATGATTCAATTCATGATTCAATTCATGATTCATGATTCAAGATTCAATTCATGATTCAATTCATGATTCATGATTCAATTTATGATTCATGATTCATGATTCATCATTCATGCTTCATGATTCATGATTCAATTTATGATTCATGATTCATGATTCATGATTCAATTCATGATTAATGATTCAATTCATGATTCAATTCATGATTCATGATTCATGATTCAATTCATGATTCATTATTCATGATTCATGATTAAATTCATGATTCATTATTCATGATTCATGATTCAATCCATGATTCATGATTCAATTCATTAATCGATTCATGGGTCAATTCAGGATTCATGATTCATGATTCAATTCATGATTCATGATTCGATTCATGATTCAATTTATGATTCATGATTCATGATTCATGATTCAATTCATGATTCAATTTATGATTCATGATTCAATTCATGATTCATAATTCATGATTCATGATTCAATTCATGATTCATGATTCATGATTCAATTCATGATTCTATTCATGATTCATGATTCAAGATTCAATTCATGATTCAATTCATGATTCATGATTCATGATTCAATTTATGATTCATGATTCATGATTCAATTCATGATTCAATTTATGATTCATGATTCAATTCATGATTCATAATTCATGATTCATGATTCATGATTCAATTGATGATTCATGATTCATGATTCATGATTCAATTCATGATTCATGATTCAATTCATGATTCGATTCATTATTCAATTCATGATTAATGATTCATGATTCATGATTCAATACATGATTCATGATTCGATTCATGATTCATGATTCAATTCATGATTCATGATTCATGATTCATGATTCAATTCATGATTCATGATTCAATTCATGATTCGATTCATGATTCAATTCATGATTCATGATTCATGATTCAATTCATGATTCATGATTCATGCTTCATGATTCATGATTCAATTCATGATTCATGATTTAAGATTCATGATTCATGATTTAAGATTCATGATTCATGATTCAATTCATGATTCATGATTCGATTCATGATTCTTGATTCATGATTCATGATTCAATTCATGATTCATGATTCAATTCATGATTTATCATTCGATTCATAATTTAATTCATGATTCATGATTCATGATTTAATTCATGATTCATGATTCGATTCATGATTCATGATTCATGATTCAATTCATGATTTATGATTCAAGATTCATGATTCAATTCATGATTCATTATTCATGATTAAATTCATGATTCATGATTCAATTTATGATTAATGATTCAATTCATGATTCAATTCATGATTCATGATTCATGATTCAATTCATGATTCATTATTCATGATTCATGATTAAATTCATGATTCATTATTCATGATTCATGATTCAATCCATGATTCATGATTCAATTCATTAATCGATTCATGGGTCAATTCATGATTCATGATTCATGATTCAATTCATGATTCATGATTCGATTCATGATTCAATTTATGATTCATGATTCATGATTCATGATTCAATTCATGATTCAATTTATGATTCATGATTCAATTCATGATTCATAATTCATGATTCATGATTCATGATTCAATTTATGATTCATGATTCATGATTCATGATTCAATTCATGATTCAAATTATGATTCATGATTCAATTCATGATTCATAATTCATGATTCATGATTCAATTCATGATTCATGATTCATGATTCATGATTCATGATTCAATTCATGATTCATGATTCAATTCATGATTCGATTCATGATTCAATTCATGATTCATGATTCAATTCATGATTCATGATTCATGATTCATGATTCAATTCATAATTCATGATTCAATTCATGATTCGATTCATGATACAATTCATGATTCAGGATTCATGATTCAATTCATGATTCATGATTCATGATTCATGCTTCATGATTCATGATTCAATTCATGATTCATGATTTAAGATTCATGATTCATGATTCATGATTTAAGATTCATGATTCATGATTCATGATTCAATTCATGATTCATGATTCAATTCATGATTCGATTCCTGATTCAATTCATGATTCAATTCATGATTCATGATTCATGATTCAATTAATGATTCATGATTCATGATTCAATTCATGATCCATGATTCAATTCATGATTCATGATTCATGATTCAATTCATGATTCAATTCATGATTCAAAATTCATGATTCATGATTCAATTCATGATTCATAATTCATGATTCAATTCCTGATTCAATTCCTGATTCAATTCATGATTCATGATTCATAATTCAATTCATGATACATAATTCATGATTCATGAATCAATTCATGTTTCATAATTCATGATTCATGATTCAATTCATGATTCGTTAATCATGATACATGATTCAATTCATGATTCATTATTCATGTTTCAATTCATGATTCAATTTATGATTCATGATTCATGATTCAATTCATTAATTCATGATTCATGATTCAATTCATGATTCATGATTAATGATTCAATTCATGATTCATGATTAATGATTCAATTCATGATTCATTTCATGATTCATGATTCAGGATTCAATTCATGATTCATTATTCATGATTCATGATTCAATCCATGATTCATGATTCAATTCATTAATCGATTCACGATTCAATTCATGATTCAATTCATGATTCATGATTCATGATTCAATTCATGATCCGTAATTCAATTCGTGATTCATGATTCATGATTCAATTCATGATTCAAAATTCATGATTCATGATTCAATTCATGATTCATAATTCATGATTCAATTCATGATTCAATTCATGATTCAATTCATGATTCATGATTCATGATTCATGATTCAATTCATGATTCATAATTCATGATTCATGAATCAATTCATGATTCATAATTCATGATTCATGATTCAATTCATAATTCAATTCATGATTCATTAATCATGATTCATGATTCAATTCATGATTCATGATTCATGATCTATAATTCAATTCATGATTCATGATTCATGATTCAATTCATGATTCATGATTCAATTCATGATTCATGATTCAATTCATGATTCATGATTCGATTCATGATTTATGATTCATGATTCAATTCATGATTAATGATTCATGATTCAATTCATGATTCATGATTCATGATTCAATTCATGATTCAATTCATGATTCATGATTCAAGATTCAATTCATGATTCAATTCATGATTCATGATTCAATTTATGATTCATGATTCATGATTCATGATTCAATTCATGATTCATGATTCATGATTCAATTCATGATTCAATTCATGATTCATGATTCAAGATTCAATTCATGATGCAATTCATGATTCATGATTCAATTTATGATTCATGATTCATGATTCAATTCATGATTAATGATTCAATTCATGATTCAATTCATGATTCATGATTCATGATTCAATTCATGATTCATTATTCATGATTCATGATTAAATTCATGATTCATTATTCATGATTCATGATTCAATCCATGATTCATGATTCAATTCATTAATCGATTCATGGGTCAATTCAGGATTCATGATTCATGATTCAATTCATGATTCATGATTCGATTCATGATTCAATTTATGATTCATGATTCATGATTCATGATTCAATTCATGATTCAATTTATGATTCATGATTCAATTCATGATTCATAATTCATGATTCATGATTCATGATTCAATTTATGATTCATGATTCATGATTCATGATTCAATTCATGATTCAAATTATGATTCATGATTCAATTCATGATTCATAATTCATGATTCATGATTCATGATTCAATTCATGATTCATGATTCATGATTCATGATTCAATTCATGATTCATGATTCAATTCATGATTCGATTCATGATTCAATTCATGATTCATGATTCAATACATGATTCATGATTCGATTCATGATTCATGATTCAATTCATGATTCATGATTCATGATTCAATTCAAAATTCATGATTCAATTCATGATTCATGATTCATGCTTCATGATTCATGATTCAATTCATGATTCATGATTTAAGATTCATGATTCATGATTCATGATTTAAGATTCATGATTCATGATTCATGATTCAATTCATGATTCATGATTCAATTCATGATTCGATTCATGATTCAATTCATGATTCAATTCATGATTCAAAATTCATGATTCATGATTCAATTCATGATTCATGATTCGATTCAAAATTCATGATTCAATTCATGATTCGATAAATGATACAATTCATGATTCAGGATTCATGATTCAATTCATGATTCATGATTCATGCTTCATGATTCATGATTCAATTCATGATTCATGATTTAAGATTCATGATTCATGATTCATGATTTAAGATTCATGATTCATGATTCATGATTCAATTCATGATTCATGATTCGATTCATGATTCAATTCATGATTCAATTCATGATTCAATTCATGATTCATGATTTATGATTCAATTAATGATTCATGATTCATGATTCAATTCATGATCCATGATTCAATTCATGATTCATGATTCATGATTCAATTCATGATTCAATTCATGATTCAAAATTCATGATTCATGATTCAATTCATGATTCATAATTCATGATTCAATTCCTGATTCAATTCCTGATTCAATTCATGATTCATAATTCAATTCATGATACATAATTCATGATTCATGAATCAATTCATGATTCATAATTTATGATTCATGATTCAATTCATGATTCGTTAATCATGATACATGATTCAATTTATGATTCATGATTAATGATTCAATTCATGATTCATGATTAATGATTCAATTCATGATTTAATTCATGATTCATTATTCATGATTCATGATTCAATCCATGATTCATGATTCAATTCATTAATCGATTCATGATTCAATTCATGATTCAATTCATGATTCATGATTCATTTAATGATTCATGATTCATGATTCAATTCATGATCCGTAATTCAATTCATGATTCATGATTCATGATTCAATTCATGATTCAAAATTCATGATTCATGATTCAATTCATGATTCATAATTCATGATTCAATTCATGATTCAATTCATGATTCAATTCATGATTCATGATTCATGATTCATGATTCAATTCATGATTCATAATTCATGATTCATGAATCAATTCATGATTCATAATTCATGATTCATGATTCAATTCATAATTCAATTCATGATTCATTAATCATGATTCATGATTCAATTCATGATTCATGATTCATGATTTATGATTCAATTCATGATTCAGGATTCATGATTCAATTCATGATTCATGATTCATGATTCAATTCATGATTCATGATTCATTTCATGATTCATGATTCGATTCATGATTCATGATTCATGATTCAATTCATGATTAATGATTCATGATTCAATTCATGATTCATGATTCAATTCATGATTCATGATTCTTAATTCAATTCATGATTCATGATTCATGATTCAATTCATGATTCAATTTATGATTCATGATTCAAGATTCAATTCATGATTCAATTCATGATTCATGATTCAATTCATGATTCATAATTCATGATTCATGATTCATGATTCAATTCATGATTCAATTTATGATTCATGATTCAATTCATGATTCATAATTCATGATTCATGATTCATGATTCAATTCATGATTCATGATTCATGATTCATGATTCAATTCATGATTCATGATTCAATTCATGATTCGATTCATTATTCAATTCATGATAAATGATTCATGATTCATGATTTAATACATGATTAATGATTCATGATTCATGATTCATGATTCAATTCATGATTTATGATTCATGATTCAATTCATGATTCAGGATTCAATTCATGATTCATGATTCATGATTCATGATTCATGATTCAATTCATGATTCATGATTCAATTCATGATTCGATTCATGATTCAATTCATGATTCATGATTCATGATTCAATTCATGATTCATGATTCATGATTCATCATTCATGCTTCATGATTCATGATTCAATTCATGATTCATGATTTAAGATTCATGATTCAATTCATGATTCATGATTCATGATTCAATTCATGATTCATGATTCGATTCATGATTCTTGATTCATGATTCATGATTCAATTCATGATTCATGATTCATGATTCAATTCATGATTCATCATTCGATTCATAATTTAATTCATGATTCATGATTCATGATTTAATTCATGATTCATGATTCGATTCATGATTCATGATTCATGATTCAATTTATGATTCATGATTCAATTCATGATTCAATTTATGATTCATGATTCAATTCATCATTCATAATTCATGATTCATGATTCATGATTCAATTCATGATTCATGATTCATGATTCAATTCATGATTCATGATTCAATTCATGATTCAATTCATGATTCAATTCATGATTAATGATTCATGATTCAATACATGATTCATGATTCGATTCATGATTCATGATTCAATTCATGATTCATGATTCATGATTCAATTCATGATTCATGATTCAATTCATGATTCATGATTCATGATTCAATTCATAATTCATGATTCAATTCATGATTCGATTCATGATACAATTCATGATTCAGGATTCATGATTCAATTCATGATTCATGATTCATGATTCATGCTTCATGATTCATGATTCAATTCATGATTCATGATTTAAGATTCATGATTCATGATTCATGATTTAAGATTCATGATTCATGATTCAATTCATGATTCGATTCCTGATTCAATTCATGATTCAATTCATGATTCATGATTCATGATTCAATTAATGATTCATGATTCATGATTCAATTCATGATCCATGATTCAATTCATGATTCATGATTCATGATTCAATTCATGATTCAATTCATGATTCAAAATTCATGATTCATGATTCAATTCATGATTCATAATTCATGATTCAATTCCTGATTCAATTCCTGATTCAATTCATTATTCATGATTCATAATTCAATTCATGATACATAATTCATGATTCATGAATCAATTCATGATTCATAATTCATGATTCATGATTCAATTCATGATTCGTTAATCATGATACATGATTCAATTCATGATTCATTATTCATGTTTCAATTCATGATTCAATTTATGATTCATGATTCAATTCATGATTCAATTCATGATTCATGATTCATGATTCAAATTATGATTCATGATTCAATTCATGATTCATAATTCATGATTCAATTCATTAATTCATGATTCATGATTCAATTCATGATTCATGATTAATGATTCAATTCATGATTCATGATTAATGATTCAATTCATGATTCAATTCATGATTCATTATTCATGATTCATGATTCAATCCATGATTCATGATTCAATTCATTAATCGATTCATGATTCAATTCATGATTCAATTCATGATTCATGATTAATTTAATGATTCATGATTCATGATTCAATTCATGATCCGTAATTCAATTCATGATTCATGATTCATGATTCAATTCATGATTCAAAATTCATGATTCATGATTCAATTCATGATTCATAATTCATGATTCAATTCATGATTCAATTCATGATTCAATTCATGATTCATGATTCATGATTCATGATTCAATTCATGATTCATAATTCATGATTCATGAATCAATTCATGATTCATAATTCATGATTCATGATTCAATTCATAATTCAATTCATGATTCATTAATCATGATTCATGATTCAATTCATGATTCATGATTCATGATTTATGATTCAATTCATGATTCATGATTCATGATTCAATTCATGATTCATGATTCAATTCATGATTCATGATTCATTTCATGATTCATGATTCGATTCATGATTCATGATTCATGATTCAATTCATGAATAATGATTCATGATTCAATTCATGATTCATGATTCAATTCATGATTCATGATTCTTAATTCAATTCATGATTCATGATTCATGATTCAATTCATGATTCAATTTATGATTCATGATTCAAGATTCAATTCATGATTCAATTCATGATTCATGATTCAATTCATGATTCATAATTCATGATTCATGATTCATGATTCAATTCATGATTCAATTTATGATTCATGATTCAATTCATGATTCATAATTCATGATTCATGATTCATGATTCAATTCATGATTCATGATTCATGATTCATGATTCAATTCATGATTCATGATTCAATTCATGATTCGATTCATTATTCAATTCATGATAAATGATTCATGATTCATGATTTAATACATGATTAATGATTCATGATTCATGATTCATGATTCAATTCATGATTTATGATTCATGATTCAATTCATGATTCAGGATTCAATTCATGATTCATGATTCATGATTCATGATTCATGATTCAATTCATGATTCATGATTCAATTCATGATTCGATTCATGATTCAATTCATGATTCATGATTCATGATTCAATTCATGATTCATGATTCATGATTCATCATTCATGCTTCATGATTCATGATTCAATTCATGATTCATGATTTAAGATTCATGATTCAATTCATGATTCATGATTCATGATTCAATTCATGATTCATGATTCGATTCATGATTCTTGATTCATGATTCATGATTCAATTCATGATTCATGATTCATGATTCAATTCATGATTCATCATTCGATTCATAATTTAATTCATGATTCATGATTCATGATTTAATTCATGATTCATGATTCGATTCATGATTCATGATTCATGATTCAATTTATGATTCATGATTCAATTCATGATTCAATTTATGATTCATGATTCAATTCATCATTCATAATTCATGATTCATGATTCATGAATCAATTCATGATTCATGATTCATGATTCAATTCATGATTCATGATTCAATTCATGATTCAATTCATGATTCAATTCATGATTAATGATTCATGATTCATGATTCAATACATGATTCATGATTCGATTCATGATTCATGATTCAATTCATGATTCATGATTCATGATTCAATTCATGATTCATGATTCAATTCATGATTCATGATTCATGATTCATGATTCATGATTCAATTCATAATTCATGATTCAATTCATGATTCGATTCATGATACAATTCATGATTCAGGATTCATGATTCAATTCATGATTCATGATTCATGATTCATGCTTCATGATTCATGATTCAATTCATGATTTAAGATTCATGATTCATGATTCAATTCATGATTCGATTCCTGATTCAATTCATGATTCAATTCATGATTCATGATTCATGATTCAATTAATGATTCATGATTCATGATTCAATTCATGATCCATTAATCAATTCATGATTCATGATTCATGATTCAATTCATGATTCAATTCATGATTCAAAATTCATGATTCATGATTCAATTCATGATTCATAATTCATGATTCAATTCCTGATTCAATTCCTGATTCAATTCATTATTCATGATTCATAATTCAATTCATGATACATAATTCATGATTCATGAATCAATTCATGATTCATAATTCATGATTCATGATTCAATTCATGATTCGTTAATCATGATACATGATTCAATTCATGATTCATTATTCATGTTTCAATTCATGATTCAATTTATGATTCATGATTCAATTCATGATTCAATTCATGATTCATGATTCATGATTCAAATTATGATTCATGATTCAATTCATGATTCATAATTCATGATTCATGATTCATGATTCAATTCATGATTCATGATTCAATTCATGATTCATGATTCATGATTCAATTCATGATTCATGATTCAATTCATGATTTATGATTCATGATTCAATTCATGATTCATGATTCGATTTATGATTCATGATTTAATTCATGATTCATGATTCATGATTCATGATTCAATTCATGATTCATGATTCAATTCATGATTCAATTCATGATTCAATTCATGATTCATGATTCATGATTCATGATTCAGTTAATGATTCATGATTCATGATTCATGATTCAGTTAATGATTCAATTCATGATTCATGATTCAATTCATCATTCATAATTCATGATTCATGATTCATGATTCAATTCATGATTCAATTTATGATTCATGATTCAATTCATGATTCAATTCATGATTCTTGATTCATGATTCAATTTATGACTTATGATTCATGATTCAATTTATGATTCATGATTCATGATTCATGATTCAATTCATTACTCAATTCATGATTCATGATTCATGATTCAATTCATGATTCTTGATTCATGATTCAATTTATGATTTATGATTCATGATTCATGATTCAATTCATAATTCAATTTATGATTCATGATTCAATTCATGATTCAATTCATGATTCTTGATTCATGATACAATTTATGATTTATGATTCATGATTCAATTCATGATTCATAATTCATGATTCATGCTTCATTTTTTATGATTCAATTCATGATTCATGATTTAAGATTCATGATTCATGATTCATGATTTAAGATTCATGATTCATGATTCATGATTCAATTCATGATTCATGATTCAATTCATGATTCATGAATCAATTCATGATTCGATTCATGATTCAATTCATGATTCATGATTCGAATTTATAATTAATGATTTATGATTCATGATTTGATTCATGATTCCTGATTCATGATTCAATTCATGATTCATGATTCATTTTTAAATTTATGATTCATGATTCATGATTTAATTCATGATTCATGATTCGATTCATGATTCATGATTCATGATTCAATTCATGATTTATGATTCATGATTCATGATTCAATTCATGATTCATTATTCATGATTAAATTCATGCTTCATGATTCATGATTTATGATTCATGATTCAATTCATGATTCATGATTCATGATTCATGCTTCATGATTCATGATTCAATTCATGATTTAAGATTCATGATTCATGATTCAATTCATGATTCGATTCCTGATTCAATTCATGATTCAATTCATGATTCATGATTCATGATTCAATTAATGATTCATGATTCATGATTCAATTCATGATCCATTAATCAATTCATGATTCATGATTCATGATTCAATTCATGATTCAATTCATGATTCAAAATTCATGATTCATGATTCAATTCATGATTCATAATTCATGATTCAATTCCTGATTCAATTCCTGATTCAATTCATTATTCATGATTCATAATTCAATTCATGATACATAATTCATGATTCATGAATCAATTCATGATTCATAATTCATGATTCATGATTCAATTCATGATTCGTTAATCATGATACATGATTCAATTCATGATTCATTATTCATGTTTCAATTCATGATTCAATTTATGATTCATGATTCAATTCATGATTCAATTCATGATTCATGATTCATGATTCAAATTATGATTCATGATTCAATTCATGATTCAATTCATGATTCAATTCATGATTCATGATTCATGATTCAAATTATGATTCATGATTCAATTCATGATTCATAATTCATGATTCATGATTCATGATTCAATTCATGATTCATGATTCAATTCATGATTCATGATTCATGATTCAATTCATGATTCATGATTCAATTCATGATTTATGATTCATGATTCAATTCATGATTCATGATTCGATTTATGATTCATGATTTAATTCATGATTCATGATTCATGATTCATGATTCAATTCATGATTCATGATTCAATTCATGATTCAATTCATGATTCAATTCATGATTCATGATTCATGATTCATGATTCAGTTAATGATTCATGATTCATGATTCATGATTCAGTTAATGATTCAATTCATGATTCATGATTCAATTCATCATTCATAATTCATGATTCATGATTCATGATTCAATTCATGATTCAATTTATGATTCATGATTCAATTCATGATTCAATTCATGATTCTTGATTCATGATTCAATTTATGACTTATGATTCATGATTCAATTTATGATTCATGATTCATGATTCATGATTCAATTCATTACTCAATTCATGATTCATGATTCATGATTCAATTCATGATTCTTGATTCATGATTCAATTTATGATTTATGATTCATGATTCATGATTCAATTCATAATTCAATTTATGATTCATGATTCAATTCATGATTCAATTCATGATTCTTGATTCATGATACAATTTATGATTTATGATTCATGATTCAATTCATGATTCATAATTCATGATTCATGCTTCATTTTTTATGATTCAATTCATGATTCATGATTTAAGATTCATGATTCATGATTCATGATTTAAGATTCATGATTCATGATTCATGATTCAATTCATGATTCATGATTCAATTCATGATTCATGAATCAATTCATGATTCGATTCATGATTCAATTCATGATTCATGATTCGAATTTATAATTAATGATTTATGATTCATGATTTGATTCATGATTCCTGATTCATGATTCAATTCATGATTCATGATTCATTTTTAAATTTATGATTCATGATTCATGATTTAATTCATGATTCATGATTCGATTCATGATTCATGATTCATGATTCAATTCATGATTTATGATTCATGATTCATGATTCAATTCATGATTCATTATTCATGATTAAATTCATGCTTCATGATTCATGATTTATGATTCATGATTCAATTCATGATTCATTATTCATGATTAAATTCATGATTCATGATTCATGATTCAATTCATGATTCATTATTCATGATTAAATTCATGATTCATGATTCATGATTCAATTTATGATTTAATCCTTGATTCATGATTCAATTCATTAATCGATTCATGATTCAATTTATGATTCAATTCATGATTCATGATTCAGGATTCAATTAATGATTCATGATTCATGATTCAATTCATGATCCATGATTCAATTCATGATTCATGATTCATGATTCAAAATTCATGATTCAATTCATCATTCAAAATTCATGATTCATGATTCAATTCATGATTCATAATTCATGATTCATGAATCAATTCATGATTCATAATTAATGATTCATGATTCAATTCATGATTCGTTAATCATGATTCATGATTCAATTCATGATTCATTACTCATGATTCAATTCATGATTCAATTCCTGATTCATGATTCAATGCATGATTCAATTCATGATTCATGATTCAATTCATGATTCAATTCATGATTCATAATTCATGATTCATGATTCATGATTCAATTCATGATTCATGATTCATAATTCATGATTCATGATTCATGATTCAATTCATGATTCATGATTCATGATTCAATTCATGATTCATGATTCAATTCATGATTCATGATTCATGATTCAATTCATGATTCATGATCCAATTCATGATTCATGATTCATGATTCAATTCATGATTCATGATTCGATTCATGATTCATGATTCAATTCATGATTCATGATTTATGATTCATGATTCAATTCATGATTCTTGATTCATGATTCAATTCATGATTAAATTCATGATTCATGATTAAATTTATGATTCATGATTCATGATTCATGATTAAATTAATGATTCAATTCATGATTCATGATTCAATTCATGATTCAATTCATGATTCATGATTCAATTTATGATTCATGATTCATGATTCATGATTCAATTTATGATTCATGATTCATGAATCAGGATTCATGATTTAATTTATGATTTATGATTCATGATTCAATTCATGATTCATGATCCATGATTCATGCTTCATGATTCATGATTCAATTCATGATTCATGATTCAATTCATGATTCAATTCATGATTCATGATTCATGATTCAATTCATGATTTAATTCACGATTCTTGATTCATGATTTAATTCATGATTCATGATTCATGATTCAATTTATGATTTATGATTCATGATTCATGATTCAATTCATGATTCAATTTATGATTCATGATTCAATTCATGATTCAATTCATGATTCTTGATTCATGATTCAATTTATGACTTATGATTCATGATTCAATTCATGATTCATGATTCATGATTCATGCTTAATGATTCATGATTCAATTCATGATTCATGATTCAATTCATGATTCATGATTTAAGATTCATGATTCATGATTTAAGATTCATGATTCATGATTCATGATTCAATTCATGATTCATGATTCAATTCATGATTCGATTCCTGATTCAATTCATGATTCATGATTCGATTTATGATTCATGATTCATGATTTCATTTTATTATTCATTATTCATGATTAAATTCATGATTCATGATTCAATTTATGATTCATGATTCATGATTTAATTCATGATTCATGATTAATGATTCAATTCATGATTCAATTCATGATTCACTATTCATGATTCATGATTAAATTCATGATTCATTATTCATGATTCATGATTCAATCCATGATTCATGATTCAATTCATTAATCGATTCATGATTCAATCCATGATTCATGATTCAATTCATTAATCGATTCATGATTCAATTCATGATTCATGATTCAATTAATGATTCATGATTCATGATTCAATTCATGATTCATGATTCATGATTCATGATTCAATTCATGATTCAATTCATGATTCAAAATTCATGATTCATGATTCAATTCATGATTCATAATTCATGATTTAATTCATGATTCAATTCCTGATTCAATTCAATATTTCATGATTCATGATTCAATTCATGATACATAATTCATGATTCATGAATCAATTCATGATTCATAATTCATGATTCATGATTCAATTCATGATTCGTTAATCATGATTCATGATTCATTATTCATGATTAAATTCATGATTCAATTCATGATTCATGATTAATGATTCAATTCATGATTCAATTCATGATTCATGATTCATGATTCAATTCATGATTCAATTTATGATTCATGATTCAATTCATGATTCAATTCATGATTCATGATTCATGATTCAATTTATGATTCATGATTCAATTCATGATTCATAATTCATGATTCATGATTCATGTTTTAATTCATGATTCATGATTTAATTCATGATTCTTGATTCATGATTTATGATTCAATTCATGATTCAATTCATGATTCATGATTCAATTCATGATTCATGATTCAATTCATGATTCATGATTCATGATTCAATTTATGATTCATGATTCGATTCATGATTCTTGATTCAATTCATGATTCATGATTCAATTCATGATTCATAATTCATGATTCATGATTCAATTCATAATTCAATTCATGATTCATTAATCATGATTCATGATTCAATTCATGATTCATGATTCATGATTTATGATTCAATTCATGATTCATGATTCATGATTCAATTCATGATTAATGATTCATGATTCAATTCATGATTCATGATTCATGATTCAATTCATGATTCATGATTCATAATTCAATTCATGATTCATGATTCATGATTCAATTCATGATTCAATTCATGATTCATGATTCAAGATTCAATTCATGATTCAATTCATGATTCATGATTCAATTAATGATTTATAATTCATGATTCATGATTCATGATTCAATTCATGATTCAATTTATGATTCATGATTCAATTCATGATTCATAATTCATGATTCATGATTCATGATTCAATTCATGATTCATGATTCATGATTCATGATTCAATTCATGATTCATGATTCAATTCATGATTCGATTCATTATTCAATTCATGATTAATGATTCATGATTCATGATTCAATACATGATTTATGATTCGATTCATGATTCATGATTCAATTCATGATTTATGATTCATGATTCAATTCATGATTAATAATTCATAATTCATGATTCATGATTGAATTCATGATTCATGATTCATGATTCATGATTCATGATTCAATTCATGATTCATGATTCAATTCATGATTCGATTCATTATTCAATTCATGATTAATGATTCATGATTCATGATTCATGATTCATGATTCAATTCATGATTCATGATTCAATTCATGATTCGATTCATGATTCAATTCATGATTCATGATTCATGATTCAATTCATGATTCATGATTCATCATTCATGCTTCATGATTCATGATTCAATTCATGATTCATGATTTAAGATTCATGATTCAATTCATGATTCATGATTCATGATTCAATTCATGATTCATGATTCGATTCATGATTCTTGATTCATGATTCATGATTCAATTCATGATTGATGATTCATGATTCAATTCATGATTCATCATTCGATTCATAATTTAATTCATGATTCATGATTCATGATTTAATTCATGATTCATGATTCGATTCATGATTCATGATTCATGATTCAATTTATGATTCATGATTCATGATTCATGATTCAATTCATGATTCAATTCATGATTTATGATTCATGATTCAATTCATGATTCATTATTCATGATTCATGATTAAATTCATGATTCATTATTCATGATTCATGATTCAATCCATGATTAATGATTCGATTCATGATTCAATTTATGATTCATGATTCATGATTCAATTCATGATTCAATTTATGATTCATGATTAAATTCATGATTCATAATTCATGATTCATGATTCATGATTCAATTTATGATTCATGATTCATGATTCAATTCATGATTCAATTTATGATTCATGATTCAATTCATCATTCATAATTCATGATTCATGATTCATGATTCAATTCATGATTCATGATTCATGATTCAATTCATGATTCATGATTCAATTCATGATTCGATTCATGATTCAATTCATGATTAATGATTCATGATTCATGATTCAATACATGATTCATGATTCGATTCATGATTCATGATTCAATTCATGATTCATGATTCATGATTCAATTCATGATTCATGATTCAATTCATGATTCATGATTCATGATTCAATTCATAATTCATGATTCAATTCATGATTCGATTCATGATACAATTCATGATTCAGGATTCATGATTCAATTCATGATTCATGATTCATAATTCATGATTCATGATTCAATTCATGATTCATGATTTAAGATTCATGATTCATGATTCATGATTTAAGATTCATGATTCATAATTCATGATTCAATTCATGATTCATGATTCAATTCATGATTCGATTCCTGATTCAATTCATGATTCATGATTCGATTTATGATTCATGATTCATGATTTCATTTTATTATTCATTATTCATGATTAAATTCATGATTCATGATTCAATTTATGATTCATGATTCATGATTTAATTCATGATTCATGATTAATGATTCAATTCATGATTCAATTCATGATTCACTATTCATGATTCATGATTAAATTCATGATTCATTATTCATGATTCATGATTTAATCCATGATTCATGATTCAATTCATTAATCGATTCATGATTCAATCCATGATTCATGATTCAATTCATTAATCGATTCATGATTCAATTCATGATTCATGATTCAATTAATGATTCATGATTCATGATTCAATTCATGATTCATGATTCATGATTCATGATTCAATTCATGATTCAATTCATGATTCAAAATTCATGATTCATGATTCAATTCATGATTCATAATTCATGATTTAATTCATGATTCAATTCCTGATTCAATTCATGATTCATGATTCATGATTCAATTCATGATACATAATTCATGATTCATGAATCAATTCATGATTCATAATTCATGATTCATGATTCAATTCATGATTCGTTAATCATGATTCATGATTCAATTCATGATTCATTATTCATGATTAAATTCATGATTCAATTCATGATTCATGATTAATGATTCAATTCATGATTCAATTCATGATTCATGATTCATGATTCAATTCATGATTCAATTTATGATTCATGATTCAATTCATGATTCAATTCATGATTCATGATTCATGATTCAATTTATGATTCATGATTCAATTCATGATTCATAATTCATGATTCATGATTCATGTTTTAATTCATGATTCATGATTTAATTCATGATTCTTGATTCATGATTTATGATTCAATTCATGATTCAATTCATGATTCATGATTCAATTCATGATTCATGATTCAATTCATGATTCATGATTCATGATTCAATTTATGATTCATGATTCGATTCATGATTCTTGATTCAATTCATGATTCATGATTCAATTCATGATTCATAATTCATGATTCATGATTCAATTCATAATTCAATTCATGATTCATTAATCATGATTCATGATTCAATTCATGATTCATGATTCATGATTTATGATTCAATTCATGATTCATGATTCATGATTCAATTCATGATTAATGATTCATGATTCAATTCATGATTCATGATTCATGATTCAATTCATGATTCATGATTCATAATTCAATTCATGATTCATGATTCATGATTCAATTCATGATTCAATTCATGATTCATGATTCAAGATTCAATTCATGATTCAATTCATGATTCATGATTCAATTAATGATTTATAATTCATGATTCATGATTCATGATTCAATTCATGATTCAATTTATGATTCATGATTCAATTCATGATTCATAATTCATGATTCATGATTCATGATTCAATTCATGATTCATGATTCATGATTCATGATTCAATTCATGATTCATGATTCAATTCATGATTCGATTCATTATTCAATTCATGATTAATGATTCATGATTCATGATTCAATACATGATTTATGATTCGATTCATGATTCATGATTCAATTCATGATTTATGATTCATGATTCAATTCATGATTAATAATTCATAATTCATGATTCATGATTGAATTCATGATTCATGATTCATGATTCATGATTCATGATTCATGATTCAATTCATGATTCATGATTCAATTCATGATTCGATTCATTATTCAATTCATGATTAATGATTCATGATTCATGATTCATGATTCATGATTCAATTCATGATTCATGATTCAATTCATGATTCGATTCATGATTCAATTCATGATTCATGATTCATGATTCAATTCATGATTCATGATTCATGATTCATCATTCATGCTTCATGATTCATGATTCAATTCATGATTCATGATTTAAGATTCATGATTCAATTCATGATTCATGATTCATGATTCAATTCATGATTCATGATTCGATTCATGATTCTTGATTCATGATTCATGATTCAATTCATGATTGATGATTCATGATTCAATTCATGATTCATCATTCGATTCATAATTTAATTCATGATTCATGATTCATGATTTAATTCATGATTCATGATTCGATTCATGATTCATGATTCATGATTCAATTTATGATTCATGATTCATGATTCATGATTCAATTCATGATTCAATTCATGATTTATGATTCATGATTCAATTCATGATTCATTATTCATGATTCATGATTAAATTCATGATTCATTATTCATGATTCATGATTCAATCCATGATTAATGATTCGATTCATGATTCAATTTATGATTCATGATTCATGATTCAATTCATGATTCAATTTATGATTCATGATTAAATTCATGATTCATAATTCATGATTCATGATTCATGATTCAATTTATGATTCATGATTCATGATTCAATTCATGATTCAATTTATGATTCATGATTCAATTCATCATTCATAATTCATGATTCATGATTCATGATTCAATTCATGATTCATGATTCATGATTCAATTCATGATTCATGATTCAATTCATGATTCGATTCATGATTCAATTCATGATTAATGATTCATGATTCATGATTCAATACATGATTCATGATTCGATTCATGATTCATGATTCAATTCATGATTCATGATTCATGATTCAATTCATGATTCATGATTCAATTCATGATTCATGATTCATGATTCATGATTCAATTCATAATTCATGATTCAATTCATGATTCGATTCATGATACAATTCATGATTCAGGATTCATGATTCAATTCATGATTCATGATTCATAATTCATGATTCATGATTCAATTCATGATTCATGATTTAAGATTCATGATTCATGATTCATGATTTAAGATTCATGATTCATAATTCATGATTCAATTCATGATTCATGATTCAATTCATGATTCGATTCCTGATTCAATTCATGATTCAATTCATGATTCATGATTAATGATTCAATTAATGATTCATGATTCATGATTCAATTCATGATCCATGATTCAATTCATGATTCATGATTCATGATTCAATTCATGATTCAATTCATGATTCAAAATTCATGATTCATGATTCAATTCATGATTCATAATTCCTGATTCAATTCCTGATTCAATTCCTGATTCAATTCATTATTCATGATTCATAATTCAATTCATGATACATAATTCATGATTCATGAATCAATTCATGATTCATGATTCAATTCATGATTCAATTCATGATTCAAAATTCATGATTCATGATTCAATTCATGATTCATAATTCCTGATTCAATTCCTGATTCAATTCCTGATTCAATTCATTATTCATGATTCATAATTCAATTCATGATACATAATTCATGATTCATGAATCAATTCATGATTCATAATTCATGATTCATGATTCAATTCATGATTCGTTAATCATGATACATGATTCAATTCATGATTCATTATTCATGTTTCAATTCATGATTCAATTTATGATTCATGATTCATGATTCAATTCATGATTCAATTTATGATTCATGATTCAATTCATGATTCAATTCATGATTCATGATTCATGATTCAAATTATGATTCATGATTCAATTCATGATTCATAATTCATGATTCATGATTCAATTCATGATTCATGATTCATGATTCAATTCATGATTCATGATTCATGATTCAATTCATGATTCATGATTCAATTCATGATTCATGATTCATGATTCAATTCATGATTCATGATTCGATTCATGATTCATGATTTAATTCATGATTCATGATTCATGATTCATGATTCAATTCATGATTCATGATTCATGATTCAATTCATGATTCATGATTCGATTCATGATTCATGATTTAATTCATGATTCATGATTCATGATTCATGATTCATGATTCAATTCATGATTCAATTCATGATTCAATTCATGATTCATGATTCATGATTCATGATTCAATTTATGATTCATGATTCATGATTCATGATTCAGTTAATGATTCAATTCATGATTCATGATTCAATTCATGATTCATGATTCATGATTCAATTTATGATTCATGATTCATGATTCATGATTCAATTCATTACTCAATTCATGATTCATGATTCATGATTCAATTCATGATTCTTGATTCATGATTCAATTTATGATTTATGATTCATGATTCATGATTCAATTCATAATTCAATTTATGATTCATGATTCAATTCATGATTTAATTCATGATTCTTGATTCATGATACAATTTATTATTTATGATTCATGATTCAATTCATGATTCATAATTCATGATTCATGCTTCATTATTTATGATTCAATTCATGATTCATGATTTAAGATTCATGATTCATGATTCATGATTTAAGATTCATGATTCATGATTCATGATTCAATTCATGATTCATGAATCAATTCATGATTCGATTCCTGATTCAATTCATGATTCATGATTCGAATTTATAATTAATGATTTATGATTCATGATTTGATTCATGATTCCTGATTCATGATTCAATTCATGATTCATGATTAATTTTTAAATTTATGATTCATGATTCATGATTTAATTCATGATTCATGATTCGATTCATGATTCATGATTCATGATTCAATTCATGATTTATGATTCATGATTCATGATTCAATTCATGATTCATTATTCATGATTAAATTCATGCTTCATGATTCATGATTTATGATTCATGATTCAATTCATGATTCATTATTCATGATTAAATTCATGATTCATGATTCATGATTCAATTCATGATTCATTATTCATGATTAAATTCATGATTCATGATTCATAATTCAATTTATGATTTAATCCTTGATTCATGATTCAATTCATTAATCGATTCATGATTCAATTTATGATTCAATTCATGATTCATGATTCATGATTCAATTAATGATTCATGATTCATGATTCAATTCATGATCCATGATTCAATTTATGATTCATGATTCAAAATTCATGATTCAATTCATCATTCAAAATTCATGATTCATGATTCAATTCGTGATTCATAATTCATGATTCATTAATCAATTCATGATTCATAATTAATGATTCATGATTCAATTCATGATTCGTTAATCATGATTCATGATTCAATTCATGATTCATTACTCATGATTCAATTCATGATTCAATTCATGATTCATGATTCAATTCATGATTCAATTCATGATTCATGATTCATGATTCAATTCATGATTCAATTCATGATTCATAATTCATGATTCATGATTCATGATTCAATTCATGATTCATGATTCATAATTCATGATTCATGATTCATGATTCAATTCATGATTCATGATTCATAATTCAATTCATGATTCATGATTCAATTCATGATTCATGATTCATGATTCAATTCATGATTCATGGTCCAATTCATGATTCATGATTCATGATTCAATTCATGATTCATGATTCGATTCATGATTCATGATTCAATTCATGATTCATGATTTATGATTCATGATTCAATTCATGATTCTTGATTCATGATTCAATTCATGATTAAATTCATGATTCATGATTAAATTTATGATTCATGATTCATGATTCATGATTAAATTAATGATTCAATTCATGATTCATGATTCATAATTCAATTCATGATTCAATTCATGATTCATGATTCAATTTATGATTCATGATTCATGATTCATTATTCAATTTATGATTCATGATTCATGAATCAGGATTCATGATTTAATTTATGATTTATGATTCATGATTCAATTCATGATTCATGATTCATGATTCATGCTTCATGATTCATGATTCAATTCATGATTCATGATTCAATTCATGATTCAATTCATGATTCATGATTCATGATTCAATTCATGATTTAATTCATGATTCTTGATTCATGATTTAATTCATGATTCTTGATTCATGATTCAATTTATGATTTATGATTCATGATTCAATTCATGATTCAATTTATGATTCATGATTCAATTCATGATTCTTGATTCATGATTCAATTTATGACTTATGATTCATGATTCATGCTTCATGATTCATGATTCAATTCATGATTCATGATTCAATTCATGATTCATGATTTAAGATTCATGATTCATGATTTAAGATTCATGATTCATGATTCATGATTCAATTCATGATTCATGATTCAATTCATGATTCGATTCCTGATTCAATTCATGATTCATGATTCGATTTATGATTCATGATTCATGATTTCATTTTATTATTCATTATTCATGATTAAATTCATGATTCATGATTCAATTTATGATTCATGATTCATGATTTAATTCATGATTCATGATTAATGATTCAATTCATGATTCAATTCATGATTCACTATTCATGATTCATGATTAAATTCATGATTCATTATTCATGATTCATGATTCAATCCATGATTCATGATTCAATTCATTAATCGATTCATGATTCAATTCATGATTCAATTCATGATTCATGATTCAATTAATGATTCATGATTCATGATTCAATTCATGATTCATGATTCATGATTCATGATTCAATTCATGATTCAAAATTCATGATTCATGATTCAATTCATGATTCATAATTCATGATTTAATTCATGATTCAATTCCTGATTCAATTCATGATTCATGATTCATGATTCAATTCATGATACATAATTCATGATTCATGAATCAATTCATGATTCATAATTCATGATTCATGATTCAATTCATGATTCGTTAATCATGATTCATGATTCAATTCATGATTCATTATTCATGATTCAATTCATGATTCAATTCATGATTCATGATTAATGATTCAATTCATGATTCAATTCATGATTCATGATTCATGATTCAATTCATGATTCAATTTATGATTCATGATTCAATTCATGATTCAATTCATGATTCATGATTCAATTTATGATTCATGATTCAATTCATGATTCATAATTCATGATTCATGATTCATGATTCAATTCATGATTCATGATTCAATTCATGATTCATGATTCATGATTCAATTTATGATTCATGATTCGATTCATGATTCTTGATTCAATTCATGATTCATGATTCAATTCATGATTCAATTCATGATTCTTGATTCATGATTCAATTTATGACTTATGATTCATGATTCAATTCATGATTCATGCTTCATGATTCATGATTCAATTCATGATTCATGATTTAAGATTCATGATTCATGATTTAAGATTCATGATTCATGATTCATGATTCAATTCATGATTCATGATTCAATTTATGATTAGATTCCTGATTCAATTCATGATTCATGATTCGATTTATGATTCATGATTCATGATTTCATTTTATTATTCATTATTCATGATTAAATTTATGATTCATGATTCAATTTATGATTCATGATTCATGATTTAATTCATGATTCATGATTAATGATTCAATTCATGATTCAATTCATGATTCACTATTCATGATTCATGATTAAATTCATGATTCATTATTCATGATTCATGATTCAATCCATGATTCATGATTCAATTCATTAATCGATTCATGATTCAATTCATGATTCAATTCATGATTCATGATTCAATTAATGATTCATGATTCATGATTCAATTCATGATTCATGATTCATGATTCATGATTCAATTTATGATTCAATTCATGATTCAAAATTCATGATTCATGATTCAATTCATGATTCATAATTCATGATTTAATTCATGATTCAATTCCTGATTCAATTCATGATTCATGATTCATGATTCAATTCATGATACATAATTCATGATTCATGAATCAATTCATGATTCATAATTCATGATTCATGATTCAATTCATGATTCGTTAATCATGATTCATGATTCAATTCATGATTCATTATTCATGATTCAATTCATGATTCAATTCATGATTCATGATTAATGATTCAATTCATGATTCAATTCATGATTCATGATTCATGATTCAATTCATGATTCAATTTATGATTCATGATTCAATTCATGATTCAATTCATGATTCATGATTCATGATTCAATTTATGATTCATGATTCAATTCATGATTCATGATTCATGATTCAATTTATGATTCATGATTCAATTCATGATTCATGATTTAATTCATGATTCTTAATTCATGATTTATGATTCAATTCATGATTCAATTCATGATTCATGATTCAATTCATGATTCATGATTCAATTCATGATTCATGATTCATGATTCAATTTATGATTCATGATTCGATTCATGATTCTTGATTCAATTCATGATTCATGATTCATGATTCATGATTCAATTCATGATTCTTGATTCATGATTCAATTCATGATTCAATTCATGATTCATGATTCATGATTCATGATTCAATTCATGATTCTTGATTCATGATTCAATTCATGATTCAATTCATGATTCTTGATTCATGATTCAATTCATGATTCAATTCATGATTCATGATTCAATTCATGATTCAAATCATGATTCATGATTCAATTTATGATTCATGATTCATGATTCATGATTCAATTTATGATTCATGATTCTTGATTCATGATTCAATTCATGATTCAATTCATGATTCATGATTCATGATTCAATTTATAATTTAATTCATGATTCTTTATTTATGATTCAATTTATGATTTATGATTCATGATTCAATTCATGATTCAATTTATGATTCATGATTCAATTCATGATTCAATTCATGATTCTTGATTCATGATTCAATTCATGATTCAAAATTCATGATTCATGATTCATAATTCATGATTCAATTCATGATTCAATTCATGATTCAATTCATGATTCATGATTCATGATTCAATTCATGATTCATAATTCATGATTCATGAATCAATTCATGATTCATAATTCATGATTCATGATTCAATTCATAATTCAATTCATGATTTATTAATCATGATTCATGATTCAATTCATGATTCATGATTCATGATTTATGATTCAATTCATGATTCATGATTCATGATTCAATTCATGATTCATGATTTAATTCATGACTCATGATTCATGATTCAATTCATGATTCATGATTCGATTCATGATTCATGATTCATGATTCAATTCATGATTCATGATTCATGATTCAATTCATGATTCATGATTCGATTCATGATTCTTGATTCATGATTCATGATTCAATTCATGATTCATGATTCATGATTCAATTCATGATTCATCATTCGATTCATAATTTAATTCATGATTCATGATTCATGATTTAATTCATGATTCATGATTCGATTCATGATTCATGATTCATGATTCAATTTATGATTCATGATTCAATTCATGATTCAATTCATGATTCATGATTCATGATTCAATTCATGATTCATTATTCATGATTCATGATTAAATTCATGATTCATTATTCATGATTCATGATTCAATCCATGATTAATGATTCGAGTCATGATTCAATTTATGATTCATGATTCATGATTCAATTCATGATTCAATTTATGATTCATGATTCAATTCATGATTCATAATTCATGATTCATGATTCATGATTCAATTTATGATTCATGATTCATGATTCATGATTCAATTCATGATTCAATTTATGATTCATGATTCAATTCATCATTCATAATTCTTGATTCATGATTCATGATTCAATTCATGATTCATGATTCATGATTCAATTCATGATTCATGATTCAATTCATGATTCGATTCATGATTCAATTCATGATTCATGATTCGATTCATGATTCATGATTCAATTCATGATTCATGATTCATGATTTAATTCATGATTTATGATTCAATTCATGATTCATGATTCATTATTCATGATTCATGATTCAATACATGATTCATGATTCGATTCATGATTCATGATTCAATTCATGATTCATGATTCATGATTTAATTCATGATTTATGATTCAATTCATGATTCATGATTCATGATTCATGATTCATGATTCAATTCATAATTCATGATTCAATTCATGATTCGATTTATGATACAATTCATGATTCAGGATTCATGATTCAATTCATGATTCATGATTCATGATTCATGCTTCATGATTCATGATTCAATTCATGATTCATGATTTAAGATTCATGATTCATGATTCATGATTCAATTCATGATTCATGATGCAATTCATGATTCGATTCCTGATTCAATTCATGATTCAATTCATGATTCATGATTCATGATTCAATTAATGATTCATGATTCATGATTCAATTCATGATCCATGATTCAATTCATGATTCATGATTCAATTCATGATTTAATTCATGATTCAAAATTCATGATTCATGATTCAATTCATGATTCATAATTCATGATTCAATTCCTGATTCAATTCCTGATTCAATTCATTATTCATGATTCATAATTCAATTCATGATACATAATTCATGATTCATGAATCAATTCATGATTCATAATTCATGATTCATGATTCAATTCATGATTCGTTAATCATGATACATGATTCAATTCATGATTCATTATTCATGTTTCAATTCATGATTCAATTTATGATTCATGATTCATGATTGAATTCATGATTCAATTTATGATTCATGATTGAATTCATGATTCAATTCATGATTCATAATTCATGATTCATGATTCATGATTCAATTCATGATTCATGATTTAATTCATGATTCTTGATTCAATTTATGATTCATGATTCGATTCATGATTCTTGATTCAATTCATGATTCATGATTCAATTCATGATTCAATTCATGATTCTTGATTCATGATTCAATTTATGACTTATGATTCATGATTCAATTCATGATTCATGATTCATGATTCATGCTTCATGATTCATGATTCAATTCATGATTCATGATTCAATTCATGATTCATGATTTAAGATTCATGATTCATGATTTAAGATTCATGATTCATGATTCATGATTCAATTCATGATTCATGATTCAATTTATGATTCGATTCCTGATTCAATTCATGATTCATGATTCGATTTATGATTCATGATTCATGATTTCATTTTATTATTCATTATTCATGATTAAATTCATGATTCATGATTCAATTTATGATTCATGATTCATGATTTAATTCATGATTCATGCTTAATGATTCAATTCATGATTCAATTCATGATTCACTATTCATGATTCATGATTAAATTCATGATTCATTATTCATGATTCATGATTCAATCCATGATTCATGATTCAATTCATTAATCGATTCATGATTCAATTCATGATTCAATTCATGATTCATGATTCAATTAATGATTCATGATTCATGATTCAATTCATGATTCATGATTCATGATTCATGATTCAATTTATGATTCAATTCATGATTCAAAATTCATGATTCATGATTCAATTCATGATTCATAATTCATGAATTAATTCATGAATCAATTCCTGATTCAATTCATGATTCATGATTCATGATTCAATTCATGATACATAATTCATGATTCATGAATCAATTCATGATTCATAATTCATGATTCATGATTCAATTCATGATTCGTTAATCATGATTCATGATTCAATTCATGATTCATTATTCATGATTCAATTCATGATTCAATTCATGATTCATGATTAATGATTCAATTCATGATTCAATTCATGATTCATGATTCATCATTCAATTCATGATTCAATTTATGATTCATGATTCAATTCATGATTCAATTCATGATTCATGATTCATGATTCAATTTATGATTCATGATTCAATTCATGATTCATGATTCATGATTCAATTTATGATTCATGATTCAATTCATGATTCATGATTTAATTCATGATTCTTGATTCATGATTTATGATTCAATTCATGATTCAATTCATGATTCATGATTCAATTCATGATTCATGATTCAATTCATGATTCATGATTCAATTCATGATTCATGATTCAATTCATGATTCATGATTCATGATTCATGATTCAATTCATGATTCTTGATTCATGATTCAATTCATGATTCAATTCATGATTCATGATTCATGATTCATGATTCAATTCATGATTCTTGATTCATGATTCAATTCATGATTCAATTCATGATTCTTGATTCATGATTCAATTCATGATTCAATTCATGATTCATGATTCAATCCATGATTCAAATCATGATTCATGATTCAATTTATGATTCATGATTCATGATTCATGATTCAATTTATGATTCATGATTCTTGATTCATGATTCAATTCATGATTCAATTCATGATTCATGATTCATGATTCAATTTATAATTTAATTCATGATTCTTGATTTATGATTCAATTTATGATTTATGATTCATGATTCAATTCATGATTCAATTTATGATTCATGATTCAATTCATGATTCAATTCATGATTCTTGATTCATGATTCAATTCATGATTCAAAATTCATGATTCATGATTCATAATTCATGATTCAATTCATGATTCAATTCATGATTCAATTCATGATTCATGATTCATGATTCAATTCATGATTCATAATTCATGATTCATGAATCAATTCATGATTCATAATTCATGATTCATGATTCAATTCATAATTCAATTCATGATTTATTAATCATGATTCATGATTCAATTCATGATTCATGATTCATGATTTATGATTCAATTCATGATTCATGATTCATGATTCAATTCATGATTCATGATTTAATTCATGACTCATGATTCATGATTCAATTCATGATTCATGATTCGATTCATGATTCATGATTCATGATTCAATTCATGATTCATGATTCATGATTCAATTCATGATTCATGATTCGATTCATGATTCTTGATTCATGATTCATGATTCAATTCATGATTCATGATTCATGATTCAATTCATGATTCATCATTCGATTCATAATTTAATTCATGATTCATGACTCATGATTTAATTCATGATTCATGATTCGATTCATGATTCATGATTCAATTTATGATTCATGATTCAATTCATGATTCAATTCATGATTCATGATTCATGATTCAATTCATGATTCATTATTCATGATTCATGATTAAATTCATGATTCATTATTCATGATTCATGATTCAATCCATGATTAATGATTCGATTCATGATTCAATTTATGATTCATGATTCATGATTCAATTCATGATTCAATTTATGATTCATGATTCAATTCATGATTCATAATTCATGATTCATGATTCATGATTCAATTTATGATTCATGATTCATGATTCATGATTCAATTCATGATTCAATTTATGATTCATGATTCAATTCATCATTCATAATTCTTGATTCATGATTCATGATTCAATTCATGATTCATGATTCATGATTCAATTCATGATTCATGATTCAATTCATGATTCGATTCATGATTCAATTCATGATTCATGATTCGATTCATGATTCATGATTCAATTCATGATTCATGATTCATGATTTAATTCATGATTTATGATTCAATTCATGATTCATGATTCATTATTCATGATTCATGATTCAATACATGATTCATGATTCGATTCATGATTCATGATTCAATTCATGATTCATGATTCATGATTTAATTCATGATTTATGATTCAATTCATGATTCATGATTCATGATTCATGATTCAATTCATAATTCATGATTCAATTCATGATTCGATTTATGATACAATTCATGATTTAGGATTCATGATTCAATTCATGATTCATGATTCATGATTCATGCTTCATGATTCATGATTCAATTCATGATTCATGATTTAAGATTCATGATTCATGATTCATGATTTAAGATTCATGATTCATGATTCAATTCATGATTCAATTCATGATTCGATTCCTGATTCAATTCATGATTCAATTCATGATTCATGATTCATGATTCAATTAATGATTTATGATTCATGATTCAATTCATGATCCATGATTCAATTCATGATTCATGATTCATGATTCAATTCATGATTTAATTCATGATTCAAAATTCATGATTCATGATTCAATTCATGATTCATAATTCATGATTCAATTCCTGATTCAATTCCTGATTCAATTCATTATTCATGATTCATAATTCAATTCATGATACATAATTCATGATTCATGAATCAATTCATGATTCATAATTCATGATTCATGATTCAATTCATGATTCGTTAATCATGATACATGATTCAATTCATGATTCATTATTCATGTTTCAATTCATGATTCAATTTATGATTCATGATTCATGATTCAATTCATGATTCAATTTATGATTCATGATTCAATTCATGATTCAATTCATGATTAATAATTCATGATTCATGATTCATGATTCAATTCATGATTCATGATTTAATTCATGATTCTTGATTCATGATTTATGATTCAATTCATGATTCAATTCATGATTCATGATTCAATTCATGATTCATGATTCAATTCATGATTCATGATTCAATTTATGATTCATGATTCGATTCATGATTCTTGATTCAATTCATGATTCATGATTCAATTCATGATTCAATTCATGATTCTTGATTCATGATTCAATTTATGACTTATGATTCATGATTCAATTCATGATTCATGATTCATGATTCATGCTTCATGATTCATGATTCAATTCATGATTCATGATTCAATTCATGATTCATGATTTAAGATTCATGATTCATGATTTAAGATTCATGATTCATGATTCATGATTCAATTCATGATTCATGATTCAATTTATGATTCGATTCCTGATTCAATTCATGATTCATGATTCGATTTATGATTCATGATTCATGATTTCATTTTATTATTCATTATTCATGATTAAATTCATGATTCATGATTCAATTTATGATTCATGATTCATGATTTAATTCATGATTCATGATTAATGATTCAATTCATGATTCAATTCATGATTCACTATTCATGATTCATGATTAAATTCATGATTCATTATTCATGATTCATGATTCAATCCATGATTCATGATTCAATTCATTAATCGATTCATGATTCAATTCATGATTCAATTCATGATTCATGATTCAATTAATGATTCATGATTCATGATTCAATTCATGATTCATGATTCATGATTCATGATTCAATTTATGATTCAATTCATGATTCAAAATTCATGATTCATGATTCAATTCATGATTCATAATTCATGATTTAATTCATGATTCAATTCCTGATTCAATTCATGATTCATGATTCATGATTCAATTCATGATACATAATTCATGATTCATGAATCAATTCATGATTCATAATTCATGATTCATGATTCAATTCATGATTTGTTAATCATGATTCATGATTCAATTCATGATTCATTATTCATGATTCAATTCATGATTCAATTCATGATTCATGATTAATGATTCAATTCATGATTCAATTCATGATTCATGATTCATGATTCAATTCATGATTCAATTTATGATTCATGATTCAATTCATGATTCAATTCATGATTCATGATTCATGATTCAATTTATGATTCATGATTCAATTCATGATTCATGATTCATGATTCAATTTATGATTCATGATTCAATTCATGATTCATGATTTAATTCATGATTCTTGATTCATGATTTATGATTCAATTCATGATTCAATTCATGATTCATGATTCAATTCATGATTCATGATTCAATTCATGATTCATGATTCATGATTCAATTTATGATTCATGATTCGATTCATGATTCTAGATTCAATTCATGATTCATGATTCATGATTCATGATTCAATTCATGATTCTTGATTCATGATTCAATTCATGATTCAATTCATGATTCATGATTCATGATTCATGATTCAATTCATGATTCTTGATTCATGATTCAATTCATGATTCAATTCATGATTCTTGATTCATGATTCAATTCATGATTCAATTCATGATTCATGATTCAATTCATGATTCAAATCATGATTCATGATTCAATTTATGATTCATGATTCATGATTCATGATTCAATTTATGATTCATGATTCTTGATTCATGATTCAATTCATGATTCAATTCATGATTCATGATTCCTGATTCAATTTATAATTTAATTCATGATTCTTGATTTATGATTCAATTTATGATTTATGATTCATGATTCAATTCATGATTCAATTTATGATTCATGATTCAATTCATGATTCAATTCATGATTCTTGATTCATGATTCAATTCATGATTCAAAATTCATGATTCATGATTCATAATTCATGATTCAATTCATGATTCAATTCATGATTCAATTCATGATTCATGATTCATGATTCAATTCATGATTCATAATTCATGATTCATGAATCAATTCATGATTCATAATTCATGATTCATGATTCAATTCATAATTCAATTCATGATTTATTAATCATGATTCATGATTCAATTCATGATTCATGATTCATGATTTATGATTCAATTCATGATTCATGATTCATGATTCAATTCATGATTCATGATTTAATTCATGACTCATGATTCATGATTCAATTCATGATTCATGATTCGATTCATGATTCATGATTCATGATTCAATTCATGATTCATGATTCATGATTCAATTCATGATTCATGATTCGATTCATGATTCTTGATTCATGATTCATGATTCAATTCATGATTCATGATTCATGATTCAATTCATGATTCATCATTCGATTCATAATTTAATTCATGATTCATGATTCATGATTTAATTCATGATTCATGATTCGATTCATGATTCATGATTCATGATTCAATTTATGATTCATGATTCAATTCATGATTCAATTCATGATTCATGATTCATGATTCAATTCATGATTCATTATTCATGATTCATGATTAAATTCATGATTCATTATTCATGATTCATGATTCAATCCATGATTAATGATTCGATTCATGATTCAATTTATGATTCATGATTCATGATTCAATTCATGATTCAATTTATGATTCATGATTCAATTCATGATTCATAATTCATGATTCATGATTCATGATTCAATTTATGATTCATGATTCATGATTCATGATTCAATTCATGATTCAATTTATGATTCATGATTCAATTCATCATTCATAATTCTTGATTCATGATTCATGATTCAATTCATGATTCATGATTCATGATTCAATTCATGATTCATGATTCAATTCATGATTCGATTCATGATTCAATTCATGATTCATGATTCGATTCATGATTCATGATTCAATTCATGATTCATGATTCATGATTTAATTCATGATTTATGATTCAATTCATGATTCATGATTCATTATTCATGATTCATGATTCAATACATGATTCATGATTCGATTCATGATTCATGATTCAATTCATGATTCATGATTCATGATTTAATTCATGATTTATGATTCAATTCATGATTCATGATTCATGATTCATGATTCAATTCATAATTCATGATTCAATTCATGATTCGATTTATGATACAATTCATGATTCAGGATTCATGATTCAATTCATGATTCATGATTCATGATTCATGCTTCATGATTCATGATTCAATTCATGATTCATGATTTAAGATTCATGATTCATGATTTAAGATTCATGATTCATGATTCATGATTCAATTCATGATTCATGATTCAATTCATGATTCGATTCCTGATTCAATTCATGATTCAATTCATGATTCATGATTCATGATTCAATTAATGATTCATGATTCATGATTCAATTCATGATCCATGATTCAATTCATGATTCATGATTCATGATTCAATTCATGATTTAATTCATGATTCAAAATTCATGATTCATGATTCAATTCATGATTCATAATTCATGATTCAATTCCTGATTCAATTCATTATTCATGATTCATAATTCAATTCATGATACATAATTCATGATTCATGAATCAATTCATGATTCATAATTCATGATTCATGATTCAATTCATGATTCGTTAATCATGATACATGATTCAATTCATGATTCATTATTCATGTTTCAATTCATGATTCAATTTATGATTCATGATTCATGATTCAATTCATAATTCAATTTATGATTCATGATTCAATTCATGATTCAATTCATGATTCATGATTCATGATTCAATTCATGATACATAATTCATGATTCATGAATCAATTCATGATTCATAATTCATGATTCATGATTCAATTCATGATTCGTTAATCATGATACATGATTCAATTCATGATTCATTATTCATGTTTCAATTCATGATTCATGATTCGATTCAAGATTCATGATTCATGATTCAATTCATGATTCATGATTCATGATTCAATTCATGATTCATGATTCGATTCATGATTCTTGATTCATGATTCATGATTCAATTCATGATTCATGATTCATGATTCAATTCATGATTCATCATTCGATTCATAATTTAATTCATGATTCATGATTCATGATTTAATTCATGATTCATGATTCGATTCATGATTCATGATTCATGATTCAATTTATGATTCATGATTCATGATTCATGATTCAATTCATGATTCAATTCATGATTCATGATTCATGATTCAATTCATGATTCATTATTCATGATTCATGATTAAATTCATGATTCATTATTCATGATTCATGATTCAATCCATGATTAATGATTCGATTCATGATTCAATTTATGATTCATGATTCATGATTCAATTCATGATTCAATTTATGATTCATGATTCAATTCATGATTCATAATTCATGATTCATGATTCATGATTCAATTTATGATTCATGATTCATGATTCATGATTCAATTCATGATTCAATTTATGATTCATGATTCAATTCATCATTCATAATTCTTGATTCATGATTCAATTCATGATTCATGATTCATGATTCAATTCATGATTCATGATTCAATTCATGATTCGATTCATGATTCAATTCATGATTAATGATTCATGATTCATGATTCAATACATGATTCATGATTCGATTCATGATTCATGATTCAATTCATGATTCATGATTCATGATTCAATTCATGATTTATGATTCAATTCATGATTCATGATTCATGATTCATGATTCAATTCATAATTCATGATTCAATTCATGATTCGATTTATGATACAATTCATGATTCAGGATTCATGATTCAATTCATGATTCATGATTCATGATTCATGCTTCATGATTCATGATTCAATTCATGATTCATGATTTAAGATTCATGATTCATGATTCATGATTTAAGATTCATGATTCATGATTCATGATTCAATTCATGATTCATGATTCAATTCATGATTCGATTCCTGATTCAATTCATGATTCAATTCATGATTCATGATTCATGATTCAATTAATGATTCATGATTCATGATTCAATTCATGATCCATGATTCAATTCATGATTCATGATTCATGATTCAATTCATGATTCAATTCATGATTCAAAATTCATGATTCATGATTCAATTCATGATTCATAATTCATGATTCAATTCCTGATTCAATTCCTGATTCAATTCATTATTCATGATTCATAATTCAATTCATGATACATAATTCATGATTCATGAATCAATTCATGATTCATAATTCATGATTCATGAATCAATTCATGATTCATAATTCATGATTCATGATTCAATTCATGATTCGTTAATCATGATACATGATTCAATTCATGATTCATTATTCATGTTTCAATTCATGATTCAATTTATGATTCATGATTCATGATTCAATTCATGATTCAATTTATGATTCATGATTCAATTCATGATTCAATTCATGATTCATGATTCATGATTCAATTCATGATACATAATTCATGATCCATGATTCAATTCATGATTCGTTAATCATGATACATGATTCAATTCATGATTCATTATTCATGTTTCAATTCATGATTCAATTCATGATTCTTGATTCATGATTCAATTCATGATTCAATTCATGATTCATGATTCATGATTCATGATTCATGATTCAATTCATGATTCTTGATTCATGATTCAATTCATGATTCAATTCATGATTCTTGATTCATGATTCAATTCATGATTCAATTCATGATTCATGATTCATGATTCAATTCATGATTCAAATCATGATTCATGATTCAATTTATGATTCATGATTCATGATTCATGATTCAAATTATGATTCATGATTCTTGATTCATGATTCAATTCATGATTCAATTCATGATTCATTATTCATGATTCAATTTATAATTTAATTCATGATTCTTGATTTATGATTCAATTTATGATTTATGATTCATGATTCAATTCATAATTCAATTTATGATTCATGATTCAATTCATGATTCAATTCATGATTCTTGATTCATGATTCAATTTATGATTCAAAATTCATGATTCATAATTCATGATTCAATTCATGATTCAATTCATGATTCAATTCATGATTCATGATTCAATTCATGATTCATAATTCATGATTTATGAATCAATTCATGATTCATAATTCATGATTCATGATTCAATTCATAATTCAATTCATGATTTATTAATCATGATTCATGATTCAATTCATGATTCATGATTCATGATTTATGATTCAATTCATGATTCATGATTCATGATTCAATTCATGATTCATGATTTAATTCATGACTCATGATTCATGATTCAATTCATGATTCATGATTCGATTCATGATTCATGATTCATGATTCAATTCATGATTCATGATTCATGATTCAATTCATGATTCATGATTCGATTCATGATTCTTGATTCATGATTCATGATTCAATTCATGATTCATGATTCATGATTCAATTCATGATTCATCATTCGATTCATAATTTAATTCATGATTCATGATTCATGATTTAATTCATGATTCATGATTCGATTCATGATTCATGATTCATGATTCAATTTATGATTCATGATTCATGATTCATGATTCAATTCATGATTCATGATTCAATTCATGATTCAATTCATGATTCATGATTCATGATTCAATTCATGATTCATGATTCATGATTAAATTCATGATTCATTATTCATGATTCATGATTCAATCCATGATTAATGATTCGATTCATGATTCAATTTATGATTCATGATTCATGATTCAATTCATGATTCAATTTATGATTCATGATTCAATTCATGATTCATAATTCATGATTCATGATTCATGATTCAATTTATGATTCATGATTCATGATTCATGATTCAATTCATGATTCAATTTATGATTCATGATTCAATTCATCATTCATAATTCTTGATTCATGATTCATGATTCAATTCATGATTCATGATTCATGATTCAATTCATGATTCATGATTCAATTCATGATTCGATTCATGATTCAATTCATGATTAATGATTCATGATTCATGATTCAATTCATGATTCATGATTCATGATTCAATTCATGATTCATGATTCAATTCATGATTCGATTCATGATTCAATTCATGATTAATGATTCATGATTCATGATTCAATACATGATTCATGATTCGATTCATGATTCATGATTCAATTCATGATTCATGATTCATGATTCAATTCATGATTTATGATTCAATTCATGATTCATGATTCATGATTCATGATTCATGATTCAATTCATAATTCATGATTCAATTCATGATTCGATTTATGATACAATTCATGATTCAGGCTTCATGATTCAATTCATGATTCATGATTCATGATTCATGCTTCATGATTCATGATTCAATTCATGATTCATGATTTAAGATTCATGATTCATGATTCATGATTTAAGATTCATGATTCATGATTCATGATTCAATTCATGATTCATGATTCAATTCATGATTCGATTCCTGATTCAATTCATGATTCAATTCATGATTCATGATTCATGATTCAATTAATGATTCATGATTCATGATTCAATTCATGATCCATGATTCAATTCATGATTCAATTCATGATTCAAAATTCATGATTCCTGATTCAATTCATTATTCATGATTCATAATTCAATTCATGATACATAATTCATGATTCATGAATCAATTCATGATTCATAATTCATGATTCATGATTCAATTCATGATTCGTTAATCATGATACATGATTCAATTCATGATTCATTATTCATGTTTCAATTCATGATTCAATTTATGATTCATGATTCATGATTCAATTCATGATTCAATTTATGATTCATGATTCAATTCATGATTCAATTCATGATTCATGATTCATGATTCAAATTATGATTCATGATTCAATTCATGATTCATAATTCATGATTCATAATTCATGATTCATGATTCATGATTCATGATTCAATTCATGATTCATGATTCATGATTCAATTCATGATTCATGATTCATGATTCAATTCATGATTCATGATTCAATTCATGATTCATGATTCATGATTCAATTCATGATTCATGATTCGATTCATGATTCATGATTTAATTCATGATTCATGATTCATGATTCATGATTCAATTCATGATTCATGATTCAATTCATGATTCAATTCATGATTCAATTCATGATTCATGATTCATGATTCATGATTCATGATTCAATTTATGATTCATGATTCATGATTCATGATTCAGTTAATGATTCAATTCATGATTCATGATTCATGATTCAATTCATGATTCATGATTCATGATTCAATTTATGATTCATGATTCAATTCATAATTCAATTTATGATTCATGATTCAATTCATGATTCTTGATTCATGATACAATTTATGATTTATGATTCATGATTCAATTCATGATTCATAATTCATGATTCATGCTTCATTATTTATGATTCAATTCATGATTGAGGATTTAAGATTCATGATTCATGATTCATGATTTAAGATTCATGATTCATGATTCATGATTCAATTCATGATTCATGAATCAATTCATGATTCGATTCCTGATTCAATTTATGATTCATGATTCGAATTTATAATTAATGATTTATGATTCATGATTTGATTCATGATTCCTGATTCATGATTCAATTCATGATTCATGATTCATTTTTAAATTTATGATTCATGATTCATGATTTAATTCATGATTCATGATTCGATTCATGATTCATGATTCATGATTCAATTCATGATTTATGATTCATGATTCATGATTCAATTCATGATTCATTATTCATATTTAAATTCATGCTTCATGATTCATGATTTATGATTCATGATTCAATTCATGATTCATTATTCATGATTAAATTCATGATTCATGATTCATGATTCAATTCATGATTCATTATTCATGATTAAATTCATGATTCATGATTCATGATTCAATTTATGATGTAATCCTTGATTCATGATTAAATTCATTAATCGATTCATGATTCAATTTATGATTCAATTCATGATTCATGATTCATGATTCAATTAATGATTCATGATTCATGATTCAATTCATGATCCATGATTCAATTCATGATTCATGATTCATGATTCAAAATTCATGATTCAATTCATCATTCAAAATTCATGATTCATGATTCAATTCATGATTCATAATTCATGATTCATGAATCAATTCATGATTCATAATTAATGATTCATGATTCAATTCATGATTCGTTAATCATGATTCATGATTCAATTCATGATTCATTACTCATGTTTCAATTCATGATTCAATTCATGATTCATGATTCAATTCATGATTCAATTCATGATTCATGATTCATGATTCAATTCCTGATTCAATTCATGATTCATAATTCATGATTCATGATTCATGATTCAATTCATGATTCATGATTCATAATTCATGATTCATGATTCATGATTCAATTCATGATTCATGATTCATGATTCAATTCATGATTCATGATTCAATTCATGATTCATGATTCATGATTCAATTCATGATTCATGATCCAATTCATGATTCATGATTCAATTCATGATTCATGATTCGATTCATGATTCATGATTCAATTCATGATTCATGATTTATGATTCATGATTCAATTCATGATTCTTGATTTATGATTCAATTCATGACTAAATTCATTATTCATGATTAAATTTATGATTCATGATTCATGATTCATGATTAAATTAATGATTCAATTCATGATTCATGATTCATGATTCAATTCATGATTCAATTCATGATTCATGATTCAATTTATGATTCATGATTCATGATTCATGATTCAATTTATGATTCATGATTCATGAATCAGGATTCATGATTTAATTTATGATTTATGATTCATGATTTAATTCATGATTCATGATTCATGATTCAATTCATGATTCATGATTCATGATTCATGCTTCATGATTCATGATTCAATTCATGATTCATGATTCAATTCATGATTTAATTCATGATTCTTGATTCATGATTTAATTCATGATTCTTGATTCATGATTCAATTTATGATTTATGATTCATGATTCATGATTCAATTCATGATTCAATTTATGATTCATGATTCAATTCATGATTCAATTCATGATTCTTGATTCATGATTCAATTTATGACTTATGATTCATGATTCAATTCATGATTCATGATTCATGATTCATGCTTCATGATTCATGATTCAATTCATGATTCATGATTCAATTCATGATTCATGATTTAAGATTCATGATTCATGATTTAAGATTCATGATTCATGATTCATGATTCAATTCATGATTCATGATTCAATTCATGATTCGATTCCTGATTCAATTCATGATTCATGATTCGATTTATGATTCATGATTCATGATTTCACTTTATTATTCATTATTCATGATTAAATTCATGATTCATGATTCAATTTATGATTCATGATTCATGATTTAATTCATGATTCATGATTAATGATTCAATTCATGATTCAATTCATGATTCACTATTCATGATTCATGATTAAATTCATGATTCATTATTCATGATTCATGATTCAATCCATGATTCATGATTAAATTCATGATTCATTATTCATGATTCATGATTCAATTCATGATTCATGATTCAATTAATGATTCATGATTCATGATTCAATTCATGATTCATGATTCAATTCATGATTCCATCATGATTCAAAATTCATGATTCATGATTCAATTCATGATTCATAATTCATGATTTAATTCATGATTCAATTCCTGATTCAATTCATGATTCATGATTCAATTCATGATACATAATTCATGATTCATGAATCAATTCATGATTCATAATTCATGATTCATGATTCAATTCATGATTCGTTAATCATGATTCATGATTCAATTCATGATTCATAATTCATGATTCAATTCATGATTCAATTCATGATTCATGATTAATGATTCAATTCATGATTCAATTCATGATTCATGATTCATGATTCAATTCATGATTCAATTTATGATTCATGATTCAATTCATGATTCAATTCATGATTCATGATTCATGATTCAATTTATGATTCATGATTCAATTCATGATTCATAATTCATGATTCATGATTCATGATTCAATTCATGATTCATGATTTAATTCAGGATTCTTGATTCATGATTTATGATTCAATTCATGATTCAATTCATGATTCATGATTCAATTCATGATTCATGATTCAATTCATGATTCATGATTCATGATTCAATTTATGATTCATGATTCGATTCATGATTCTTGATTCAATTCATGATTAATGATTCAATTCATGATTCAATTCATGATTCTTGATTCATGATTCAATTTATGACTTATGATTCATGATTCAATTCATGATTCATGATTCATGATTCATGCTTCATGATTCATGATTCAATTCATGATTCATGATTCAATTCATGATTCATGATTTAAGATTCATGATTCATGATTTAAGATTCATGATTCATGATTCATGATTCAATTCATGATTCATGATTCAATTCATGATTCGATTCCTGATTCAATTCATGATTCATGATTCGATTTATGATTCATGATTCATGATTTCATTTTATTATTCATTATTCATGATTAAATTCATGATTCATGATTCAATTTATGATTCATGATTCATGATTTAATTCATGATTCATGATTAATGATTCAATTCATGATTCAATTCATGATTCACTATTCATGGTTCATGATTAAATTCATGATTCATTATTCATGATTCATGATTCAATCCACGATTCATGATTCAATTCATTAATCGATTCATGATTCAATTCATGATTCAATTCATGATTCATGATTTAGTTAATAATTCAAGATTCATGATTCAATTCATGATTCAATTCATGATTCATGATTAATGATTCAATTCATGATTCAATTCATGATTCATGATTCATGATTCAATTCATGATTCAATTTATGATTCATGATTCAATTCATGATTCAAAATTCATGATTCATGATTCAATTCATGATTCATAATTCATGATTCAATTCATGATTCAATTCATGATTCAATTCATGATTCATGATTCATGATTCAATTCATGATTCATAATTCATGATTCATGAATCAATTCATGATTCATAATTCATGATTCATGATTCAATTCATAATTCAATTCATGATTTATTAATCATGATTCATAATTCAATTCATGATTCATGATTCATGATTTATGATTCAATTCATGATTCATGATTCATGATTCAATTCATGATTCATGATTTAATTCATGACTCATGATTCATGATTCAATTCATGATTCATGATTCGATTTATGATTCATGATTCATGATTCAATTCATGATTCATGATTCATGATTAAATTCATGATTCATGATTCGATTCATGATTCTTGATTCATGATTAATGATTCAATTCATGATTCATGATTCATGATTCATGATTCAATTCATGATTCATGATTCGATTCATGATTCTTGATTCATGATTCATGATTCAATTCATGATTCATGATTCATGATTCAATTCATGATTCATGATTTAAGATTCATGATTCATGATTCATGATTTAAGATTCATGATTCATGATTCATGATTCAATTCATGATTCATGATTTAATTCATGATTCGATTCCTGATTCAATTCATGATTCATGATTCACAATTTAATTCATGATTCATGATTCGATTCATGATTCATGATTCATGATTCAATTCATGATTTATGATTCATGATTCAATTCATGATTCATGATTCAATTCATGATTCATGATTAATGATTCAATTCATGATTCATGATTCATGATTCATGATTGATTATTCATGATTCATGATTCAATCCATGATTCATGATTCAATTCATTAATCGATTCATGATTCAATTCATGATTGAATTCATGATTCATGATTCATGATTCATTTAATGATTCATGATTCATGATTAAATTCATGATCCGTGATTCAATTCATGATTCATGATTCATGATTCAATTCATGATTCAAAATTCATGATTCATGATTCAATTCATGATTCATAATTCATGATTCAATTCATGATTCAATTCATGATTCAATTCATGATTCATGATTCATGATTCAATTCATGATTCATAATTCATGATTCATGAATCAATTCATGATTCATAATTCATGATTCATGATTCAATTCATAATTCAATTCATGATTTATTAATCATGATTCATGATTCAATTCATGATTCATGATTCATGATTTATGATTCAATTTATGATTCATGATTCATGATTCAATTCATGATTCATGATTTAATTCATGACTCATGATTCATGATTCAATTCATGATTCATGATTCGATTCATGATTCATGATTCATGATTCAATTCATGATTCATGATTCATGATTCAATTCATGATTTATGATTCATGATTCAATTCATGATTCATGATTCATGATTCAATTCATGATTCATGATTCATAATTCAATTCATGATTCAATTCATGATTCATGATTCAAGATTCAATTCATGATTCAATTCATGATTCATGATTCATGATTCAATTTATGATTCATGATTCATGTTTCATGATTCAATTCATGATTCAATTTATGATTCATGATTCAATTCATGATTCATATTTCATGATTCAATTCATGATTCATGATTCATGATTCATGATTCAATTCATGATTCATGATTCAATTCATGATTCGATTCATGATTCAATTCATGATTAATGATTCATGATTCATGATTGAATTCATGATTCATGATTCAATTCATGATTCATGATTCATGATTCATGATTCAATTCATGATTCATGATTCAATTCATGATTCGATTCATGATTTAATTCATGATTCATGATTCATGATTTATGATTCATGCTTCATGATTCATGATTCAATTCATGATTCATGATTTAAGATTCATGATTCATGATTCATGATTCAATTCATGATTCATGATTAAATTCATGATTCGATTCCTGATTCAATTCATGATTCATGATTCGATTTATGATTCTTGATTCATGATTCATGATTTGATTCATGATTCCTGATTCATGATTCAATTCATGATTCATGATTCAATTCATGATTCATGATTCGATTCATGATTCTTGATTCATGATTCATGACTCAATTCATGATTCATGATTCATGATTCAATTCATGATTCATCATTCGATTCATAATTTAATTCATGATTCATGATTTATGATTTAATTCATGATTCATGATTCGATTCATGATTCATGATTCATGATTCAATTCATGATTTATGATTCATGATTCATGAATCAATTCATGATTCATTTTTCATGATTAAATTCATGATTCATGATTCATGATTCAATTTATGATTCATGATTCATGATTCATGATTCAATTCATGATTTATGATTCAATTCATGATTCAATTCATGATTTATGATTCATGATTCAATTCATGATTCATTATTCATGATTCATGATTAAATTCATGATTCATTATTCATGATTCATGATTCAATCCATGATTCATGATTCAATTCATTAATCGATTCATGATTCAATTCATGATTCATGATTCATGATTCAATTCATGATTCATGATTCGATTCATGATTCTTGATTCATGATTCATGATTCAATTCATGATTCAATTCATGATTCATGATTCAAGATTCAATTCATGATTCAATTCATGATTCATGATTCATGATTCAATTCATGATTCAATTCATGATTCATGATTCATGATTCAATTTATGATTCATGATTCATGATTCAATTCATGATTCATGATTCAATTCATAATTCAATTCATGATTTATTAATCATGATTCATAATTCAATTCATGATTCATGATTCATGATTTATGATTCAATTCATGATTCATGATTCATGATTCAATTCATGATTCATGATTTAATTCATGACTCATGATTCATGATTCAATTCATGATTCATGATTCGATTTATGATTCATGATTCATGATTCAATTCATGATTCATGATTCATGATTCAATTCATGATTCATGATTCGATTCATGATTCTTGATTCATGATTAATGATTCAATTCATGATTCATGATTCATGATTCAATTCATGATTCATGATTCGATTCATGATTCTTGATTCATGATTCATGATTCAATTCATGATTCATGATTCATGATTCAATTCATGATTCATGATTTAAGATTCATGATTCATGATTCATGATTTAAGATTCATGATTCATGATTCATGATTCAATTCATGATTCATGATTTAATTCATGATTCGATTCCTGATTCAATTCATGATTCATGATTCATGATTTAATTCATGATTCATGATTCGATTCATGATTCATGATTCATGATTCAATTCATGATTTATGATTCATGATTCAATTCATGATTCATGATTCAATTCATGATTCATGATTAATGATTCAATTCATGATTCATGATTAATGATTCAATTCATGATTCAATTCATGATTCATGATTCATGATTCAATTCATGATTCATTATTCATGATTCATGATTGATTATTCATGATTCATGATTCAATCCATGATTCATGATTCAATTCATTAATCGATTCATGATTCAATTCATGATTGAATTCATGATTCATGATTCATGATTCATTTAATGATTCATGATTCATGATTAAATTCATGATCCGTGATTCAATTCATGATTCATGATTCATGATTCAATTCATGATTCAAAATTCATGATTCATGATTCAATTCATGATTCATAATTCATGATTCAATTCATGATTCAATTCATGATTCAATTCATGATTCATGATTCATGATTCAATTCATGATTCATAATTCATGATTCATGAATCAATTCATGATTCATAATTCATGATTCATGATTCAATTCAAAATTCAATTCATGATTTATTAATCATGATTCATGATTCAATTCATGATTCATGATTCATGATTTATGATTCAATTCATGATTCATGATTCAATTCATGATTCATGATTTAATTCATGACTCATGATTCATGATTCAATTCATGATTCATGATTCGATTCATGATTCATGATTCATGATTCAATTCATGATTCATGATTCAATTCATGATTTATGATTCATGATTCAATTCATGATTCATGATTCATGATTCATGATTCAATTCATGATTCATGATTCATAATTCAATTCATGATTCAATTCATGATTCATGATTCAAGATTCAATTCATGATTCAATTCATGATTCATGATTCATGATTCAATTTATGATTCATGATTCATGTTTCATGATTCAATTCATGATTCAATTTATGATTCATGATTCAATTCATGATTCATATTTCATGATTCAATTCATGATTCATGATTCATGATTCATGATTCAATTCATGATTCATGATTCAATTCATGATTCGATTCATGATTCAATTCATGATTAATGATTCATGATTCATGATTCAATTCATGATTCATGATTCAATTCATGATTCATGATTCATGATTCATGATTCAATTCATGATTCATGATTCAATTCATGATTCGATTCATGATTTAATTCATGATTCATGATTCATGATTTATGATTCATGCTTCATGATTCATGATTCAATTCATGATTCATGATTTAAGATTCATGATTCATGATTCATGATTCAATTCATGATTCATGATTAAATTCATGATTCGATTCCTGATTCAATTCATGATTCATGATTCGATTTATGATTCTTGATTCATGATTCATGATTTGATTCATGATTCCTGATTCATGATTCAATTCATGATTCATGATTCAATTCATGATTCATGATTCGATTCATGATTCTTGATTCATGATTCATGACTCAATTCATGATTCATGATTCATGATTCAATTCATGATCCATCATTCGATTCATAATTTAATTCATGATTCATGATTTATGATTTAATTCATGATTCATGATTCGATTCATGATTCATGATTCATGATTCAATTCATGATTTATGATTCATGATTCATGATTCAATTCATGATTCATTTTTCATGATTAAATTCATGATTCATGATTCATGATTCAATTTATGATTCATGATTCATGATTCATGATTCAATTCATGATTTATGATTCAATTCATGATTCAATTCATGATTTATGATTCATGATTCAATTCATGATTCATTATTCATGATTCATGATTAAATTCATGATTCATTATTCATGATTCATGATTCAATCCATGATTCATGATTCAATTCATTAATCGATTCATGATTCAATTCATGATTCATGATTCATGATTCAATTCATGATTCATGATTCGATTCATGATTCTTGATTCATGATTCATGATTCAATTCATGATTCAATTCATGATTCATGATTCAAGATTCAATTCATGATTCAATTCATGATTCATGATTCATGATTCATGATTCAATTCATGATTCAATTCATGATTCATGATTCATGATTCAATTTATGATTCATGATTCATGATTCAATTCATGATTCAATTTATGATTCATGATTCAATTCATGATTCATAATTCATGATTCAATTCATGATTCATGATTCATGATTCATGATTCATGATTCAATTCATGATTCATGATTCAATTCATGATTCGATTCATGATTCAATTCATGATTAATGATTCATGATTCATGATTCAATTCATGATTCATGATTCAATTCATGATTCATGATTCATGATTCATGATTCAATTCATGATTCATGATTCAATTCATGATTCGATTTATGATTTAATTCATGATTCATGATTCATGATTCATGATTCATGCTTCATGATTCATGATTCAATTCATGATTCATGATTTAAGATTCATGATTCATGATTCATGATTCAATTCATGATTCATGATTAAATTCATGATTCGATTCCTGAATCAATTCATGATTCATGATTCGATTTATTATTCTTGATTCATGATTCATGATTTGATTCATGATTCCTGATTCATGATTCAATTCATGATTCATGATTCAATTCATGATTCATGATTCGATTCATGATTCTTGATTCATGATTCATGATTCAATTCATGATTCATGATTCATGATTCAATTCATGATTCATCATTCGATTCATAATTTAATTCATGATTCATGATTTATGATTTAATTCATGATTCATGATTCGATTCATGATTCATGATTCATGATTCAATTCATGATTTATGATTCATGATTCATGATTCAATTCATGATTCATTTTTCATGATTAAATTCATGATTCATGATTCATGATTCAATTCATGATTAATGATTCAATTCATGATTCAATTCATGATTTATGATTCATGATTCAATTCATGATTCATTATTCATGATTCATGATTAAATTCATGATTCATTATTCATGATTCATGATTCAATCCATGATTCATGATTCATGATTCAATTCATTATTCATGATTCGATTCATGATTCTTGATTCATGATTCATGATTCAATTCATGATTCAATTCATGATTCATGATTCAAGATTCAATTCATGATTCAATTCATGATTCATGATTCATGATTCATGATTCAATTCATGATTTATGATTCATGATTCATGATTCAATTCATGATTCATTATTCATGATCAAATTAATGATTCATGATTCATGATTTATGATTCATGATTCATGATTCAATTCATGATTCATTATTCATGATTAAATTCATGATTCATGATTCAATTTATGATTCATGATTCATGATTCATGATTAAATTCATGATTCATTATTCATGATTCATGATTCAATCCTTGATTCATGATTCAATTCATTAATCGATTCATGATTCAATTCATGATTCAATTCATGATTCATGATTCATGATTCAATTAATGATTCATGATTCATGATTCAATTCATGATCCATGATTCAATTCATGATTCATGATTCATGATTCAATTCATGATTCAATTCATGATTCAAAATTCATGATTCATGATTCAATTCATGATTCATAATTCATGATTTAATTCATGATTCAATTCCTGAATTAATACATGATTCATGATTCATGATTCAATTCATGATACATAATTCATGATTCGTGAATCAATTCATGATTCATAATTAATGATTCATGATTCAATTCATGATTCGTTAATCATGATTCATGATTCAATTCATGATTCATTACTCATGATTCAATTCATGATTCAATTCATGATTCAATTCATGATTCAATTCATGATTTAATTCATGATTCATGATTCATGATTCATGATTCAATTCATGATTCATGATTCATAATTCATGATTCATGATTCATGATTTAATTCATGATTCATGATTCATGATTCAATTCATGATTCATGATTCATGATTTATGATTCAATTCATGATTCAATTCATGATTCATGATTCATGATTCAATTCATGATTCATGATTCAATTCATGATTCATGATTCATGATTCAATTCATGATTCATGATTCGATTCATGATTCAATTCATGATTCATGATTTATGATTCATGATTCAATTCATGATTCTTGATTCATGATTCAATTCATGATTCATGATTCATGATTAAATTTATGATTCATGATTCATGATTCATGATTAAATTAATGATTCAATTCATGATTCATGATTCATGATTCAATTCATGATTCATGATTCAATTTATGATTCATGATTCATGATTCAATTTATGATTCATGATTCATGATTCATGATTAAATTAATGATTCAATTCATGATTCATGATTCATGATTCAATTCATGATTCATGATTCAATTTATGATTCATGATTCATGATTCATGATTCAATTTATGATTCATGATTCATGATTCATGATTCAATTCATGATTCAATTCATGATTCATGATTCATGATTCAATTCATGATTTATTTCATGATTCTTGATTTATGATTTAATTCATGATTCTTGATTCATGATTCAATTTATGATTTATGATTCATGATTCATGATTCAATTCATGATTCAATTCATGATTCAAAATTCATGATTCATGATTCAATTCATGATTCATAATTCATGATTTAATTCATGATTCAATTCCTGAATTAATTCATGATTCATGATTCATGATTAAATTCATGATACATAATTCATGATTCATAAATCAATTCATGATTCATAATTAATGATTCATGATTCAATTCATGATTCGTTAATCATGATTCATGATTCAATTCATGATTCATTACTCATGATTCAATTCATGATTCAATTAATGATTTAATTCATGATTCATGATTCATGATTCATGATTCAATTCATGATTCATGATTCATAATTCATGATTCAATTCAGATTCATGATTCATAATTCATGATTCATGATTCATAATTCATGATTCATGATTCAATTCATGATTCATGATTCATAATTCATGATTCATGATTCATGATTCATGATTTAATTCATGATTCATGATTCAATTCCTGATTCATGATTCATAATTTATGATTAAATTCATGATTCAATTCATGATTCATGATTCATGATTCAATTCATGATTCATGATTCAATTCATGATTCATGATTCATGATTCAATTCATGATTCATGATTCGATTCATGATTCATGATTCAATTCATGATTCATGATTTATGATTCATGATTCAATTCATGATTCATGATTCATGATTCAATTCATGATTCATGATTCAATTTATGATTCATGATTCATGATTCAATTTATGATTCATGATTCATGATTCATGATTAAATTAATGATTCAATTCATGATTCATGATTCATGATTTAATTCATGATTCATGATTCAATTTATGATTCATGATTCATGATTCATGATTCAATTTATGATTCATGATTCATGATTCATGATTCAATTCATGATTCAATTCATGATTCATGATTCATGATTCAATTCATGATTTATTTCATGATTCTTGATTCATGATTTAATTCATGATTCTTGATTAATGATTCAATTTATGATTTATGATTCATGATTCATGATTCAATTCATGATTCAATTTATGATTCATGATTCAATTCATGATTCAATTCATGATTCTTGATTCATGATTCAATTTATGATTTATGATTCATGATTCAATTCATGATTCATGATTCATGATTCATGCTTCATGATTCATGATTCAATTCATGATTCATGATTTAAGATTCATGATTCATGATTCATGATTTAAGATTCATGATTCATGATTCATGATTTAAGATTCATGATTCATGATTCATGATTCAATTCATGATTCATGATTCAAGTCATGATTCGATTCCTGATTCAATTCATGATTCATGATTCAATTCATGATTTATTATTCATGATTCAATTCATGATTCAATTCATGATTCATGATTAATGATTCAATTCATGATTCAATTCATGATTCATGATTAATGATTCAATTCATGATTCAATTTATGATTCATGATTCAATTCATGATTCAATTCATGATTCATGATTCAATTTATGATTCATGATTCAATTCATAATTCATGATTCAATTCATGATTCATGATTCATGATTCAATTCATGATTCATGATTCGATTCATGATTTATGATTCAATTCATGATTCAATTCATAAATCATGATTCAATTCATAATTCATGATTCAATTAATGATTCATGATTCATGATTCAACTCATGATTCATGATTCGATTCATGATTCATGATTCAATTCATGATTCATGATTCATGATTCATGATTCAATTCATGATTCTTGATTCATAATTCAATTCATGATTCAATTCATGATTCATGATTCATGATTAAATTTATGATTCATGATTCATGATTCAATTAATGATTCAATTCATGATTCATGATTCAATTCATGATTCAATTCATGATTAATGATTCATGATTCATGATTCAATACATGATTCATGATTCGATTCATGATTCATGATTCAATTCATGATTCATGATTCATGATTCAATTCATGATTTATGATTCAATTCATGATTCATGATTCATGATTCATGATTCAATTCATAATTCATGATTCAATTCATGATTCGATTTATGATACAATTCATGATTCAGGATTCATGATTCAATTCATGATTCATGATTCATGATTCATGCTTCATGATTCATGATTCAATTCATGATTCATGATTTAAGATTCATGATTCATGATTCATGATTTAAGATTCATGATTCATGATTCATGATTCAATTCATGATTCATGATTCAATTCATGATTCGATTCCTGATTCAATTCATGATTCAATTCATGATTCATGATTCATGATTCAATTAATGATTCATGATTCATGATTCAATTCATGATCCATGATTCAATTCATGATTCATGATTCATGATTCAATTCATGATTCAATTCATGATTCAAAATTCATGATTCATGATTCAATTCATGATTCATAATTCATGATTCAATTCCTGATTCAATTCCTGATTCAATTCATTATTCATGATTCATAATTCAATTCATGATACATAATTCATGATTCATGAATCAATTCATGATTCATAATTCATGATTCATGATTCAATTCATGATTCGTTAATCATGATACATGATTCAATTCATGATTCATTATTCATGTTTCAATTCATGATTCAATTTATGATTCATGATTCATGATTAAATTCATGATTCAATTTATGATTCATGATTCAATTCATGATTCAATTCATGATTCATGATTCATGATTCAATTCATGATACATAATTCATGATTCATGAATCAATTCATGATTCATAATTCATGATCCATGATTCAATTCATGATTCGTTAATCATGATACATGATTCAATTCATGATTCATTATTCATGTTTCAATTCATGATTCAATTCATGATTCTTGATTCATGATTCAATTCATGATTCAATTCATGATTCATGATTCATGATTCATGATTCATGATTCATGATTCATGATTCAATTCATGATTCTTGATTCATGATTCAATTCATGATTCAATTCATGATTCTTGATTCATGATTCAATTCATGATTCAATTCATGATTCATGATTCATGATTCAATTCATGATTCAAATCATGATTCATGATTCAATTTATGATTCATGATTAATGATTCATGATTCAAATTATGATTCATGATTCTTGATTCATGATTCAATTCATGATTCAATTCATGATTCATTATTCATGATTCAATTTATAATTTAATTCATGATTCTTGATTTATGATTCAATTTATGATTTATGATTCATGATTCAATTCATAATTCAATTTATGATTCATGATTCAATTCATGATTCAATTCATGATTCTTGATTCATGATTCAATTTATGATTCAAAATTCATGATTCATAATTCATGATTCAATTCATGATTCAATTCATGATTCAATTCATGATTCATGATTCATGATTCAATTCATGATTCATAATTCATGATTTATGAATCAATTCATGATTCATAATTCATGATTCATGATTCAATTCATAATTCAATTCATGATTTATTAATCATGATTCATGATTCAATTCATGATTCATGATTCATGATTTATGATTCAATTCATGATTCATGATTCATGATTCAATTCATGATTCATGATTTAATTCATGACTCATGATTCATGATTCAATTCATGATTCATGATTCGATTCATGATTCATGATTCATGATTCAATTCATGATTCATGATTCATGATTCAATTCATGATTCATGATTCGATTCATGATTCTTGATTCATGATTCATGATTCAATTCATGATTCATGATTCATGATTCAATTCATGATTCATCATTCGATTCATAATTTAATTCATGATTCATGATTCATGATTTAATTCATGATTCATGATTCGATTCATGATTCATGATTCATGATTCAATTTATGATTCATGATTCATGATTCATGATTCAATTCATGATTCATGATTCAATTCATGATTCAATTCATGATTCATGATTCATGATTCAATTCATGATTCATGATTCATGATTAAATTCATGATTCATTATTCATGATTCATGATTCAATCCATGATTAATGATTCAATTCATGATTCAATTTATGATTCATGATTCATGATTCAATTCATGATTCAATTTATGATTCATGATTCAATTCATGATTCATAATTCATGATTCATGATTCATGATTCAATTTATGATTCATGATTCATGATTCATGATTCAATTCATGATTCAATTTATGATTCATGATTCAATTCATCATTCATAATTCTTGATTCATGATTCATGATTCAATTCATGATTCATGATTCATGATTCAATTCATGATTCATGATTCAATTCATGATTCGATTCATGATTCAATTCATGATTAATGATTCATGATTCATGATTCAATACATGATTCATGATTCGATTCATGATTCATGATTCAATTCATGATTCATGATTCATGATTCAATTCATGATTTATGATTCAATTCATGATTCATGATTCATGATTCATGATTCATGATTCAATTCATAATTCATGATTCAATTCATGATTCGATTTATGATACAATTCATGATTCAGGCTTCATGATTCAATTCATGATTCATGATTCATGATTCATGCTTCATGATTCATGATTCAATTCATGATTCATGATTTAAGATTCATGATTCATGATTTAAGATTCATGATTCATGATTCATGATTCAATTCATGATTCATGATTCAATTCATGATTCGATTCCTGATTCAATTCATGATTCAATTCATGATTCATGATTCATGATTCAATTAATGATTCATGATTCATGATTCAATTCATGATCCATGATTCAATTCATGATTCAATTCATGATTCAAAATTCATGATTCCTGATTCAATTCATTATTCATGATTCATAATTCAATTCATGATACATAATTCATGATTCATGAATCAATTCATGATTCATAATTCATGATTCATGATTCAATTCATGATTCGTTAATCATGATACATAATTCAATTCATGATTCATTATTCATGTTTCAATTCATGATTCAATTTATGATTCATGATTCATGATTCAATTCATGATTCAATTTATGATTCATGATTCAATTCATGATTCAATTCATGATTCATGATTCATGATTCAAATTATGATTCATGATTCAATTCATGATTCATAATTCATGATTCATAATTCATGATTCATGATTCATGATTCATGATTCAATTCATGATTCATGATTCATGATTCAATTCATGATTCATGATTCATGATTCAATTCATGATTCATGATTCAATTCATGATTCATGATTCATGATTCAATTCATGATTCATGATTCGATTCATGATTCATGATTTAATTCATGATTCATGATTCATGATTCATGATTCAATTCATGATTCATGATTCAATTCATGATTCAATTCATGATTCAATTCATGATTCATGATTCATGATTCATGATTCATGATTCAATTTATGATTCATGATTCATGATTCATGATTCAGTTAATGATTCAATTCATGATTCATGATTCATGATTCAATTCATGATTCATGATTCATGATTCAATTTATGATTCATGATTCAATTCATAATTCAATTTATGATTCATGATTCAATTCATGATTCTTGATTCATGATACAATTTATGATTTATGATTCATGATTCAATTCATGATTCATAATTCATGATTCATGCTTCATTATTTATGATTCAATTCATGATTGAGGATTTAAGATTCATGATTCATGATTCATGATTTAAGATTCATGATTCATGATTCATGATTCAATTCATGATTCATGAATCAATTCATGATTCGATTCCTGATTCAATTTATGATTCATGATTCGAATTTATAATTAATGATTTATGATTCATGATTTGATTCATGATTCCTGATTCATGATTCAATTCATGATTCATGATTCATTTTTAAATTTATGATTCATGATTCATGATTTAATTCATGATTCATGATTCATTTTTAAATTTATGATTCATGATTCATGATTTAATTCATGATTCATGATTCGATTCATGATTCATGATTCATGATTCAATTCATGATTTATGATTCATGATTCATGATTCAATTCATGATTCATTATTCATATTTAAATTCATGCTTCATGATTCATGATTTATGATTCATGATTCAATTCATGATTCATTATTCATGATTAAATTCATGATTCATGATTCATGATTCAATTCATGATTCATTATTCATGATTAAATTCATGATTCATGATTCATGATTCAATTTATGATGTAATCCTTGATTCATGATTAAATTCATTAATCGATTCATGATTCAATTTATGATTCAATTCATGATTCATGATTCATGATTCAATTAATGATTCATGATTCATGATTCAATTCATGATCCATGATTCAATTCATGATTCATGATTCATGATTCAAAATTCATGATTCAATTCATCATTCAAAATTCATGATTCATGATTCAATTCATGATTCATAATTCATGATTCATGAATCAATTCATGATTCATAATTAATGATTCATGATTCAATTCATGATTCGTTAATCATGATTCATGATTCAATTCATGATTCATTACTCATGTTTCAATTCATGATTCAATTCATGATTCATGATTCAATTCATGATTCAATTCATGATTCATGATTCATGATTCAATTCATGATTCAATTCATGATTCATAATTCATGATTCATGATTCATGATTCAATTCATGATTCATGATTCATAATTCATGATTCATGATTCATGATTCAATTCATGATTCATGATTCATGATTCAATTCATGATTCATGATTCAATTCATGATTCATGATTCATGATTCAATTCATGATTCATGATCCAATTCATGATTCATGATTCATGATTCAATTCATGATTCATGATTCGATTCATGATTCATGATTCAATTCATGATTCATGATTTATGATTCATGATTCAATTCATGATTCTTGATTTATGATTCAATTCATGACTAAATTCATTATTCATGATTAAATTTATGATTCATGATTCATGATTCATGATTAAATTAATGATTCAATTCATGATTCATGATTCATGATTCAATTCATGATTCAATTCATGATTCATGATTCAATTTATGATTCATGATTCATGATTCATGATTCAATTTATGATTCATGATTCATGAATCAGGATTCATGATTTAATTTATGATTTATGATTCATGATTTAATTCATGATTCATGATTCATGATTCAATTCATGATTCATGATTCATGATTCATGCTTCATGATTCATGATTCAATTCATGATTCATGATTCAATTCATGATTTAATTCATGATTCTTGATTCATGATTTAATTCATGATTCTTGATTCATGATTCAATTTATGATTTATGATTCATGATTCATGATTCAATTCATGATTCAATTTATGATTCATGATTCAATTCATGATTCAATTCATGATTCTTGATTCATGATTCAATTTATGACTTATGATTCATGATTCAATTCATGATTCATGATTCATGATTCATGCTTCATGATTCATGATTCAATTCATGATTCATGATTCAATTCATGATTCATGATTTAAGATTCATGATTCATGATTTAAGATTCATGATTCATGATTCATGATTCAATTCATGATTCATGATTCAATTCATGATTCGATTCCTGATTCAATTCATGATTCATGATTCGATTTATGATTCATGATTCATGATTTCACTTTATTATTCATTATTCATGATTAAATTCATGATTCATGATTCAATTTATGATTCATGATTCATGATTTAATTCATGATTCATGATTAATGATTCAATTCATGATTCAATTCATGATTCACTATTCATGATTCATGATTAAATTCATGATTCATTATTCATGATTCATGATTCAATCCATGATTCATGATTAAATTCATGATTCATTATTCATGATTCATGATTCAATTCATGATTCATGATTCAATTAATGATTCATGATTCATGATTCAATTCATGATTCATGATTCAATTCATGATTCATAATTCATGATTTAATTCATGATTCAATTCCTGATTCAATTCATGATTCATGATTCAATTCATGATACATAATTCATGATTCATGAATCAATTCATGATTCATAATTCATGATTCATGATTCAATTCATGATTCGTTAATCATGATTCATGATTCAATTCATGATTCATAATTCATGATTCAATTCATGATTCAATTCATGATTCATGATTAATGATTCAATTCATGATTCAATTCATGATTCATGATTCATGATTCAATTCATGATTCAATTTATGATTCATGATTCAATTCATGATTCAATTCATGATTCATGATTCATGATTCAATTTATGATTCATGATTCAATTCATGATTCATAATTCATGATTCATGATTCATGATTCAATTCATGATTCATGATTTAATTCAGGATTCTTGATTCATGATTTATGATTCAATTCATGATTCAATTCATGATTCATGATTCAATTCATGATTCATGATTCAATTCATGATTCATGATTCATGATTCAATTTATGATTCATGATTCGATTCATGATTCTTGATTCAATTCATGATTCATGATTCAATTCATGATTCAATTCATGATTCTTGATTCATGATTCAATTTATGACTTATGATTCATGATTCAATTCATGATTCATGATTCATGATTCATGCTTCATGATTCATGATTCAATTCATGATTCATGATTCAATTCATGATTCATGATTTAAGATTCATGATTCATGATTTAAGATTCATGATTCATGATTCATGATTCAATTCATGATTCATGATTCAATTCATGATTCGATTCCTGATTCAATTCATGATTCATGATTCGATTTATGATTCATGATTCATGATTTCATTTTATTATTCATTATTCATGATTAAATTCATGATTCATGATTCAATTTATGATTCATGATTCATGATTTAATTCATGATTCATGATTAATGATTCAATTCATGATTCAATTCATGATTCACTATTCATGGTTCATGATTAAATTCATGATTCATTATTCATGATTCATGATTCAATCCACGATTCATGATTCAATTCATTAATCGATTCATGATTCAATTCATGATTCAATTCATGATTCATGATTTAATTAATAATTCAAGATTCATGATTCAATTCATGATTCAATTCATGATTCATGATTAATGATTCAATTCATGATTCAATTCATGATTCATGATTCATGATTCAATTCATGATTCAATTTATGATTCATGATTCAATTCATGATTCAAAATTCATGATTCATGATTCAATTCATGATTCATAATTCATGATTCAATTCATGATTCAATTCATGATTCAATTCATGATTCATGATTCATGATTCAATTCATGATTCATAATTCATGATTCATGAATCAATTCATGATTCATAATTCATGATTCATGATTCAATTCATAATTCAATTCATGATTTATTAATCATGATTCATAATTCAATTCATGATTCATGATTCATGATTTATGATTCAATTCATGATTCATGATTCATGATTCAATTCATGATTCATGATTTAATTCATGACTCATGATTCATGACTCAATTCATGATTCATGATTCGATTTATGATTCATGATTCATGATTCAATTCATGATTCATGATTCATGATTAAATTCATGATTCATGATTCGATTCATGATTCTTGATTCATGATTAATGATTCAATTCATGATTCATGATTCATGATTCATGATTCAATTCATGATTCATGATTCGATTCATGATTCTTGATTCATGATTCATGATTCAATTCATGATTCATGATTCATGATTCAATTCATGATTCATGATTTAAGATTCATGATTCATGATTCATGATTTAAGATTCATGATTCATGATTCATGATTCAATTCATGATTAATGATTTAATTCATGATTCAATTCCTGATTCAATTCATGATTCATGATTCACGATTTAATTCATGATTCATGATTCGATTCATGATTCATGATTCATGATTCAATTCATGATTTATGATTCATGATTCAATTCATGATTCATGATTCAATTCATGATTCATGATTAATGATTCAATTCATGATTCATGATTCATGATTCATGATTGATTATTCATGATTCATGATTCAATCCATGATTCATGATTCAATTCATTAATCGATTCATGATTCAATTCATGATTGAATTCATGATTCATGATTCATGATTCATTTAATGATTCATGATTCATGATTAAATTCATGATCCGTGATTCAATTCATGATTCATGATTCATGATTCAATTCATGATTCAAAATTCATGATTCATGATTCAATTCATGATTCATAATTCATGATTCAATTCATGATTCAATTCATGATTCAATTCATGATTCATGATTCATGATTCAATTCATGATTCATAATTCATGATTCATGAATCAATTCATGATTCATAATTCATGATTCATGATTCAATTCATAATTCAATTCATGATTTATTAATCATGATTCATGATTCAATTCATGATTCATGATTCATGATTTATGATTCAATTCATGATTCATGATTCATGATTCAATTCATGATTCATGATTTAATTCATGACTCATGATTCATGATTCAATTCATGATTCATGATTCGATTCATGATTCATGATTCATGATTCAATTCATGATTCATGATTCATGATTAAATTCATGATTTATGATTCATGATTCAATTCATGATTCATGATTCATGATTCAATTCATGATTCATGATTCATAATTCAATTCATGATTCATGATTCAAGATTCAATTCATGATTCAATTCATGATTCATGATTCATGATTCAATTTATGATTCATGATTCATGTTTCATGATTCAATTCATGATTCAATTTATGATTCATGATTCAATTCATGATTCATATTTCATGATTCAATTCATGATTCATGATTCATGATTCATGATTCAATTCATGATTCATGATTCAATTCATGATTCGATTCATGATTCAATTCATGATTAATGATTCATGATTCATGATTCAATTCATGATTCATGATTCAATTCATGATTCATGATTCATGATTCATGATTCAATTCATGATTCATGATTCAATTCATGATTCGATTCATGATTTAATTCATGATTCATGATTCATGATTTATGATTCATGCTTCATGATTCATGATTCAATTCATGATTCATGATTTAAGATTCATGATTCATGATTCATGATTCAATTCATGATTCATGATTAAATTCATGATTCGATTCCTGATTCAATTCATGATTCATGATTCGATTTATGATTCTTGATTCATGATTCATGATTTGATTCATGATTCCTGATTCATGATTCAATTCATGATTCATGATTCAATTCATGATTCATGATTCGATTCATGATTCTTGATTCATGATTCATGACTCAATTCATGATTCATGATTCATGATTCAATTCATGATTCATCATTCGATTCATAATTTAATTCATGATTCATGATTTATGATTTAATTCATGATTCATGATTCGATTCATGATTCATGATTCATGATTCAATTCATGATTTATGATTCATGATTCATGATTCAATTCATGATTCATTTTTCATGATTAAATTCATGATTCATGATTCATGATTCAATTTATGATTCATGATTCATGATTCATGATTCAATTCATGATTTATGATTCAATTCATGATTCAATTCATGATTTATGATTCATGATTCAATTCATGATTCATTATTCATGATTCATGATTAAATTCATGATTCATTATTCATGATTCATGATTCAATCCATGATTCATGATTCAATTCATTAATCGATTCATGATTCAATTCATGATTCATGATTCATGATTCAATTCATGATTCATGATTCGATTCATGATTCTTGATTCATGATTCATGATTCAATTCATGATTCAATTCATGATTCATGATTCAAGATTCAATTCATGATTCAATTCATGATTCATGATTCATGATTCATGATTCAATTCATGATTCAATTCATGATTCATGATTCATGATTCAATTTATGATTCATGATTCATGATTCAATTCATGATTCATGATTCAATTCATAATTCAATTCATGATTTATTAATCATGATTCATAATTCAATTCATGATTCATGATTCATGATTTATGATTCAATTCATGATTCATGATTCATGATTCAATTCATGATTCATGATTTAATTCATGACTCATGATTCATGATTCAATTCATGATTCATGATTCGATTTATGATTCATGATTCATGATTCAATTCATGATTCATGATTCAATTCATGATTCATGATTCGATTCATGATTCTTGATTCATGATTAATGATTCAATTCATGATTCATGATTCATGATTCATGATTCAATTCATGATTCATGATTCGATTCATGATTCTTGATTCATGATTCATGATTCAATTCATGATTCATGATTCATGATTCAATTCATGATTCATGATTTAAGATTCATGATTCATGATTCATGATTTAAGATTCATGATTCATGATTCATGATTCAATTCATGATTCATGATTTAATTCATGATTCGATTCCTGATTCAATTCATGATTCATGATTCATGATTTAATTCATGATTCATGATTCGATTCATGATTCATGATTCATGATTCAATTCATGATTTATGATTCATGATTCAATTCATGATTCATGATTCAATTCATGATTCATGATTAATGATTCAATTCATGATTCATGATTAATGATTCAATTCATGATTCAATTCATGATTCATGATTCATGATTCAATTCATGATTCATTATTCATGATTCATGATTGATTATTCATGATTCATGATTCAATCCATGATTCATGATTCAATTCATGATTTATGATTCAATTCATGATTCATGATTCATGATTCATGATTCATGATTCAATTCATAATTCATGATTCAATTCATGATTCGATTTATGATACAATTCATGATTCAGGCTTCATGATTCAATTCATGATTCATGATTCATGATTCATGCTTCATGATTCATGATTCAATTCATGATTCATGATTTAAGATTCATGATTCATGATTTAAGATTCATGATTCATGATTCATGATTCAATTCATGATTCATGATTCAATTCATGATTCGATTCCTGATTCAATTCATGATTCAATTCATGATTCATGATTCATGATTCAATTAATGATTCATGATTCATGATTCAATTCATGATCCATGATTCAATTCATGATTCAATTCATGATTCAAAATTCATGATTCCTGATTCAATTCATTATTCATGATTCATAATTCAATTCATGATACATAATTCATGATTCATGAATCAATTCATGATTCATAATTCATGATTCATGATTCAATTCATGATTCGTTAATCATGATACATAATTCAATTCATGATTCATTATTCATGTTTCAATTCATGATTCAATTTATGATTCATGATTCATGATTCAATTCATGATTCAATTTATGATTCATGATTCAATTCATGATTCAATTCATGATTCATGATTCATGATTCAAATTATGATTCATGATTCAATTCATGATTCATAATTCATGATTCATAATTCATGATTCATGATTCATGATTCATGATTCAATTCATGATTCATGATTCATGATTCAATTCATGATTCATGATTCATGATTCAATTCATGATTCATGATTCAATTCATGATTCATGATTCATGATTCAATTCATGATTCATGATTCGATTCATGATTCATGATTTAATTCATGATTCATGATTCATGATTCATGATTCAATTCATGATTCATGATTCAATTCATGATTCAATTCATGATTCAATTCATGATTCATGATTCATGATTCATGATTCATGATTCAATTTATGATTCATGATTCATGATTCATGATTCAGTTAATGATTCAATTCATGATTCATGATTCATGATTCAATTCATGATTCATGATTCATGATTCAATTTATGATTCATGATTCAATTCATAATTCAATTTATGATTCATGATTCAATTCATGATTCTTGATTCATGATACAATTTATGATTTATGATTCATGATTCAATTCATGATTCATAATTCATGATTCATGCTTCATTATTTATGATTCAATTCATGATTGAGGATTTAAGATTCATGATTCATGATTCATGATTTAAGATTCATGATTCATGATTCATGATTCAATTCATGATTCATGAATCAATTCATGATTCGATTCCTGATTCAATTTATGATTCATGATTCGAATTTATAATTAATGATTTATGATTCATGATTTGATTCATGATTCCTGATTCATGATTCAATTCATGATTCATGATTCATTTTTAAATTTATGATTCATGATTCATGATTTAATTCATGATTCATGATTCATTTTTAAATTTATGATTCATGATTCATGATTTAATTCATGATTCATGATTCGATTCATGATTCATGATTCATGATTCAATTCATGATTTATGATTCATGATTCATGATTCAATTCATGATTCATTATTCATATTTAAATTCATGCTTCATGATTCATGATTTATGATTCATGATTCAATTCATGATTCATTATTCATGATTAAATTCATGATTCATGATTCATGATTCAATTCATGATTCATTATTCATGATTAAATTCATGATTCATGATTCATGATTCAATTTATGATGTAATCCTTGATTCATGATTAAATTCATTAATCGATTCATGATTCAATTTATGATTCAATTCATGATTCATGATTCATGATTCAATTAATGATTCATGATTCATGATTCAATTCATGATCCATGATTCAATTCATGATTCATGATTCATGATTCAAAATTCATGATTCAATTCATCATTCAAAATTCATGATTCATGATTCAATTCATGATTCATAATTCATGATTCATGAATCAATTCATGATTCATAATTAATGATTCATGATTCAATTCATGATTCGTTAATCATGATTCATGATTCAATTCATGATTCATTACTCATGTTTCAATTCATGATTCAATTCATGATTCATGATTCAATTCATGATTCAATTCATGATTCATGATTCATGATTCAATTCATGATTCAATTCATGATTCATAATTCATGATTCATGATTCATGATTCAATTCATGATTCATGATTCATAATTCATGATTCATGATTCATGATTCAATTCATGATTCATGATTCATGATTCAATTCATGATTCATGATTCAATTCATGATTCATGATTCATGATTCAATTCATGATTCATGATCCAATTCATGATTCATGATTCATGATTCAATTCATGATTCATGATTCGATTCATGATTCATGATTCAATTCATGATTCATGATTTATGATTCATGATTCAATTCATGATTCTTGATTTATGATTCAATTCATGACTAAATTCATTATTCATGATTAAATTTATGATTCATGATTCATGATTCATGATTAAATTAATGATTCAATTCATGATTCATGATTCATGATTCAATTCATGATTCAATTCATGATTCATGATTCAATTTATGATTCATGATTCATGATTCATGATTCAATTTATGATTCATGATTCATGAATCAGGATTCATGATTTAATTTATGATTTATGATTCATGATTTAATTCATGATTCATGATTCATGATTCAATTCATGATTCATGATTCATGATTCATGCTTCATGATTCATGATTCAATTCATGATTCATGATTCAATTCATGATTTAATTCATGATTCTTGATTCATGATTTAATTCATGATTCTTGATTCATGATTCAATTTATGATTTATGATTCATGATTCATGATTCAATTCATGATTCAATTTATGATTCATGATTCAATTCATGATTCAATTCATGATTCTTGATTCATGATTCAATTTATGACTTATGATTCATGATTCAATTCATGATTCATGATTCATGATTCATGCTTCATGATTCATGATTCAATTCATGATTCATGATTCAATTCATGATTCATGATTTAAGATTCATGATTCATGATTTAAGATTCATGATTCATGATTCATGATTCAATTCATGATTCATGATTCAATTCATGATTCGATTCCTGATTCAATTCATGATTCATGATTCGATTTATGATTCATGATTCATGATTTCACTTTATTATTCATTATTCATGATTAAATTCATGATTCATGATTCATGATTCAATTTATGATTCATGATTCATGATTTAATTCATGATTCATGATTAATGATTCAATTCATGATTCAATTCATGATTCACTATTCATGATTCATGATTAAATTCATGATTCATTATTCATGATTCATGATTCAATCCATGATTCATGATTAAATTCATGATTCATTATTCATGATTCATGATTCAATTCATGATTCATGATTCAATTAATGATTCATGATTCATGATTCAATTCATGATTCATGATTCAATTCATGATTCATAATTCATGATTTAATTCATGATTCAATTCCTGATTCAATTCATGATTTATGATTCAATTCATGATACATAATTCATGATTCATGAATCAATTCATGATTCATAATTCATGATTCATGATTCAATTCATGATTCGTTAATCATGATTCATGATTCAATTCATGATTCATAATTCATGATTCAATTCATGATTCAATTCATGATTCATGATTAATGATTCAATTCATGATTCAATTCATGATTCATGATTCATGATTCAATTCATGATTCAATTTATGATTCATGATTCAATTCATGATTCAATTCATGATTCATGATTCATGATTCAATTTATGATTCATGATTCAATTCATGATTCATAATTCATGATTCATGATTCATGATTCAATTCATGATTCAATTCATGATTCATGATTCAATTCATGATTCATGATTCAATTCATGATTCATGATTCATGATTCAATTTATGATTCATGATTCGATTCATGATTCTTGATTCAATTCATGATTCATGATTCAATTCATGATTCAATTCATGATTCTTGATTCATGATTCAATTTATGACTTATGATTCATGATTCAATTCATGATTCATGATTCATGATTCATGCTTCATGATTCATGATTCAATTCATGATTCATGATTCAATTCATGATTCATGATTTAAGATTCATGATTCATGATTTAAGATTCATGATTCATGATTCATGATTCAATTCATGATTCATGATTCAATTCATGATTCGATTCCTGATTCAATTCATGATTCATGATTCGATTTATGATTCATGATTCATGATTTCATTTTATTATTCATTATTCATGATTAAATTCATGATTCATGATTCAATTTATGATTCATGATTCATGATTTAATTCATGATTCATGATTCATGATTCAATTCATGATTCATGATTCAATTCATGATTCGATTCCTGATTCAATTCATGATTCATGATTCGATTTATGATTCATGATTCATGATTTCACTTTATTATTCATTATTCATGATTAAATTCATGATTCATGATTCAATTTATGATTCATGATTCATGATTTAATTCATGATTCATGATTAATGATTCAATTCATGATTCAATTCATGATTCACTATTCATGATTCATGATTAAATTCATGATTCATTATTCATGATTCATGATTCAATCCATGATTCATGATTAAATTCATGATTCATTATTCATGATTCATGATTCAATTCATGATTCATGATTCAATTAATGATTCATGATTCATGATTCAATTCATGATTCATGATTCAATTCATGATTCATAATTCATGATTTAATTCATGATTCAATTCCTGATTCAATTCATGATTTATGATTCAATTCATGATACATAATTCATGATTCATGAATCAATTCATGATTCATAATTCATGATTCATGATTCAATTCATGATTCGTTAATCATGATTCATGATTCAATTCATGATTCATAATTCATGATTCAATTCATGATTCAATTCATGATTCATGATTAATGATTCAATTCATGATTCAATTCATGATTCATGATTCATGATTCAATTCATGATTCAATTTATGATTCATGATTCAATTCATGATTCAATTCATGATTCATGATTCATGATTCAATTTATGATTCATGATTCAATTCATGATTCGTAATTCATGATTCATGATTCATGATTCAATTCATGATTCAATTCATGATTCATGATTCAATTCATGATTCATGATTCAATTCATGATTCATGATTCATGATTCAATTTATGATTCATGATTCGATTCATGATTCTTGATTCAATTCATGATTCATGATTCAATTCATGATTCAATTCATGATTCTTGATTCATGATTCAATTTATGACTTATGATTCATGATTCAATTCATGATTCATGATTCATGATTCATGCTTCATGATTCATGATTCAATTCATGATTCATGATTCAATTCATGATTCATGATTTAAGATTCATGATTCATGATTTAAGATTCATGATTCATGATTCATGATTCAATTCATGATTCATGATTCAATTCATGATTCGATTCCTGATTCAATTCATGATTCATGATTCGATTTATGATTCATGATTCATGATTTCATTTTATTATTCATTATTCATGATTAAATTCATGATTCATGATTCAATTTATGATTCATGATTCATGATTTAATTCATGATTCATGATTAATGATTCAATTCATGATTCAATTCATGATTCACTATTCATGGTTCATGATTAAATTCATGATTCATTATTCATGATTCATGATTCAATCCACGATTCATGATTCAATTCATTAATCGATTCATGATTCAATTCATGATTCAATTCATGATTCATGATTTAATTAATAATTCAAGATATATGATTCAATTCATGATTCAATTCATGATTCATGATTAATGATTCAATTCATGATTCAATTCATGATTCATGATTCATGATTCAATTCATGATTCAATTTATGATTCATGATTCAATTCATGATTCAAAATTCATGATTCATGATTCAATTCATGATTCATAATTCATGATTCAATTCATGATTCAATTCATGATTCAATTCATGATTCATGATTCATGATTCAATTCATGATTCATAATTCATGATTCATGAATCATTTCATGATTCATAATTCATGATTCATGATTCAATTCATAATTCAATTCATGATTTATTAATCATGATTCATAATTCAATTCATGATTCATGATTCATGATTTATGATTCAATTCATGATTCATGATTCATGATTCAATTCATGATTCATGATTTAATTCATGACTCATGATTCATGATTCAATTCATGATTCATGATTCGATTTATGATTCATGATTCATGATTCAATTCATGATTCATGATTCATGATTAAATTCATGATTCATGATTCGATTCATGATTCTTGATTCATGATTAATGATTCAATTCATGATTCATGATTCATGATTCATGATTCAATTCATGATTCATGATTCGATTCATGATTCTTGATTCATGATTCATGATTCAATTCATGATTCATGTTTCATGATTCAATTCATGATTCATGATTTAAGATTCATGATTCATGATTCATGATTTAAGATTCATGATTCATGATTCATGATTCAATTCATGATTCATGATTTAATTCATGATTCGATTCCTGATTCAATTCATGATTCATGATTCACGATTTAATTCATGATTCATGATTCGATTCATGATTCATGATTCATGATTCAATTCATGATTTATGATTCATGATTCAATTCATGATTCATGATTCAATTCATGATTCATGATTAATGATTCAATTCATGATTCATGATTCATGATTCATGATTGATTATTCATGATTCATGATTCAATCCATGATTCATGATTCAATTCATTAATCGATTCATGATTCAATTCATGATTGAATTCATGATTCATGATTCATGATTCATTTAATGATTCATGATTCATGATTAAATTCATGATCCGTGATTCAATTCATGATTCATGATTCATGATTCAATTCATGATTCAAAATTCATGATTCATGATTCAATTCATGATTCATAATTCATGATTCAATTCATGATTCAATTCATGATTCAATTCATGATTCATGATTCATGATTCAATTCATGATTCATAATTCATGATTCATGAATCAATTCATGATTCATAATTCATGATTCATGATTCAATTCATGATTCATGATTCATGATTTATGATTCAATTCATGATTCATGATTCATGATTCAATTCATGATTCATGATTTAATTCATGACTCATGATTCATGATTCAATTCATGATTCATGATTCGATTCATGATTCATGATTCATGATTCAATTCATGATTCATGATTCATGATTCAATTCATGATTTATGATTCATGATTCAATTCATGATTCATGATTCATGATTCAATTCATGATTCATGATTCATAATTCAATTCATGATTCAATTCATGATTCATGATTCAAGATTCAATTCATGATTCAATTCATGATTCATGATTCATGATTCATGATTCATGATTCAATTTATGATTCATGATTCATGTTTCATGATTCAATTCATGATTCAATTTATGATTCATGATTCAATTCATGATTCATATTTCATGATTCAATTCATGATTCATGATTCATGATTCATGATTCAATTCATGATTCATGATTCAATTCATGATTCGATTCATGATTCAATTCATGATTAATGATTCATGATTCATGATTCAATTCATGATTCATGATTCAATTCATGATTCATGATTCATGATTCATGATTCAATTCATGATTCATGATTCAATTCATGATTCGATTCATGATTTAATTCATGATTCATGATTCATGATTTATGATTCATGCTTCATGATTCATGATTCAATTCATGATTCATGATTTAAGATTCATGATTCATGATTCATGATTCAATTCATGATTCATGATTAAATTCATGATTCGATTCCTGATTCAATTCATGATTCATGATTCGATTTATGATTCTTGATTCATGATTCATGATTTGATTCATGATTCCTGATTCATGATTCAATTCATGATTCATGATTCAATTCATGATTCATGATTCGATTCATGATTCTTGATTCATGATTCATGACTCAATTCATGATTCATGATTCATGATTCAATTCATGATTCATCATTCGATTCATAATTTAATTCATGATTCATGATTTATGATTTAATTCATGATTCATGATTCGATTCATGATTCATGATTCATGATTCAATTCATGATTTATGATTCATGATTCATGATTCAATTCATGATTCATTTTTCATGATTAAATTCATGATTCATGATTCATGATTCAATTTATGATTCATGATTCATGATTCATGATTCAATTCATGATTTATGATTCAATTCATGATTCAATTCATGATTTATGATTCATGATTCAATTCATGATTCATTATTCATGATTCATGATTAAATTCATGATTCATTATTCATGATTCATGATTCAATCCATGATTCATGATTCAATTCATTAATCGATTCATGATTCAATTCATGATTCATGATTCATGATTCAATTCATGATTCATGATTCGATTCATGATTCTTGATTCATGATTCATGATTCAATTCATGATTCAATTCATGATTCATGATTCAAGATTCAATTCATGATTCAATTCATGATTCATGATTCATGATTCATGATTCAATTCATGATTCAATTCATGATTCATGATTCATGATTCAATTTATGATTCATGATTCATGATTCAATTCATGATTCATGATTCAATTCATAATTCAATTCATGATTTATTAATCATGATTCATAATTCAATTCATGATTCATGATTCATGATTTATGATTCAATTCATGATTCATGATTCATGATTCAATTCATGATTCATGATTTAATTCATGACTCATGATTCATGATTCAATTCATGATTCATGATTCGATTTATGATTCATGATTCATGATTCAATTCATGATTCATGATTCATGATTCAATTCATGATTCATGATTCGATTCATGATTCTTGATTCATGATTAATGATTCAATTCATGATTCATGATTCATGATTCAATTCATGATTCATGATTTAAGATTCATGATTCATGATTCATGATTTAAGATTCATGATTCATGATTCATGATTCAATTCATGATTCATGATTTAATTCATGATTCGATTCCTGATTCAATTCATGATTCATGATTCATGATTTAATTCATGATTCATGATTCGATTCATGATTCATGATTCATGATTCAATTCATGATTTATGATTCATGATTCAATTCATGATTCAATTCATGATTCATGATTCATGATTCAATTCATGATTCATTATTCATGATTCATGATTCATTATTCATGATTCATGATTCAATCCATGATTCATGATTCAATTCATTAATCGATTCATGATTCAATTCATGATTGAATTCATGATTCATGATTCATGATTCATTTAATGATTCATGATTCATGATTAAATTCATGATCCGTGATTCAATTCATGATTCATGATTCATGATTCAATTCATGATTCAAAATTCATGATTCATGATTCAATTCATGATTCATAATTCATGATTCAATTCATGATTCAATTCATGATTCAATTCATGATTCATGATTCATGATTCAATTCATGATTCATAATTCATGATTCATGAATCAATTCATGATTCATAATTCATGATTCATGATTCAATTCATAATTCAATTCATGATTTATTAATCATGATTTATGATTCAATTCATGATTCATGATTCATGATTTATGATTCAATTCATGATTCATGATTCAATTCATGATTCATGATTTAATTCATGACTCATGATTCATGATTCAATTCATGATTCATGATTTGATTCATGATTCATGATTCATGATTCAATTCATGATTCATGATTCATGATTCAATTCATGATTTATGATTCATGATTCAATTCATGATTCATGATTCATGATTCATGATTCAATTCATGATTCATGATTCATAATTCAATTCATGATTCAATTCATGATTCATGATTCAAGATTCAATTCATGATTCAATTCATGATTCATGATTCATGATTCAATTTATGATTCATGATTCATGTTTCATGATTCAATTCATGATTCAATTTATGATTCATGATTCAATTCATGATTCATATTTCATGATTCAATTCATGATTCATGATTCATGATTCATGATTCAATTCATGATTCATGATTCAATTCATGATTCGATTCATGATTCAATTCATGATTAATGATTCATGATTCATGATTCAATTAATGATTCATGATTCAATTCATGATTCATGATTCATGATTCAATTCATGATTCATGATTCAATTCATGATTCGATTCATGATTTAATTCATGATTCATGATTCATGATTTATGATTCATGCTTCATGATTCATGATTCAATTCATGATTCATGATTTAAGATTCATGATTCATGATTCATGATTCAATTCATGATTCATGATTAAATTCATGATTCGATTCCTGATTCAATTCATGATTCATGATTCGATTTATGATTCTTGATTCATGATTCATGATTTGATTCATGATTCCTGATTCATGATTCAATTCATGATTCATGATTCAATTCATGATTCATGATTCGATTCATGATTCTTGATTCATGATTCATGACTCAATTCATGATTCATGATTCATGATTCAATTCATGATTCATCATTCGATTCATAATTTAATTCATGATTCATGATTTATGATTTAATTCATGATTCATGATTCGATTCATGATTCATGATTCATGATTCAATTCATGATTTATGATTCATGATTCATGATTCAATTCATGATTCATTTTTCATGATTAAATTCATGATTCATGATTCATGATTCAATTTATGATTCATGATTCATGATTCATGATTCAATTCATGATTTATGATTCAATTCATGATTCAATTCATGATTTATGATTCATGATTCAATTCATGATTCATTATTCATGATTCATGATTAAATTCATGATTCATTATTCATGATTCATGATTCAATCCATGATTCATGATTCAATTCATTAATCGATTCATGATTCAATTCATGATTCATGATTCATGATTCAATTCATGATTCATGATTCGATTCATGATTCTTGATTCATGATTCATGATTCAATTCATGATTCAATTCATGATTCATGATTCAAGATTCAATTCATGATTCAATTCATGATTCATGATTCATGATTCATGATTGAATTCATGATTCAATTCATGATTCATGATTCATGATTCAATTTATGATTCATGATTCATGATTCAATTCATGATTCAATTTATGATTCATGATTCAATTCATGATTCATAATTCATGATTCAATTCATGATTCATGATTCATGATTCATGATTCAATTCATGATTCATGATTCAATTCATGATTCGATTCATGATTCAATTCATGATTAATGATTCATGATTCATGATTCAATTCATGATTCATGATTCAATTCATGATTCATGATTCATGATTCATGATTCAATTCATGATTCATGATTCAATTCATGATTCGATTTATGATTTAATTCATGATTCATGATTCATGATTCATGATTCATGCTTCATGATTCATGATTCAATTCATGATTCATGATTTAAGATTCATGATTCATGATTCATGATTCAATTCATGATTCATGATTCAATTCATGATTCGATTCCTGAATCAATTCATGATTCATGATTCGATTTATTATTCTTGATTCATGATTCATGATTTGATTCATGATTCCTGATTCATGATTCAATTCATGATTCATGATTCAATTCATGATTCATGATTCGATTCATGATTCTTGATTCATGATTCATGATTCAATTCATGATTCATGATTCATGATTCAATTCATGATTCATCATTCGATTCATAATTTAATTCATGATTCATGATTTATGATTTAATTCATGATTCATGATTCGATTCATGATTCATGATTCATGATTCAATTCATGATTTATGATTCATGATTCATGATTCAATTCATGATTCATTTTTCATGATTAAATTCATGATTCATGATTCATGACTCAATTCATGATTAATGATTCAATTCATGATTCAATTCATGATTTATGATTCATGATTCAATTCATGATTCATTATTCATGATTCATGATTAAATTCATGATTCATTATTCATGATTCATGATTCAATCCATGATTCATGATTCATGATTCAATTCATTATTCATGATTCGATTCATGATTCTTGATTCATGATTCATGATTCAATTCATGATTCAATTCATGATTCATGATTCAAGATTCAATTCATGATTCAATTCATGATTCATGATTCATGATTCATGATTCAATTCATGATTTATGATTCATGATTCATGATTCAATTCATGATTCATTATTCATGATCAAATTAATGATTCATGATTCATGATTTATGATTCATGATTCATGATTCAATTCATGATTCATTATTCATGATTCAATTCATGATTCATGATTCAATTTATGATTCATGATTCATGATTCATGATTAAATTCATGATTCATTATTCATGATTCATGATTCAATCCTTGATTCATGATTCAATTCATTAATCGATTCATGATTCAATTCATGATTCAATTCATGATTCATGATTCATGATTCAATTAATGATTCATGATTCATGATTCAATTCATGATCCATGATTCAATTCATGATTCATGATTCATGATTCAATTCATGATTCAATTCATGATTCAAAATTCATGATTCATGATTCAATTCATGATTCATAATTCATGATTTAATTCATGATTCAATTCCTGAATTAATACATGATTCATGATTCATGATTCAATTCATGATACATAATTCATGATTCGTGAATCAATTCATGATTCATAATTAATGATTCATGATTCAATTCATGATTCGTTAATCATGATTCATGATTCAATTCATGATTCATTACTCATGATTCAATTCATGATTCAATTCATGATTCAATTCATGATTCAATTCATGATTTAATTCATGATTCATGATTCATGATTCATGATTCAATTCATGATTCATGATTCATAATTCATGATTCATGATTCATGATTTAATTCATGATTCATGATTCATGATTCAATTCATGATTCATGATTCATGATTTATGATTCAATTCATGATTCAATTCATGATTCATGATTCATGATTCAATTCATGATTCATGATTCAATTCATGATTCATGATTCATGATTCAATTCATGATTCATGATTCGATTCATGATTCAATTCATGATTCATGATTTATGATTCATGATTCAATTCATGATTCTTGATTCATGATTCAATTCATGATTCATGATTCATGATTAAATTTATGATTCATGATTCATGATTCATGATTAAATTAATGATTCAATTCATGATTCATGATTCATGATTAAATTCATGATTCATGATTCAATTTATGATTCATGATTCATGATTCAATTTATGATTCATGATTCATGATTCATGATTAAATTAATGATTCAATTCATGATTCATGATTCAATTCATGATTCATGATTCAATTTATGATTCATGATTCATGATTCATGATTCAATTTATGATTCATGATTCATGATTCATGATTCAATTCATGATTCAATTCATGATTCATGATTCATGATTCAATTCATGATTTATTTCATGATTCTTGATTTATGATTTAATTCATGATTCTTGATTCATGATTCAATTTATGATTTATGATTCATGATTCATGATTCAATTCATGATTCAATTCATGATTCAAAATTCATGATTCATGATTCAATTCATGATTCATAATTCATGATTTAATTCATGATTCAATTCCTGAATTAATTCATGATTCATGATTCATGATTAAATTCATGATACATAATTCATGATTCATAAATCAATTCATGATTCATAATTAATGATTCATGATTCAATTCATGATTCGTTAATCATGATTCATGATTCAATTCATGATTCATTACTCATGATTCAATTCATGATTCAATTAATGATTTAATTCATGATTCATGATTCATGATTCATGATTCAATTCATGATTCATGATTCATAATTCATGATTCAATTCAGATTCATGATTCATAATTCATGATTCATGATTCATAATTCATGATTCATGATTCAATTCATGATTCATGATTCATAATTCATGATTCATGATTCATGATTCATGATTTAATTCATGATTCATGATTCAATTCCTGATTCATGATTCATGATTTATGATTAAATTCATGATTCAATTCATGATTCATGATTCATGATTCAATTCATGATTCATGATTCAATTCATGATTCATGATTCATGATTCAATTCATGATTCATGATTCGATTCATGATTCATGATTCAATTCATGATTCATGATTTATGATTCATGATTCAATTCATGATTCATGATTCATGATTCAATTCATGATTCATGATTCAATTTATGATTCATGATTCATGATTCAATTTATGATTCATGATTCATGATTCATGATTAAATTAATGATTCAATTCATGATTCATGATTCATGATTTAATTCATGATTCATGATTCAATTTATGATTCATGATTCATGATTCATGATTCAATTTATGATTCATGATTCATGATTCATGATTCAATTCATGATTCAATTCATGATTCATGATTCATGATTCAATTCATGATTTATTTCATGATTCTTGATTCATGATTTAATTCATGATTCTTGATTAATGATTCAATTTATGATTTATGATTCATGATTCATGATTCAATTCATGATTCAATTTATGATTCATGATTCAATTCATGATTCAATTCATGATTCTTGATTCATGATTCAATTTATGATTTATGATTCATGATTCAATTCATGATTCATGATTCATGATTCATGCTTCATGATTCATGATTCAATTCATGATTCATGATTTAAGATTCATGATTCATGATTCATGATTTAAGATTCATGATTCATGATTCATGATTTAAGATTCATGATTCATGATTCAATTCATGATTCATGATTCAAGTCATGATTCGATTCCTGATTCAATTCATGATTCATGATTCAATTCATGATTTATTATTCATGATTCAATTCATGATTCAATTCATGATTCATGATTAATGATTCAATTCATGATTCAATTCATGATTCATGATTCATGATTCAATTCATGATTCAATTTATGATTCATGATTCAATTCATGATTCAATTCATGATTCATGATTCAATTTATGATTCATGATTCAATTCATAATTCATGATTCAATTCATGATTCATGATTCATGATTCAATTCATGATTCATGATTCGATTCATGATTTATGATTCAATTCATGATTCAATTCATAAATCATGATTCAATTCATAATTCATGATTCAATTCATGATTCATGATTCATGATTCAATTCATGATTCATGATTCGATTCATGATTCATGATTCAATTCATGATTCATGATTCATGATTCATGATTCAATTCATGATTCTTGATTCATAATTCAATTCATGATTCAATTCATGATTCATGATTCATGATTAAATTTATGATTCATGATTCATGATTCAATTAATGATTCAATTCATGATTCATGATTCAATTCATGATTCAATTCATGATTCATGATTCAATTTATGATTCATGATTCATGATTCATGATTCTATTTATGATTCATGATTCATGATTCAATTAATGATTCAATTCATGATTCATGATTCATGAATCAATTCATGATACAATTTATGATTCATGATTCAATTCATGATTCAATTCATGATTCTTGATTCATGATTTAATTTATGATTTATGATTCATGATTCAATTCATGATTCATGATTCATGATTCATGCTTCATGATTCATGATTCAATTCATGATTCATGATTTAAGATTCATGATTCATGATTTAAGATTCATGATTCATGATTCATAATTCAATTCATGATTCATGATTTAATTCATGATTCGATTCCTGATTCAATTCATGATTCATTGTTCGATTTATGATTCATGATTCATGATTTGATTCATGATTCCTAATTCATGATTCAATTCATGATTCAATTCATGATTCAATTTATGATTCATGATTCAATCCATGATTCATAATTCACGATTTATGATTCATGATTCAATTCATTATTTATGATTCATGATTCATGATTCATGATTCAATTCATGAATCATGATTCAATTCATGATTCGATTCATGATTCAATTCATGATTCATGATTCATGATTCAATTCATGATTCATGATTCATGATTCATGCTTCATGATTCATGATTCAATTCATGATTCATGATTTGAGATTCATGATTCATGATTTAAGATTCATGATTCATGATTCAATTCATGATTCGATTCCTGATTCAATTCATGATTCATGATTCGATTTATGATTCTTGATTCATGATTCATGATTTGATTCATGATTCCTGATTCATGATTCAATTCATGATTCATGATTCATGATTCAATTCATGATTCATGATTCGATTCATGATTCTTGATTCATGATTCATGATTCAATTCATGATTCATGATTCATGATTCATTATTCAATTCATGATTCATGATTTGATTCATGATTTAATTCATGAATTATGATTCATGATTTAATTCATGATTCATGATTTGATTCATGATTCATGATTCAATTCATGATTTATGATTCATGATTCATGATTCAATTCATGATTCATGATTCATGATTCAATTCATGATTCATGATTAATGATTCAATTCATGATTCATGATTAATGATTCAATTCATGATTCAATTCATGATTCATGATTCATGATTCAATTCATGATTCATTATTCATGATTCATGATTAAATTCATGATTGATTATTCATGATTCATGATTCAATCCATGATTCATGATTCAATTCATTAATCGATTCATGATTCAATTCATGATTTAATTAATGATTCGTGATTCAATTCATGTTTCATGATTCAATTCATGATTCAAAATTCATGATTCATGAATCAATTCATGATTCATAATTCATGATTCAATTCATGATTCAATTTATGATTCAATTCATGATTCATAATTCATGATTCATGAATCAATTCATGATTCATAGTTCATGATTCATGAATCAATTCATGATTCATAATTCATGATTCATGATTCAATTCATAATTCAATTCATGATTCATTAATCATGATTCATGATTCAATTCATGATTCATGATTCATGATTTATGATTCAATTCATGATTCATGATTCATGATTCAATTCATGATTCATGATTTAATTTATGATTCATGATTCATGATTCAATTCATGATTCATGATTCATGATTCATGATTCATGATTCAATTCATGATTCATGATTCAATTCATGATTTATGATTCATGATTCAATTCATGATTCATGATTCATGATTCAATTCATGATTCATGATTCATGATTCAATTCATGATTCATGATTCAAGATTCAATTCATGATTTAATTCATGATTCATGATTCATGATTCAATTTATGATTCATGATTCATGATTCAATTCATAATTCCATTTATGATTCATGATTCAATTCATGATTCATAATTCATGATTCATGATTCAATTCATGATTCATGATTCATGATTCAATTCATGATTCATGATTCAATTCATGATTCGATTGATTATTCAATTCATGATTAATGATTCATGATTCATGATTCAATACATGATTCGATTCATGATTCATGATTCAATTCATGATTCATGATTCAATTCATGATTCATGATTCAATTCATGATTCATTATTCATGATTCATGATTCATGATTCATGATTCATGATTCAATTCATGATTCATGATTCAATTCATGATTCGATTCATGATTCAATTCATGATTCATGATTCATGATTCAATTCATGATTCATGATTCATGATTCATGATTCATGCTTCATGATTCATGATTCAATTCATGATTCATGATTTAAGATTCATTATTCATGATTCATGATTCAATTCATGATTCATTATTAAATTCATGATTCGATTCCTGATTCAATTCATGATTCATGATTCAATTTATGATTCTTGATTCATGATTCATGATTTGATTCATGATTCCTGATTCATGATTCAATTCATAATTCATGATTCATGATTCATTTCATGATTCATGATTCGATTCATGATTCTTGATTCATGATTCATGATTCAATTCATGATTCATGATTCATGATTCATGATTCAATTCATGATTCATCATTCGATTCATAATTTAATTCATGATTCATGATTCATGATTTAATTCATGATTCATCATTCGATTCATGATTCATGATTCATGACTCAATTCATGATTTATGATTCATGATTCATGATTCAATTCATGATTCATTATTCATGATTAAATTCATGATTCAATTTATGATTCATGATTCATGATTCATGATTCAATTCATGATTAATGATTCAATTCATGATTCAATTCATGATTTATGATTCATGATTCAATTCATGATTCATTATTTATGATTCATGATTAAATTCTTGATTCATTATTCATGATTCATGATTCAATCCTTGATTCATGATTCGATTCATTAATCGATTCATGATTCAATTCATGATTCAATTCATGATTCATGATTCAATTAATGATTCATGATTCATGATTCAATTCATGATCCATGATTCAATTCATGATTCATGATTCATGATTCAATTCATGATTCAATTCATGATTCAAAATTCATGATTCATGATTCAATTCATGATTCATAATTCATGATTTAATTCATGATTCAATTCCTGAATTAATTCATGATTCATGATTCAATTCATGATACATAATTCATGATTCATGAATCAATTCATGATTCATAATTCATGATTCATGAATCAATTCATGATTCATAATTAATGATTCATGATTCAATTCATGATTCATTAATCATGATTCATGATTCAATTCATGATTCATTACTCATAATTGAATTCATGATTCAATTCATGATTCATGATTCAATTCATGATTCAATTCATGATTCATGATTCAATTCATGATTCAATTCATGATTCATAATTCATGATTCATGATTCAATTCATGATTCATGATTCATAATTCATGATTCATGATTCATGATTCAATTCATGATTCATGATGCATGATTCAATTCATGATTCATGAATCATGATTTATGATTCAATTCATGATTCAATTCATGATTCATGATTCATGATTCAATTCATGATTCATGATTCAATTCATGATTCATGATTCATGATTCAATTCATGATTCATGATTCAATTCATGATTCATGATTCAATTCATGATTCATGATTTATGATTCATGATTCAATTCATGATTCTTGATTCATGATTCAATTCATGATTCAATTCATGATTCATGATTCATGATTAAATTTATGATTCATGATTCATGATTCATGATTAAATTAATGATTCAATTCATGATTCATGATTCATGATTCAATTCATGATTCAATTCATGATTCATGATTCAATTTATGATTCATGATTCATGATTCATAATTCAATTTATGATTCGTGATTCATGATTCATGATTCAATTCATGATTCAATTCATGATTCATGATTCATGATTCAATTCATGATTTAATTCATGATTCTTGATTCATGATTTAATTCATGATTCTTGATTCATGATTCAATTTATGATTTATGATTCATGATTCATGATTCAATTCATGATTCAATTTATGATTCATGATTCAATTCATGATTCAATTCATGATTCTTGATTCATGATTCAATTTATGAATTATGATTCATGATTCAATTCATGATTCATGATTCATGCTTCATGATTCATGATTCAATTCATGATTTATGATTTAAGATTCATGATTCATGATTCATGATTTAAGATTCATGATTCATGATTCAATTCATGATTCATGATTCAATTCATGATTCGATTCCTGATTCAATTCATGATTCATGATTCGATTTATGATTCATGATTCATGATTTCATTCATGATTCATTATTCATGATAAAATTCATGATTAAATTCATGATTCATTATTCATGATTCATGATTAAATTCTTGATTCATTATTCATGATTCATGATTCAATCCTTGATTCATGATTCAATTCATTAATCGATTCATGATTCAATTCATGATTCAATTCATGATTCATGATTCATGATTCAATTAATGATTAATGAATCATGATTCAATTCATGATCCATGATTCAATTCATGATTCATGATTAATGATTCAATTCATGATTCAATTCATGATTCATGATTCATGATTCAATTCATGATTCATTATTCATGATTCATGATTGATTATTCATGATTCATGATTCAATCCATGATTCATGATTCAATTCATTAATCGATTCATGATTCAATTCATGATTGAATTCATGATTCATGATTCATGATTCATTTAATGATTCATGATTCATGATTAAATTCATGATCCGTGATTCAATTCATGATTCATGATTCATGATTCAATTCATGATTCAAAATTCATGATTCATGATTCAATTCATGATTCATAATTCATGATTCAATTCATGATTCAATTCATGATTCATGATTCATGATTCAATTCATGATTCATAATTCATGATTCATGAATCAATTCATGATTCATAATTCATGATTCATGATTCAATTCATAATTCAATTCATGATTTATTAATCATGATTCATGATTCAATTCATGATTCATGATTCATGATTTATGATTCAATTCATGATTCATGATTCATGATTCAATTCATGATTCATGATTTAATTCATGACTCATGATTCATGATTCAATTCATGATTCATGATTCGATTCATGATTCATGATTCATGATTCAATTCATGATTCATGATTCATGATTCAATTCATGATTTATGATTCATGATTCAATTCATGATTCATGATTCATGATTCAATTCATGATTCATGATTCATAATTCAATTCATGATTCAATTCATGATTCATGATTCAAAATTCAATTCATGATTCAATTCATGATTCATGATTCATGATTCAATTTATGATTCATGATTCATGATTCATGATTCAATTCATGATTCAATTTATGATTCATGATTCAATTCATGATTCATAATTCATGATTCAATTCATGATTCATGATTCATGATTCAATTCATGATTCATGATTCAATTCATGATTCGATTCATGATTCAATTCATGATTAATGATTCATGATTCATGATTCAATTCATGATTCATGATTCAATTCATGATTCATGATTCATGATTCATGATTCAATTCATTATTCATGATTCAATTCATGATTCGATTCATGATTTAATTCATGATTCATGATTCATGATTCATGATTCATGCTTCATGATTCATGATTCAATTCATGATTCATGATTTAAGATTCATGATTCATGATTCAATTCATGATTCATGATTAAATTCATGATTCGATTCCTGATTCAATTCATGATTCATGATTCGATTTATGATTCTTGATTCATGATTCATGATTTGATTCATGATTCCTGATTCATGATTCAATTCATGATTCATGATTCATGATTCGATTCATGATTCTTGATTCATGATTCATGACTCAATTCATGATTCATGATTCATGATTCAATTCATGATTCATCATTCGATTCATAATTTAATTCATGATTCATGATTTATGATTTAATTCATGATTCATGATTCGATTCATGATTCATGATTCATGATTCAATTCATGATTTATGATTTATGATTCATGATTCAATTCATGATTCATTTTTCATGATTAAATACATGATTCATGATTCATGACTCAATTTATGATTCATGATTCATGATTCATGATTCAATTCATGATTAATGATTCAATTCATGATTCAATTCATGATTTATGATTCATGATTCAATTCATGATTCATTATTCATGATTCATGATTAAATTCATGATTCATTATTCATGATTCATATTTCAATCCATGATTCATGATTCAATTCATTAATCGATTCATGATTCAATTCATGATTCATGATTCATGATTCAATTCATGATTCATGATTCGATTCATGATTCTTGATTCATGATTCATGATTCAATTCATGATTCAATTCATGATTCATGATTCAAGATTCAATTCATGATTCAATTCATGATTCATGATTCATGATTCATGATTCAATTCATGATTCAATTCATGATTCATGATTCAATTCATGATTCAATTTATGATTCATGATTCAATTCATGATTCATAATTCATGATTCAATTCATGATTCATGATTCATGATTCATGATTCAATTCATGATTCATGATTCAATTCATGATTCGATTCATGATTCAATTCATGATTAATGATTCATGATTCATGATTCAATTCATGATTCATGATTCAATTCATGATTCATGATTCATGATTCATGATTCAATTCATGATTCAATTCATGATTCGATTCATGATTTAATTCATGATTCATGATTCATGATTCATGATTCATGCTTCATGATTCATGATTCAATTCATGATTCATGATTTAAGATTCATGATTCATGATTCATGATTCAATTCATGATTCATGATTAAATTCATGATTCATGATTAAATTCATGATTCGATTCCTGATTCAATTCATGATTCATGATTCGATTTATGATTCTTGATTCATGATTCATGATTTGATTCATCATTCCTGATTCATGATTCAATTCATAATTCATGATTCAATTCATGATTCATGATTCGATTCATGATTCTTGATTCATGATTCATGATTCAATTCATGATTCATGATTCATGATTCAATTCATGATTCATCATTCGATTCATAATTTAATTCATGATTCATGATTTATGATTTAATTCATGATTCATGATTCGATTCATGATTCATGATTCATGATTCAATTCATGATTTATGATTCATGATTCATGATTCAATTCATGATTCATTTTTCATGATTAAATTCATGATTCATGATTCATGATTCAATTCATGATTAATGATTCAATTCATGATTCAATTCATTATTTATGATTCATGATTCAATTCATGATTCATTATTCATGATTCATGATTAAATTCATGATTCATTATTCATGATTCATGATTCAATCCATGATTCATGATTCAATTAATTAATCGATTCATGATTCAATTCATGAATTATGATTCATGATTCAATTCATTATTCATGATTCGATTCATGATTCTTGATTCATGATTCATGATTCAATTCATGATTCAATTCATGATTCATGATTCAAGATTCAATTCATGATTTAATTCATGATTCATGATTCATGATTCATGATTCAATTCATGATTTATGATTCATGATTCATGATTCAATTCATGATTCATGATTCAATTCATGATTCATTATTCATGATCAAATTAATGCTTCATGATTCATGATTTATGATTCATGATTCATGATTCAATTCATGATTCATTATTCATGATTAAATTCATGATTCATGATTCAATTCATGATTCATTATTCATGATTAAATTCATGATTCATGATTCATGATTCAATTTATGATTCATGATTCATGATTCATGATTAAATTCATGATTCATTATTCATGATTCATGATTCAATCCTTGATTCATGATTTAATTCATTAATCGATTCATGATTCAATTCATGATTCAATTCATGATTCATGATTCAATTTATGATTCATGATTCATGATTCATGATTAAATTCATGATTCATTATTCATGATTCATGATTCAATCCTTGATTCATGATTTAATTCATTAATCGATTCATGATTCAATTCATGATTCAATTCATGATTCATGATTCAATTAATGATTCATGATTCAATTCATGATCCATGATTCAATTCATGATTCATGATTCATGATTCAATTCATGATTCAATTCATGATTAAAAATTCATGATTCATGATTCAATTCATGATTCATAATTCATGATTTAATTCATGATTCAATTCCTGAATTAATACATAATTCATGATTCATGATTCAATTCATGATACATAATTCATGATTCGTGAATCAATTCATGATTCATAATTAATGATTCATGATTCAATTCATGACTCGTTAATCATGATTCATGATTCAATTCATGATTCATTACTCATGATTCAATTCATGATTCAATTCATGATTCAATCCATGATTCAATTCATGATTTAATTCATGATTCATGATTCATGATTCATGATTCAATTCATGATTCATGATTCATAATTCATGATTCATGATTCATGATTTATTTCATGATTCATGATTCATGATTCAATTCATGATTCATGATTCATGATTTATGATTCAATTCATGATTCAATTCATGATTCATGATTCATGATTCAATTCATGATTCATGATTCAATTCATGATTCATGATTCATGATTCAATTCATGATTCGATTCATGATTCAATTCATGATTCATGATTTATGATTCATGATTCAATTCATGATTCTTGATTCATGATTCAATTCATGATTCATGATTCATGATTAAATTTATGATTCATGATTCATGATTCATGATTAAATTAATGATTCAATTCATGATTCATGATTCATGATTCAATTCATGATTCATGATTCAATTTATGATTCATGATTCATGATTCATGATTCAATTTATGATTCATGATTCATGATTCATGATTAAATTAATGATTCAATTCATGATTCATGATTCATGATTCAATTCATGATTCATGATTCAATTTATGATTCATGATTCATGATTCATGATTCAATTTATGATTCATGATTCATGATTCAATTCATGATTCATGATTCATGATTCAATTCATGATTTATTTCATGATTCTTGATTTATGATTTAATTCATGATTCTTGATTCATGATTCAATTTATGATTTATGATTCATGATTCATGATTCAATTCATGATTCAATTCATGATTCAAAATTCATGATTCATGATTCAATTCATGATTCATAATTCATGATTTAATTCATGATTCAATTCCTGAATTAATTCATGATTCATGATTCATGATTAAATTCATGATACATAATTCATGATTCATAAATCAATTCATGATTCATAATTAATGATTCATGATTCAATTCATGATTCGTTAATCATGATTCATGATTCAATTCATGATTCATTACTCATGATTCAATTCATGATTCAATTCATGATTCATGATTCATGATTCAATTAATGATTTAATTCATGATTCATGATTCATGATTCATGATTCAATTCATGATTCATGATTCATAATTCATGATTCAATTCAGATTCATGATTCATAATTCATGATTCATGATTCATAATTCATGATTCATGATTCAATTCATGATTCATGATTCATAATTCATGATTCATGATTCATGATTTAATTCATGATTCATGATTCAATTCATGATTCATGATTTATGATTAAATTCATGATTCAATTCATGATTCATGATTCATGATTCAATTCATGATTCATGATTCAATTCATGATTCATGATTCATGATTCAATTCATGATTCATGATTCGATTCATGATTCATGATTCAATTCATGATTCATGATTTATGATTCATGATTCAATTCATGATTCATGATTCATGATTCAATTCATGATTCATGATTCAATTTATGATTCATGATTCATGATTCATGATTCAATTTATGATTCATGATTCATGATTCATGATTAAATTAATGATTCAATTCATGATTCATGATTCATGATTCAATTCATGATTCATGATTCAATTTATGATTCATGATTCATGATTCATGATTCAATTTATGATTCATGATTCATGATTCATGATTCAATTCATGATTCAATTCATGATTCATGATTCATGATTCAATTCATGATTTATTTCATGATTCTTGATTCATGATTTAATTCATGATTCTTGATTAATGATTCAATTTATGATTTATGATTCATGATTCATGATTCAATTCATGATTCCATTTATGATTCATGATTCAATTCATGATTCAATTCATGATTCTTGATTCATGATTCAATTTATGATTTATGATTCATGATTCAATTCATGATTTATGATTCATGATTCATGCTTCATGATTCATGATTCAATTCATGATTCATGATTTAAGATTCATGATTCATGATTCATGATTTAAGATTCATGATTCATGATTCATGATTTAAGATTCATGATTCATGATTCATGATTCAATTCATGATTCATGATTCAAGTCATGATTCGATTCCTGATTCAATTCATGATTCATGATTCAATTCATGATTCATTATTCATGATTCAATTCATGATTCAATTCATGATTCATGATTAATGATTCAATTCATGAATCAATTCATGATTCATGATTCATGATTCAATTCATGATTCAATTTATGATTCATGATTCAATTCATGATTCAATTCATGATTCATGATTCATGATTCAATTTATGATTCATGATTCAATTCATGATTCATAATTCATGATTCATGATTCAATACATGATTCATGATTCAATTCATGATTCTTCATTCATGATTTATGATTCAATTCATGATTCAATTCATGATTCATGATTCAATTCATAATTCATGATTCAATTCATGATTCATGATTCATGATTCAATTCATGATTCATGATTCGATTCATGATTCATGATTCAATTCATGATTCATGATTCATGATTCATGATTCAATTCATGATTCTTGATTCATAATTCAATTCATGATTCAATTCATGATTCATGATTCATGATTAAATTTATGATTCATGATTCATGATTCATGATTCAATTAATGATTCAATTCATGATTCATGATTCAATTCATGATTCAATTCATGATTCATGATTTAATTTATGATTCATGATTCATGATTCATGATTCTATTTATGATTCATGATTCATGATTCATGATTCAATTAATGATTCAATTCATGATTCATGATTCATGATTCAATTCATGATTCAATTTATGATTCATGATTCAATTCATGATTCAATTCATGATTCTTGATTCATGATTTAATTTATGATTTATGATTCATGATTCAATTCATGATTCATGATTCATGCTTCATGATTCATGATTCAATTCATGATTCATCATTTAAGATTCATGATTCATGATTTAAGATTCATGATTCATGATTCATAATTCAATTCATGATTCATGATTTAATTCATGATTCGATTCCTGATTAAATTCATGATTCATTGTTCGATTTATGATTCATGATTCATGATTTGATTCATGATTCCTAATTCATGATTCAATTCATGATTCAATTCATGATTCAATTTATGATTCATGATTCAATCCATGATTCATAATTCACGATTTATGATTCATGATTCAATTCATTATTCATGATTCATGATTCATGATTCATGATTCAATTCATGAATCATGATTCAATTCATGATTCGATTCATGATTCAATTCATGATTCATGATTCATGATTCAATTCATGATTCATGATTCATGATTCATGCTTCATGATTCATGATTCAATTCATGATTCATGATTTGAGATTCATGATTCATGATTTAAGATTCATGATTCATGATTCAATTCATGATTCGATTCCTGATTCAATTCATGATTCATGATTCGATTTATGATTCTTGATTCATGATTCATGATTTGTTTCATGATTCCTGATTCATGATTCAATTCATGATTCATGATTCATGATTCAATTCATGATTCATGATTCGATTCATGATTCTTGATTCATGATTCATGATTCAATTCATGATTCATGATTCATGATTCATGATTCAATTCATGATTCATGATTCATGATTCATGATTCAATTCATGAATTATGATTCATGATTTAATTCATGATTCATGATTCGATTCATGATTCATGATTCATGATTCAATTCATGATTTATGATTCATGATTCATGATTCAATTCATGATTCATGATTCATGATTCAATTCATGATTCATGATTAATGATTCAATTCATGATTCATGATTAATGATTCAATTCATGATTCATGATTCATGATTCAATTCATGATTCATGATTAATGATTCAATTCATGATTCATTATTCATGATTCATGATTAAATTCATGATTGATTATTCATGATTCATGATTCAATCCATGATTCATGATTCAATTCATTAATCGATTCATGATTCAATTCATGATTTAATTTATGATTCATGATTCAATTCATGATTCATGATTTAATTCATGACTCATGATTCATGATTCAATTCATGATTCATGATTCGATTTATGATTCATGATTCATGATTCAATTCATGATTCATGATTCATGATTAAATTCATGATTCATGATTCGATTCATGATTCTTGATTCATGATTAATGATTCAATTCATGATTCATGATTCATGATTCATGATTCAATTCATGATTCATGATTCGATTCATGATTCTTGATTCATGATTCATGATTCAATTCATGATTCATGATTCATGATTCAATTCATGATTCATGATTTAAGATTCATGATTCATGATTCATGATTTAAGATTCATGATTCATGATTCATGATTCAATTCATGATTCATGATTTAATTCATGATTCGATTCCTGATTCAATTCATGATTCATGATTCACAATTTAATTCATGATTCATGATTCGATTCATGATTCATGATTCATGATTCAATTCATGATTTATGATTCATGATTCAATTCATGATTCATGATTCAATTCATGATTCATGATTAATGATTCAATTCATGATTCATGATTCATGATTCATGATTGATTATTCATGATTCATGATTCAATCCATGATTCATGATTCAATTCATTAATCGATTCATGATTCAATTCATGATTGAATTCATGATTCATGATTCATGATTCATTTAATGATTCATGATTCATGATTAAATTCATGATCCGTGATTCAATTCATGATTCATGATTCATGATTCAATTCATGATTCAAAATTCATGATTCATGATTCAATTCATGATTCATAATTCATGATTCAATTCATGATTCAATTCATGATTCAATTCATGATTCATGATTCATGATTCAATTCATGATTCATAATTCATGATTCATGAATCAATTCATGATTCATAATTCATGATTCATGATTCAATTCATAATTCAATTCATGATTTATTAATCATGATTCATGATTCAATTCATGATTCATGATTCATGATTTATGATTCAATTCATGATTCATGATTCATGATTCAATTCATGATTCATGATTTAATTCATGACTCATGATTCATGATTCAATTCATGATTCATGATTCGATTCATGATTCATGATTCATGATTCAATTCATGATTCATGATTCATGATTCAATTCATGATTTATGATTCATGATTCAATTCATGATTCATGATTCATGATTCAATTCATGATTCATGATTCATAATTCAATTCATGATTCAATTCATGATTCATGATTCAAGATTCAATTCATGATTCAAATCATGATTCATGATTCATGATTCAATTTATGATTCATGATTCATGTTTCATGATTCAATTCATGATTCAATTTATGATTCATGATTCAATTCATGATTCATATTTCATGATTCAATTCATGATTCATGATTCATGATTCATGATTCAATTCATGATTCATGATTCAATTCATGATTCGATTCATGATTCAATTCATGATTAATGATTCATGATTCATGATTCAATTCATGATTCATGATTCAATTCATGATTCATGATTCATGATTCATGATTCAATTCATGATTCATGATTCAATTCATGATTCGATTCATGATTTAATTCATGATTCATGATTCATGATTTATGATTCATGCTTCATGATTCATGATTCAATTCATGATTAATGATTTAAGATTCATGATTCATGATTCATGATTCAATTCATGATTCATGATTAAATTCATGATTCGATTCCTGATTCAATTCATGATTCATGATTCGATTTATGATTCTTGATTCATGATTCATGATTTGATTCATGATTCCTGATTCATGATTCAATTCATGATTCATGATTCAATTCATGATTCATGATTCGATTCATGATTCTTGATTCATGATTCATGACTCAATTCATGATTCATGATTCATGATTCAATTCATGATTCATCATTCGATTCATAATTTAATTCATGATTCATGATTTATGATTTAATTCATGATTCATGATTCGATTCATGATTCATGATTCATGATTCAATTCATGATTTATGATTCATGATTCATGATTCAATTCATGATTCATTTTTCATGATTAAATTCATGATTCATGATTCATGATTCAATTTATGATTCATGATTCATGATTCATGATTCAATTCATGATTTATGATTCAATTCATGATTCAATTCATGATTTATGATTCATGATTCAATTCATGATTCATTATTCATGATTCATGATTAAATTCATGATTCATTATTCATGATTCATGATTCAATCCATGATTCATGATTCAATTCATTAATCGATTCATGATTCAATTCATGATTCATGATTCATGATTCAATTCATGATTCATGATTCGATTCATGATTCTTGATTCATGATTCATGATTCAATTCATGATTCAATTCATGATTCATGATTCAAGATTCAATTCATGATTCAATTCATGATTCATGATTCATGATTCATGATTCAATTCATGATTCAATTCATGATTCATGATTCATGATTCAATTTATGATTCATGATTCATGATTCAATTCATGATTCATGATTCAATTCATAATTCAATTCATGATTTATTAATCATGATTCATAATTCAATTCATGATTCATGATTCATGATTTATGATTCAATTCATGATTCATGATTCATGATTCAATTCATGATTCATGATTTAATTCATGACTCATGATTCATGATTCAATTCATGATTCATGATTCGATTTATGATTCATGATTCATGATTCAATTCATGATTCATGATTCATGATTCAATTCATGATTCATGATTCGATTCATGATTCTTGATTCATGATTAATGATTCAATTCATGATTCATGATTCATGATTCATGATTCAATTCATGATTCATGATTCGATTCATGATTCTTGATTCATGATTCATGATTCAATTCATGATTCATGATTCATGATTCAATTCATGATTCATGATTTAAGATTCATGATTCATGATTCATGATTTAATTCATGATTCATGATTTAATTCATGATTCGATTCCTGATTCAATTCATGATTCATGATTCATGATTTAATTCATGATTCATGATTCGATTCATGATTCATGATTCATGATTCAATTCATGATTCATGATTCAATTCATGATTCATGATTCAATTCATGATTCATGATTAATGATTCAATTCATGATTCATGATTAATGATTCAATTCATGATTCAATTCATGATTCATGATTCATGATTCAATTCATGATTCATTATTCATGATTCATGATTGATTATTCATGATTCATGATTCAATCCATGATTCATGATTCAATTCATTAATCGATTCATGATTCAATTCATGATTGAATTCATGATTCATGATTCATGATTCATTTAATGATTCATGATTCATGATTAAATTCATGATCCGTGATTCAATTCATGATTCATGATTCATGATTCAATTCATGATTCAAAATTCATGATTCAATTCATGATTCATAATTCATGATTCAATTCATGATTCAATTCATGATTCAATTCATGATTCATGATTCATGATTCAATTCATGATTCATAATTCATGATTCATGAATCAATTCATGATTCATAATTCATGATTCATGATTCAATTCATAATTCAATTCATGATTTATTAATCATGATTCATGATTCAATTCATGATTCATGATTCATGATTTATGATTCAATTCATGATTCATGATTCAATTCATGATTCATGATTTAATTCATGACTCATGATTCATGATTCAATTCATGATTCATGATTTGATTCATGATTCATGATTCATGATTCAATTCATGATTCATGATTCATGATTCAATTCATGATTTATGATTCATGATTCAATTCATGATTCATGATTCATGATTCATGATTCAATTCATGATTCATGATTCATAATTCAATTCATGATTCAATTCATGATTCATGATTCAAGATTCAATTCATGATTCAATTCATGATTCATGATTCATGATTCAATTTATGATTCATGATTCATGTTTCATGATTCAATTCATGATTCAATTTATGATTCATGATTCAATTCATGATTCATATTTCATGATTCAATTCATGATTCATGATTCATGATTCATGATTCAATTCATGATTCATGATTCAATTCATGATTCGATTCATGATTCAATTCATGATTAATGATTCATGATTCATGATTCAATTAATGATTCATGATTCAATTCATGATTCATGATTCATGATTCATGATTCAATTAATGATTCATGATTCAATTCATGATTCATGATTCAATTCATGATTCGATTCATGATTTAATTCATGATTCATGATTCATGATTTATGATTCATGCTTCATGATTCATGATTCAATTCATGATTCATGATTTAAGATTCATGATTCATGATTCATGATTCAATTCATGATTCATGATTAAATTCATGATTCGATTCCTGATTCAATTCATGATTCATGATTCGATTTATGATTCTTGATTCATGATTCATGATTTGATTCATGATTCCTGATTCATGATTCAATTCATGATTCATGATTCAATTCATGATTCATGATTCGATTCATGATTCTTGATTCATGATTCATGACTCAATTCATGATTCATGATTCATGATTCAATTCATGATTCATCATTCGATTCATAATTTAATTCATGATTCATGATTTATGATTTAATTCATGATTCATGATTCGATTCATGATTCATGATTCATGATTCAATTCATGATTTATGATTCATGATTCATGATTCAATTCATGATTCATTTTTCATGATTAAATTCATGATTCATGATTCATGATTCAATTTATGATTCATGATTCATGATTCATGATTCAATTCATGATTTATGATTCAATTCATGATTCAATTCATGATTTATGATTCATGATTCAATTCATGATTCATTATTCATGATTCATGATTAAATTCATGATTCATTATTCATGATTCATGATTCAATCCATGATTCATGATTCAATTCATTAATCGATTCATGATTCAATTCATGATTCATGATTCATGATTCAATTCATGATTCATGATTCGATTCATGATTCTTGATTCATGATTCATGATTCAATTCATGATTCAATTCATGATTCATGATTCAAGATTCAATTCATGATTCAATTCATGATTCATGATTCATGATTCATGATTCAATTCATGATTCAATTCATGATTCATGATTCATGATTCAATTTATGATTCATGATTCATGATTCAATTCATGATTCAATTTATGATTCATGATTCAATTCATGATTCATAATTCATGATTCAATTCATGATTCATGATTCATGATTCAATTCATGATTCATGATTCAATTCATGATTCGATTCATGATTCAATTCATGATTAATGATTCATGATTCATGATTCAATTCATGATTCATGATTCAATTCATGATTCATGATTCATGATTCATGATTCAATTCATGATTCATGATTCAATTCATGATTCGATTTATGATTTAATTCATGATTCATGATTCATGATTCATGATTCATGCTTCATGATTCATGATTCAATTCATGATTCATGATTTAAGATTCATGATTCATGATTCATGATTCAATTCATGATTCATGATTAAATTCATGATTCGATTCCTGAATCAATTCATGATTCATGATTCGATTTATTATTCTTGATTCATGATTCATGATTTGATTCATGATTCCTGATTCATGATTCAATTCATGATTCATGATTCAATTCATGATTCATGATTCGATTCATGATTCTTGATTCATGATTCATGATTAAATTCATGATTCATGATTCATGATTCAATTCATGATTCATCATTCGATTCATAATTTAATTCATGATTCATGATTTATGATTTAATTCATGATTCATGATTCGATTCATGATTCATGATTCATGATTCAATTCATGATTTATGATTCATGATTCATGATTCAATTCATGATTCATTTTTCATGATTAAATTCATGATTCATGATTCATGACTCAATTCATGATTAATGATTCAATTCATGATTCAATTCATGATTTATGATTCATGATTCAATTCATGATTCATTATTCATGATTCATGATTAAATTCATGATTCATTATTCATGATTCATGATTCAATCCATGATTCATGATTCATGATTCAATTCATTATTCATGATTCGATTCATGATTCTTGATTCATGATTCATGATTCAATTCATGATTCAATTCATGATTCATGATTCAAGATTCAATTCATGATTCAATTCATGATTCATGATTCATGATTCATGATTCAATTCATGATTTATGATTCATGATTCATGATTCAATTCATGATTCATTATTCATGATCAAATTAATGATTCATGATTCATGATTTATGATTCATGATTCATGATTCAATTCATGATTCATTATTCATGATTAAATTCATGATTCATGATTCAATTTATGATTCATGATTCATGATTCATGATTAAATTCATGATTCATTATTCATGATTCATGATTCAATCCTTGATTCATGATTCAATTCATTAATCGATTCATGATTCAATTCATGATTCAATTCATGATTCATGATTCATGATTCAATTAATGATTCATGATTCATGATTCAATTCATGATCCATGATTCAATTCATGATTCATGATTCATGATTCAATTCATGATTCAATTCATGATTCAAAATTCATGATTCATGATTCAATTCATGATTCATAATTCATGATTTAATTCATGATTCAATTCCTGAATTAATACATGATTCATGATTCATGATTCAATTCATGATACATAATTCATGATTCGTGAATCAATTCATGATTCATAATTAATGATTCATGATTCAATTCATGATTCGTTAATCATGATTCATGATTCAATTCATGATTCATTACTCATGATTCAATTCATGATTCAATTCATGATTCAATTCATGATTCAATTCATGATTTAATTCATGATTCATGATTCATGATTCATGATTCAATTCATGATTCATGATTCATAATTCATGATTCATGATTCATGATTTAATTCATGATTCATGATTCATGATTCAATTCATGATTCATGATTCATGATTTATGATTCAATTCATGATTCAATTCATGATTCATGATTCATGATTCAATTCATGATTCATGATTCAATTCATGATTCATGATTCATGATTCAATTCATGATTCATGATTCGATTCATGATTCAATTCATGATTCATGATTTATGATTCATGATTCAATTCATGATTCTTGATTCATGATTCAATTCATGATTCATGATTCATGATTAAATTTATGATTCATGATTCATGATTCATGATTAAATTAATGATTCAATTCATGATTCATGATTCATGATTCAATTCATGATTCATGATTCAATTTATGATTCATGATTCATGATTCAATTTATGATTCATGATTCATGATTCATGATTAAATTAATGATTCAATTCATGATTCATGATTCATGATTCAATTCATGATTCATGATTCAATTTATGATTCATGATTCATGATTCATGATTCAATTTATGATTCATGATTCATGATTCATGATTCAATTCATGATTCAATTCATGATTCATGATTCATGATTCAATTCATGATTTATTTCATGATTCTTGATTTATGATTTAATTCATGATTCTTGATTCATGATTCAATTTATGATTTATGATTCATGATTCATGATTCAATTCATGATTCAATTCATGATTCAAAATTCATGATTCATGATTCAATTCATGATTCATAATTCATGATTTAATTCATGATTCAATTCCTGAATTAATTCATGATTCATGATTCATGATTAAATTCATGATACATAATTCATGATTCATAAATCAATTCATGATTCATAATTAATGATTCATGATTCAATTCATGATTCGTTAATCATGATTCATGATTCAATTCATGATTCATTACTCATGATTCAATTCATGATTCAATTAATGATTTAATTCATGATTCATGATTCATGATTCATGATTCAATTCATGATTCATGATTCATAATTCATGATTCAATTCAGATTCATGATTCATAATTCATGATTCATGATTCATAATTCATGATTCATGATTCAATTCATGATTCATGATTCATAATTCATGATTCATGATTCATGATTCATGATTTAATTCATGATTCATGATTCAATTCCTGATTCATGATTCATGATTTATGATTAAATTCATGATTCAATTCATGATTCATGATTCATGATTCAATTCATGATTCATGATTCAATTCATGATTCATGATTCATGATTCAATTCATGATTCATGATTCGATTCATGATTCATGATTCAATTCATGATTCATGATTTATGATTCATGATTCAATTCATGATTCATGATTCATGATTCAATTCATGATTCATGATTCAATTTATGATTCATGATTCATGATTCAATTTATGATTCATGATTCATGATTCATGATTAAATTAATGATTCAATTCATGATTCATGATTCATGATTTAATTCATGATTCATGATTCAATTTATGATTCATGATTCATGATTCATGATTCAATTTATGATTCATGATTCATGATTCATGATTCAATTCATGATTCAATTCATGATTCATGATTCATGATTCAATTCATGATTTATTTCATGATTCTTGATTCATGATTTAATTCATGATTCTTGATTAATGATTCAATTTATGATTTATGATTCATGATTCATGATTCAATTCATGATTCAATTTATGATTCATGATTCAATTCATGATTCAATTCATGATTCTTGATTCATGATTCAATTTATGATTTATGATTCATGATTCAATTCATGATTCATGATTCATGATTCATGCTTCATGATTCATGATTCAATTCATGATTCATGATTTAAGATTCATGATTCATGATTCATGATTTAAGATTCATGATTCATGATTCATGATTTAAGATTCATGATTCATGATTCAATTCATGATTCATGATTCAAGTCATGATTCGATTCCTGATTCAATTCATGATTCATGATTCAATTCATGATTTATTATTCATGATTCAATTCATGATTCAATTCATGATTCATGATTAATGATTCAATTCATGATTCAATTCATGATTCATGATTCAATTCATGATTCAATTTATGATTCATGATTCAATTCATGATTCAATTCATGATTCATGATTCAATTTATGATTCATGATTCAATTCATAATTCATGATTCAATTCATGATTCATGATTCATGATTCAATTCATGATTCATGATTCGATTCATGATTTATGATTCAATTCATGATTCAATTCATAAATCATGATTCAATTCATAATTCATGATTCAATTCATGATTCATGATTCATGATTCAATTCATGATTCATGATTCGATTCATGATTCATGATTCAATTCATGATTCATGATTCATGATTCATGATTCAATTCATGATTCTTGATTCATAATTCAATTCATGATTCAATTCATGATTCATGATTCATGATTAAATTTATGATTCATGATTCATGATTCAATTAATGATTCAATTCATGATTCATGATTCAATTCATGATTCAATTCATGATTCATGATTCAATTTATGATTCATGATTCATGATTCATGATTCTATTTATGATTCATGATTCATGATTCAATTAATGATTCAATTCATGATTCATGATTCATGAATCAATTCATGATACAATTTATGATTCATGATTCAATTCATGATTCAATTCATGATTCTTGATTCATGATTTAATTTATGATTTATGATTCATGATTCAATTCATGATTCATGATTCATGATTCATGCTTCATGATTCATGATTCAATTCATGATTCATGATTTAAGATTCATGATTCATGATTTAAGATTCATGATTCATGATTCATAATTCAATTCATGATTCATGATTTAATTCATGATTCGATTCCTGATTCAATTCATGATTCATTGTTCGATTTATGATTCATGATTCATGATTTGATTCATGATTCCTAATTCATGATTCAATTCATGATTCAATTCATGATTCAATTTATGATTCATGATTCAATCCATGATTCATAATTCACGATTTATGATTCATGATTCAATTCATTATTTATGATTCATGATTCATGATTCATGATTCAATTCATGAATCATGATTCAATTCATGATTCGATTCATGATTCAATTCATGATTCATGATTCATGATTCAATTCATGATTCATGATTCATGATTCATGCTTCATGATTCATGATTCAATTCATGATTCATGATTTGAGATTCATGATTCATGATTTAAGATTCATGATTCATGATTCAATTCATGATTCGATTCCTGATTCAATTCATGATTCATGATTCGATTTATGATTCTTGATTCATGATTTGATTCATGATTCCTGATTCATGATTCAATTCATGATTCATGATTCATGATTCAATTCATGATTCATGATTCGATTCATGATTCTTGATTCATGATTCATGATTCAATTCATGATTCATGATTCATGATTCATTATTCAATTCATGATTCATGATTTGATTCATGATTTAATTCATGAATTATGATTCATGATTTAATTCATGATTCATGATTTGATTCATGATTCATGATTCAATTCATGATTTATGATTCATGATTCATGATTCAATTCATGATTCATGATTCATGATTCAATTCATGATTCATGATTAATGATTCAATTCATGATTCATGATTAATGATTCAATTCATGATTCAATTCATGATTCATGATTCATGATTCAATTCATGATTCATTATTCATGATTCATGATTAAATTCATGATTGATTATTCATGATTCATGATTCAATCCATGATTCATGATTCAATTCATTAATCGATTCATGATTCAATTCATGATTTAATTCATGATTCGTGATTCAATTCATGTTTCATGATTCAATTCATGATTCAAAATTCATGATTCATGAATCAATTCATGATTCATAATTCATGATTCAATTCATGATTCAATTTATGATTCAATTCATGATTCATAATTCATGATTCATGAATCAATTCATGATTCATAGTTCATGATTCATGAATCAATTCATGATTCATAATTCATGATTCATGATTCAATTCATAATTCAATTCATGATTCATTAATCATGATTCATGATTCAATTCATGATTCATGATTCATGATTTATGATTCAATTCATGATTCATGATTCATGATTCAATTCATGATTCATGATTTAATTTATGATTCATGATTCATGATTCAATTCATGATTCATGATTCATGATTCATGATTCATGATTCAATTCATGATTCATGATTCAATTCATGATTTATGATTCATGATTCAATTCATGATTCATGATTCATGATTCAATTCATGATTCATGATTCATGATTCAATTCATGATTCATGATTCAAGATTCAATTCATGATTTAATTCATGATTCATGATTCATGATTCAATTTATGATTCATGATTCATGATTCAATTCATAATTCCATTTATGATTCATGATTCAATTCATGATTCATAATTCATGATTCATGATTCAATTCATGATTCATGATTCATGATTCAATTCATGATTCATGATTCAATTCATGATTCGATTGATTATTCAATTCATGATTAATGATTCATGATTCATGATTCAATACATGATTCGATTCATGATTCATGATTCAATTCATGATTCATGATTCAATTCATGATTCATGATTCAATTCATGATTCATTATTCATGATTCATGATTCATGATTCATGATTCATGATTCAATTCATGATTCATGATTCAATTCATGATTCGATTCATGATTCAATTCATGATTCATGATTCATGATTCAATTCATGATTCATGATTCATGATTCATGATTCATGCTTCATGATTCATGATTCAATTCATGATTCATGATTTAAGATTCATTATTCATGATTCATGATTCAATTCATGATTCATTATTAAATTCATGATTCGATTCCTGATTCAATTCATGATTCATGATTCAATTTATGATTCTTGATTCATGATTCATGATTTGATTCATGATTCCTGATTCATGATTCAATTCATGATTCATGATTCATGATTCATTTCATGATTCATGATTCGATTCATGATTCTTGATTCATGATTCATGATTCAATTCATGATTCATGATTCATGATTCATGATTCAATTCATGATTCATCATTCGATTCATAATTTAATTCATGATTCATGATTCATGATTTAATTCATGATTCATCATTCGATTCATGATTCATGATTCATGACTCAATTCATGATTTATGATTCATGATTCATGATTCAATTCATGATTCATTATTCATGATTAAATTCATGATTCAATTTATGATTCATGATTCATGATTCATGATTCAATTCATGATTAATGATTCAATTCATGATTCAATTCATGATTTATGATTCATGATTCAATTCATGATTCATTATTTATGATTCATGATTAAATTCTTGATTCATTATTCATGATTCATGATTCAATCCTTGATTCATGATTCGATTCATTAATCGATTCATGATTCAATTCATGATTCAATTCATGATTCATGATTCAATTAATGATTCATGATTCATGATTCAATTCATGATCCATGATTCAATTCATGATTCATGATTCATGATTCAATTCATGATTCAATTCATGATTCAAAATTCATGATTCATGATTCAATTCATGATTCATAATTCATGATTTAATTCATGATTCAATTCCTGAATTAATTCATGATTCATGATTCAATTCATGATACATAATTCATGATTCATGAATCAATTCATGATTCATAATTCATGATTCATGAATCAATTCATGATTCATAATTAATGATTCATGATTCAATTCATGATTCATTAATCATGATTCATGATTCAATTCATGATTCATTACTCATAATTGAATTCATGATTCAATTCATGATTCATGATTCATGATTCAATTCATGATTCAATTCATGATTCATGATTCAATTCATGATTCAATTCATGATTCATAATTCATGATTCATGATTCAATTCATGATTCATGATTCATAATTCATGATTCATGATTCATGATTCAATTCATGATTCATGATGCATGATTCAATTCATGATTCATGAATCATGATTTATGATTCAATTCATGATTCAATTCATGATTCATGATTCATGATTCAATTCATGATTCATGATTCAATTCATGATTCATGATTCAATTCATGATTCATGATTCAATTCATGATTCATGATTTATGATTCATGATTCAATTCATGATTCTTGATTCATGATTCAATTCATGATTCAATTCATGATTCATGATTCATGATTAAATTTATGATTCATGATTCATGATTCATGATTAAATTAATGATTCAATTCATGATTCATGATTCATGATTCAATTCATGATTCAATTCATGATTCATGATTCAATTTATGATTCATGATTCATGATTCATAATTCAATTTATGATTCGTGATTCATGATTCATGATTCAATTCATGATTCAATTCATGATTCATGATTCATGATTCAATTCATGATTTAATTCATGATTCTTGATTCATGATTTAATTCATGATTCTTGATTCATGATTCAATTTATGATTTATGATTCATGATTCATGATTCAATTCATGATTCAATTTATGATTCATGATTCAATTCATGATTCAATTCATGATTCTTGATTCATGATTCAATTTATGAATTATGATTCATGATTCAATTCATGATTCATGATTCATGCTTCATGATTCATGATTCAATTCATGATTTATGATTTAAGATTCATGATTCATGATTCATGATTTAAGATTCATGATTCATGATTCAATTCATGATTCATGATTCAATTCATGATTCGATTCCTGATTCAATTCATGATTCATGATTCGATTTATGATTCATGATTCATGATTTCATTCATGATTCATTATTCATGATAAAATTCATGATTAAATTCATGATTCATTATTCATGATTCATGATTAAATTCTTGATTCATTATTCATGATTCATGATTCAATCCTTGATTCATGATTCAATTCATTAATCGATTCATGATTCAATTCATGATTCAATTCATGATTCATGATTCATGATTCAATTAATGATTAATGAATCATGATTCAATTCATGATCCATGATTCAATTCATGATTCATGATTAATGATTCAATTCATGATTCAATTCATGATTCATGATTCATGATTCAATTCATGATTCATTATTCATGATTCATGATTGATTATTCATGATTCATGATTCAATCCATGATTCATGATTCAATTCATTAATCGATTCATGATTCAATTCATGATTGAATTCATGATTCATGATTCATGATTCATTTAATGATTCATGATTCATGATTAAATTCATGATCCGTGATTCAATTCATGATTCATGATTCATGATTCAATTCATGATTCAAAATTCATGATTCATGAATCAATTCATGATTCATAGTTCATGATTCATGAATCAATTCATGATTCATAATTCATGATTCATGATTCAATTCATAATTCAATTCATGATTCATTAATCATGATTCATGATTCAATTCATGATTCATGATTCATGATTTATGATTCAATTCATGATTCATGATTCATGATTCAATTCATGATTCATGATTTAATTTATGATTCATGATTCATGATTCAATTCATGATTCATGATTCATGATTCATGATTCATGATTCAATTCATGATTCATGATTCAATTCATGATTTATGATTCATGATTCAATTCATGATTCATGATTCATGATTCAATTCATGATTCATGATTCATGATTCAATTCATGATTCATGATTCAAGATTCAATTCATGATTTAATTCATGATTCATGATTCATGATTCAATTTATGATTCATGATTCATGATTCAATTCATAATTCCATTTATGATTCATGATTCAATTCATGATTCATAATTCATGATTCATGATTCAATTCATGATTCATGATTCATGATTCAATTCATGATTCATGATTCAATTCATGATTCGATTGATTATTCAATTCATGATTAATGATTCATGATTCATGATTCAATACATGATTCGATTCATGATTCATGATTCAATTCATGATTCATGATTCAATTCATGATTCATGATTCAATTCATGATTCATTATTCATGATTCATGATTCATGATTCATGATTCATGATTCAATTCATGATTCATGATTCAATTCATGATTCGATTCATGATTCAATTCATGATTCATGATTCATGATTCAATTCATGATTCATGATTCATGATTCATGATTCATGCTTCATGATTCATGATTCAATTCATGATTCATGATTTAAGATTCATTATTCATGATTCATGATTCAATTCATGATTCATTATTAAATTCATGATTCGATTCCTGATTCAATTCATGATTCATGATTCAATTTATGATTCTTGATTCATGATTCATGATTTGATTCATGATTCCTGATTCATGATTCAATTCATGATTCATGATTCATGATTCATTTCATGATTCATGATTCGATTCATGATTCTTGATTCATGATTCATGATTCAATTCATGATTCATGATTCATGATTCATGATTCAATTCATGATTCATCATTCGATTCATAATTTAATTCATGATTCATGATTCATGATTTAATTCATGATTCATCATTCGATTCATGATTCATGATTCATGACTCAATTCATGATTTATGATTCATGATTCATGATTCAATTCATGATTCATTATTCATGATTAAATTCATGATTCAATTTATGATTCATGATTCATGATTCATGATTCAATTCATGATTAATGATTCAATTCATGATTCAATTCATGATTTATGATTCATGATTCAATTCATGATTCATTATTTATGATTCATGATTAAATTCTTGATTCATTATTCATGATTCATGATTCAATCCTTGATTCATGATTCGATTCATTAATCGATTCATGATTCAATTCATGATTCAATTCATGATTCAATTAATGATTCATGATTCATGATTCAATTCATGATCCATGATTCAATTCATGATTCATGATTCATGATTCAATTCATGATTCAATTCATGATTCAAAATTCATGATTCATGATTCAATTCATGATTCATAATTCATGATTTAATTCATGATTCAATTCCTGAATTAATTCATGATTCATGATTCAATTCATGATACATAATTCATGATTCATGAATCAATTCATGATTCATAATTCATGATTCATGAATCAATTCATGATTCATAATTAATGATTCATGATTCAATTCATGATTCATTAATCATGATTCATGATTCAATTCATGATTCATTACTCATAATTGAATTCATGATTCAATTCATGATTCATGATTCATGATTCAATTCATGATTCAATTCATGATTCATGATTCAATTCATGATTCAATTCATGATTCATAATTCATGATTCATGATTCAATTCATGATTCATGATTCATAATTCATGATTCATGATTTATGATTCAATTCATGATTCATGATGCATGATTCAATTCATGATTCATGAATCATGATTTATGATTCAATTCATGATTCAATTCATGATTCATGATTCATGATTCAATTCATGATTCATGATTCAATTCATGATTCATGATTCAATTCATGATTCATGATTCATGATTCAATTCATGATTCATGATTCAATTCATGATTCATGATTCAATTCATGATTCATGATTTATGATTCATGATTCAATTCATGATTCTTGATTCATGATTCAATTCATGATTCAATTCATGATTCATGATTCATGATTAAATTTATGATTCATGATTCATGATTCATGATTAAATTAATGATTCAATTCATGATTCATGATTCATGATTCAATTCATGATTCAATTCATGATTCATGATTCAATTTATGATTCATGATTCATGATTCATAATTCAATTTATGATTCGTGATTCATGATTCATGATTCAATTCATGATTCAATTCATGATTCATGATTCATGATTCAATTCATGATTTAATTCATGATTCTTGATTCATGATTTAATTCATGATTCTTGATTCATGATTCAATTTATGATTTATGATTCATGATTCATGATTCAATTCATGATTCAATTTATGATTCATGATTCAATTCATGATTCAATTCATGATTCTTGATTCATGATTCAATTTATGAATTATGATTCATGATTCAATTCATGATTCATGATTCATGCTTCATGATTCATGATTCAATTCATGATTTATGATTTAAGATTCATGATTCATGATTCATGATTTAAGATTCATGATTCATGATTCAATTCATGATTCATGATTCAATTCATGATTCGATTCCTGATTCAATTCATGATTCATGATTCGATTTATGATTCATGATTCATGATTTCATTCATGATTCATTATTCATGATAAAATTCATGATTAAATTCATGATTCATTATTCATGATTCATGATTAAATTCTTGATTCATTATTCATGATTCATGATTCAATCCTTGATTCATGATTCAATTCATTAATCGATTCATGATTCAATTCATGATTCAATTCATGATTCATGATTCATGATTCAATTAATGATTAATGAATCATGATTCAATTCATGATCCATGATTCAATTCATGATTCATGATTAATGATTCAATTCATGATTCAATTCATGATTCATGATTCATGATTCAATTCATGATTCATTATTCATGATTCATGATTGATTATTCATGATTCATGATTCAATCCATGATTCATGATTCAATTCATTAATCGATTCATGATTCAATTCATGATTGAATTCATGATTCATGATTCATGATTCATTTAATGATTCATGATTCATGATTAAATTCATGATCCGTGATTCAATTCATGATTCATGATTCATGATTCAATTCATGATTCAAAATTCATGATTCATGATTCAATTCATGATTCATAATTCATGATTCAATTCATGATTCAATTCATGATTCATGATTCATGATTCAATTCATGATTCATAATTCATGATTCATGAATCAATTCATGATTCATAATTCATGATTCATGATTCAATTCATAATTCAATTCATGATTTATTAATCATGATTCATGATTCAATTCATGATTCATGATTCATGATTTATGATTCAATTCATGATTCATGATTCATGATTCAATTCATGATTCATGATTCAATTCATGACTCATGATTCATGATTCAATTCATGATTCATGATTCGATTCATGATTCATGATTCATGATTCAATTCATGATTCATGATTCATGATTCAATTCATGATTTATGATTCATGATTCAATTCATGATTCATGATTCATGATTCATGATTCAATTCATGATTCATGATTCATAATTCAATTCATGATTCAATTCATGATTCATGATTCAAAATTCAATTCATGATTCAATTCATGATTCATGATTCATGATTCAATTTATGATTCATGATTCATGATTCATGATTCAATTCATGATTCAATTTATGATTCATGATTCAATTCATGATTCATAATTCATGATTCAATTCATGATTCATGATTCATGATTCAATTCATGATTCATGATTCAATTCATGATTCGATTCATGATTCAATTCATGATTAATGATTCATGATTCATGATTCAATTCATGATTCATGATTCAATTCATGATTCATGATTCATGATTCATGATTCAATTCATTATTCATGATTCAATTCATGATTCGATTCATGATTTAATTCATGATTCATGATTCATGATTCATGATTCATGCTTCATGATTCATGATTCAATTCATGATTCATGATTTAAGATTCATGATTCATGATTCAATTCATGATTCATGATTAAATTCATGATTCGATTCCTGATTCAATTCATGATTCATGATTCGATTTATGATTCTTGATTCATGATTCATGATTTGATTCATGATTCCTGATTCATGATTCAATTCATGATTCATGATTCATGATTCGATTCATGATTCTTGATTCATGATTCATGACTCAATTCATGATTCATGATTCATGATTCAATTCATGATTCATCATTCGATTCATAATTTAATTCATGATTCATGATTTATGATTTAATTCATGATTCATGATTCGATTCATGATTCATGATTCATGATTCAATTCATGATTTATGATTTATGATTCATGATTCAATTCATGATTCATTTTTCATGATTAAATACATGATTCATGATTCATGACTCAATTTATGATTCATGATTCATGATTCATGATTCAATTCATGATTAATGATTCAATTCATGATTCAATTCATGATTTATGATTCATGATTCAATTCATGATTCATTATTCATGATTCATGATTAAATTCATGATTCATTATTCATGATTCATATTTCAATCCATGATTCATGATTCAATTCATTAATCGATTCATGATTCAATTCATGATTCATGATTCGATTCATGATTCTTGATTCATGATTCATGATTCAATTCATGATTCAATTCATGATTCATGATTCAAGATTCAATTCATGATTCAATTCATGATTCATGATTCATGATTCATGATTCAATTCATGATTCAATTCATGATTCATGATTCAATTCATGATTCAATTTATGATTCATGATTCAATTCATGATTCATAATTCATGATTCAATTCATGATTCATGATTCATGATTCATGATTCAATTCATGATTCATGATTCAATTCATGATTCGATTCATGATTCAATTCATGATTAATGATTCATGATTCATGATTCAATTCATGATTCATGATTCAATTCATGATTCATGATTCATGATTCATGATTCAATTCATGATTCAATTCATGATTCGATTCATGATTTAATTCATGATTCATGATTCATGATTCATGATTCATGCTTCATGATTCATGATTCAATTCATGATTCATGATTTAAGATTCATGATTCATGATTCATGATTCAATTCATGATTCATGATTAAATTCATGATTCATGATTAAATTCATGATTCGATTCCTGATTCAATTCATGATTCATGATTCGATTTATGATTCTTGATTCATGATTCATGATTTGATTCATCATTCCTGATTCATGATTCAATTCATAATTCATGATTCAATTCATGATTCATGATTCGATTCATGATTCTTGATTCATGATTCATGATTCAATTCATGATTCATGATTCATGATTCAATTCATGATTCATCATTCGATTCATAATTTAATTCATGATTCATGATTTATGATTTAATTCATGATTCATGATTCGATTCATGATTCATGATTCATGATTCAATTCATGATTTATGATTCATGATTCATGATTCAATTCATGATTCATTTTTCATGATTAAATTCATGATTCATGATTCATGATTCAATTCATGATTAATGATTCAATTCATGATTCAATTCATTATTTATGATTCATGATTCAATTCATGATTCATTATTCATGATTCATGATTAAATTCATGATTCATTATTCATGATTCATGATTCAATCCATGATTCATGATTCAATTAATTAATCGATTCATGATTCAATTCATGAATTATGATTCATGATTCAATTCATTATTCATGATTCGATTCATGATTCTTGATTCATGATTCATGATTCAATTCATGATTCAATTCATGATTCATGATTCAAGATTCAATTCATGATTCAATTCATGATTCATGATTCATGATTCATGATTCAATTCATGATTTATGATTCATGATTCATGATTCAATTCATGATTCATGATTCAATTCATGATTCATTATTCATGATCAAATTAATGATTCATGATTCATGATTTATGATTCATGATTCATGATTCAATTCATGATTCATTATTCATGATTAAATTCATGATTCATGATTCATGATTCAATTTATGATTCATGATTCATGATTCATGATTAAATTCATGATTCATTATTCATGATTCATGATTCAATCCTTGATTCATGATTTAATTCATTAATCGATTCATGATTCAATTCATGATTCAATTCATGATTCATGATTCAATTTATGATTCATGATTCATGATTCATGATTAAATTCATGATTCATTATTCATGATTCATGATTCAATCCTTGATTCATGATTTAATTCATTAATCGATTCATGATTCAATTCATGATTCAATTCATGATTCATGATTCAATTAATGATTCATGATTCAATTCATGATCCATGATTCAATTCATGATTCATGATTCATGATTCAATTCATGATTCAATTCATGATTAAAAATTCATGATTCATGATTCAATTCATGATTCATAATTCATGATTTAATTCATGATTCAATTCCTGAATTAATACATAATTCATGATTCATGATTCAATTCATGATACATAATTCATGATTCGTGAATCAATTCATGATTCATAATTAATGATTCATGATTCAATTCATGACTCGTTAATCATGATTCATGATTCAATTCATGATTCATTACTCATGATTCAATTCATGATTCAATTCATGATTCAATCCATGATTCAATTCATGATTTAATTCATGATTCATGATTCATGATTCATGATTCAATTCATGATTCATGATTCATAATTCATGATTCATGATTCATGATTTAATTCATGATTCATGATTCATGATTCAATTCATGATTCATGATTCATGATTTATGATTCAATTCATGATTCAATTCATGATTCATGATTCATGATTCAATTCATGATTCATGATTCAATTCATGATTCATGATTCATGATTCAATTCATGATTCGATTCATGATTCAATTCATGATTCATGATTTATGATTCATGATTCAATTCATGATTCTTGATTCATGATTCAATTCATGATTCATGATTCATGATTAAATTTATGATTCATGATTCATGATTCATGATTAAATTAATGATTCAATTCATGATTCATGATTCATGATTCAATTCATGATTCATGATTCAATTTATGATTCATGATTCATGATTCATGATTCAATTTATGATTCATGATTCATGATTCATGATTAAATTAATAATTCAATTCATGATTCATGATTCATGATTCAATTCATGATTCATGATTCAATTTATGATTCATGATTCATGATTCATGATTCAATTTATGATTCATGATTCATGATTCAATTCATGATTCATGATTCATGATTCAATTCATGATTTATTTCATGATTCTTGATTTATGATTTAATTCATGATTCTTGATTCATGATTCAATTTATGATTTATGATTCATGATTCATGATTCAATTCATGATTCAATTCATGATTCAAAATTCATGATTCATGATTCAATTCATGATTCATAATTCATGATTTAATTCATGATTCAATTCCTGAATTAATTCATGATTCATGATTCATGATTAAATTCATGATACATAATTCATGATTCTTTGATAATTAATGATTCATGATTCAATTCATGATTCGTTAATCATGATTCATGATTCAATTCATGATTCATTACTCATGATTCAATTCATGATTCAATTCATGATTCATGATTCATGATTCAATTAATGATTTAATTCATGATTCATGATTCATGATTCATGATTCAATTCATGATTCATGATTCATAATTCATGATTCAATTCAGATTCATGATTCATAATTCATGATTCATGATTCATAATTCATGATTCATGATTCAATTCATGATTCATGATTCATAATTCATGATTCATGATTCATGATTTAATTCATGATTCATGATTCAATTCATGATTCATGATTTATGATTAAATTCATGATTCAATTCATGATTCATGATTCATGATTCAATTCATGATTCATGATTCAATTCATGATTCATGATTCATGATTCAATTCATGATTCATGATTCGATTCATGATTCATGATTCAATTCATGATTCATGATTTATGATTCATGATTCAATTCATGATTCATGATTCATGATTCAATTCATGATTCATGATTCAATTTATGATTCATGATTCATGATTCATGATTCAATTTATGATTCATGATTCATGATTCATGATTAAATTAATGATTCAATTCATGATTCATGATTCATGATTCAATTCATGATTCATGATTCAATTTATGATTCATGATTCATGATTCATGATTCAATTTATGATTCATGATTCATGATTCATGATTCAATTCATGATTCAATTCATGATTCATGATTCATGATTCAATTCATGATTTATTTCATGATTCTTGATTCATGATTTAATTCATGATTCTTGATTAATGATTCAATTTATGATTTATGATTCATGATTCATGATTCAATTCATGATTCCATTTATGATTCATGATTCAATTCATGATTCAATTCATGATTCTTGATTCATGATTCAATTTATGATTTATGATTCATGATTCAATTCATGATTTATGATTCATGATTCATGCTTCATGATTCATGATTCAATTCATGATTCATGATTTAAGATTCATGATTCATGATTCATGATTTAAGATTCATGATTCATGATTCATGATTTAAGATTCATGATTCATGATTCATGATTCAATTCATGATTCATGATTCAAGTCATGATTCGATTCCTGATTCAATTCATGATTCATGATTCAATTCATGATTCATTATTCATGATTCAATTCATGATTCAATTCATGATTCATGATTAATGATTCAATTCATGAATCAATTCATGATTCATGATTCATGATTCAATTCATGATTCAATTTATGATTCATGATTCAATTCATGATTCAATTCATGATTCATGATTCATGATTCAATTTATGATTCATGATTCAATTCATGATTCATAATTCATGATTCATGATTCAATACATGATTCATGATTCAATTCATGATTCTTGATTCATGATTTATGATTCAATTCATGATTCAATTCATGATTCATGATTCAATTCATAATTCATGATTCAATTCATGATTCATGATTCATGATTCAATTCATGATTCATGATTCGATTCATGATTCATGATTCAATTCATGATTCATGATTCATGATTCATGATTCATGATTCAATTCATGATTCTTGATTCATAATTCAATTCATGATTCAATTCATGATTCATGATTCATGATTAAATTTATGATTCATGATTCATGATTCATGATTCAATTAATGATTCAATTCATGATTCATGATTCAATTCATGATTCAATTCATGATTCATGATTTAATTTATGATTCATGATTCATGATTCATGATTCTATTTATGATTCATGATTCATGATTCATGATTCAATTAATGATTCAATTCATGATTCATGATTCATGATTCAATTCATGATTCAATTTATGATTCATGATTCAATTCATGATTCAATTCATGATTCTTGATTCATGATTTAATTTATGATTTATGATTCATGATTCAATTCATGATTCATGATTCATGCTTCATGATTCATGATTCAATTCATGATTCATCATTTAAGATTCATGATTCATGATTTAAGATTCATGATTCATGATTCATAATTCAATTCATGATTCATGATTTAATTCATGATTCGATTCCTGATTAAATTCATGATTCATTGTTCGATTTATGATTCATGATTCATGATTTGATTCATGATTCCTAATTCATGATTCAATTCATGATTCAATTCATGATTCAATTTATGATTCATGATTCAATCCATGATTCATAATTCACGATTTATGATTCATGATTCAATTCATTATTCATGATTCATGATTCATGATTCATGATTCAATTCATGAATCATGATTCAATTCATGATTCGATTCATGATTCAATTCATGATTCATGATTCATGATTCAATTCATGATTCATGATTCATGATTCATGCTTCATGATTCATGATTCAATTCATGATTCATGATTTGAGATTCATGATTCATGATTTAAGATTCATGATTCATGATTCAATTCATGATTCGATTCCTGATTCAATTCATGATTCATGATTCGATTTATGATTCTTGATTCATGATTCATGATTTGTTTCATGATTCCTGATTCATGATTCAATTCATGATTCATGATTCATGATTCAATTCATGATTCATGATTCGATTCATGATTCTTGATTCATGATTCATGATTCAATTCATGATTCATGATTCATGATTCATGATTCAATTCATGATTCATGATTCATGATTCATGATTCAATTCATGAATTATGATTCATGATTTAATTCATGATTCATGATTCGATTCATGATTCATGATTCATGATTCAATTCATGATTTATGATTCATGATTCATGATTCAATTCATGATTCATGATTCATGATTCAATTCATGATTCATGATTAATGATTCAATTCATGATTCATGATTAATGATTCAATTCATGATTCAATTCATGATTCATGATTCATGATTCAATTCATGATTCATGATTTAATTCATTAATCGATTCATGATTCAATTCATGATTCAATTCATGATTCATGATTCAATTTATGATTCATGATTCATGATTCATGATTAAATTCATGATTCATTATTCATGATTCATGATTCAATCCTTGATTCATGATTTAATTCATTAATCGATTCATGATTCAATTCATGATTCAATTCATGATTCATGATTCAATTAATGATTCATGATTCAATTCATGATCCATGATTCAATTCATGATTCATGATTCATGATTCAATTCATGATTCAATTCATGATTAAAAATTCATGATTCATGATTCAATTCATGATTCATAATTCATGATTTAATTCATGATTCAATTCCTGAATTAATACATAATTCATGATTCATGATTCAATTCATGATACATAATTCATGATTCGTGAATCAATTCATGATTCATAATTAATGATTCATGATTCAATTCATGACTCGTTAATCATGATTCATGATTCAATTCATGATTCATTACTCATGATTCAATTCATGATTCAATTCATGATTCAATCCATGATTCAATTCATGATTTAATTCATGATTCATGATTCATGATTCATGATTCAATTCATGATTCATGATTCATAATTCATGATTCATGATTCATGATTTAATTCATGATTCATGATTCATGATTCAATTCATGATTCATGATTCATGATTTATGATTCAATTCATGATTCAATTCATGATTCATGATTCATGATTCAATTCATGATTCATGATTCAATTCATGATTCATGATTCATGATTCAATTCATGATTCGATTCATGATTCAATTCATGATTCATGATTTATGATTCATGATTCAATTCATGATTCTTGATTCATGATTCAATTCATGATTCATGATTCATGATTAAATTTATGATTCATGATTCATGATTCATGATTAAATTAATGATTCAATTCATGATTCATGATTCATGATTCAATTCATGATTCATGATTCAATTTATGATTCATGATTCATGATTCATGATTCAATTTATGATTCATGATTCATGATTCATGATTAAATTAATAATTCAATTCATGATTCATGATTCATGATTCAATTCATGATTCATGATTCAATTTATGATTCATGATTCATGATTCATGATTCAATTTATGATTCATGATTCATGATTCAATTCATGATTCATGATTCATGATTCAATTCATGATTTATTTCATGATTCTTGATTTATGATTTAATTCATGATTCTTGATTCATGATTCAATTTATGATTTATGATTCATGATTCATGATTCAATTCATGATTCAATTCATGATTCAAAATTCATGATTCATGATTCAATTCATGATTCATAATTCATGATTTAATTCATGATTCAATTCCTGAATTAATTCATGATTCATGATTCATGATTAAATTCATGATACATAATTCATGATTCATAAATCAATTCATGATTCATAATTAATGATTCATGATTCAATTCATGATTCGTTAATCATGATTCATGATTCAATTCATGATTCATTACTCATGATTCAATTCATGATTCAATTCATGATTCATGATTCATGATTCAATTAATGATTTAATTCATGATTCATGATTCATGATTCATGATTCAATTCATGATTCATGATTCATAATTCATGATTCAATTCAGATTCATGATTCATAATTCATGATTCATGATTCATAATTCATGATTCATGATTCAATTCATGATTCATGATTCATAATTCATGATTCATGATTCATGATTTAATTCATGATTCATGATTCAATTCATGATTCATGATTTATGATTAAATTCATGATTCAATTCATGATTCATGATTCATGATTCAATTCATGATTCATGATTCAATTCATGATTCATGATTCATGATTCAATTCATGATTCATGATTCGATTCATGATTCATGATTCAATTCATGATTCATGATTTATGATTCATGATTCAATTCATGATTCATGATTCATGATTCAATTCATGATTCATGATTCAATTTATGATTCATGATTCATGATTCATGATTCAATTTATGATTCATGATTCATGATTCATGATTAAATTAATGATTCAATTCATGATTCATGATTCATGATTCAATTCATGATTCATGATTCAATTTATGATTCATGATTCATGATTCATGATTCAATTTATGATTCATGATTCATGATTCATGATTCAATTCATGATTCAATTCATGATTCATGATTCATGATTCAATTCATGATTTATTTCATGATTCTTGATTCATGATTTAATTCATGATTCTTGATTAATGATTCAATTTATGATTTATGATTCATGATTCATGATTCAATTCATGATTCCATTTATGATTCATGATTCAATTCATGATTCAATTCATGATTCTTGATTCATGATTCAATTTATGATTTATGATTCATGATTCAATTCATGATTTATGATTCATGATTCATGCTTCATGATTCATGATTCAATTCATGATTCATGATTTAAGATTCATGATTCATGATTCATGATTTAAGATTCATGATTCATGATTCATGATTTAAGATTCATGATTCATGATTCATGATTCAATTCATGATTCATGATTCAAGTCATGATTCGATTCCTGATTCAATTCATGATTCATGATTCAATTCATGATTCATTATTCATGATTCAATTCATGATTCAATTCATGATTCATGATTAATGATTCAATTCATGAATCAATTCATGATTCATGATTCATGATTCAATTCATGATTCAATTTATGATTCATGATTCAATTCATGATTCAATTCATGATTCATGATTCATGATTCAATTTATGATTCATGATTCAATTCATGATTCATAATTCATGATTCATGATTCAATACATGATTCATGATTCAATTCATGATTCTTGATTCATGATTTATGATTCAATTCATGATTCAATTCATGATTCATGATTCAATTCATAATTCATTATTCAATTCATGATTCATGATTCATGATTCAATTCATGATTCATGATTCGATTCATGATTCATGATTCAATTCATGATTCATGATTCATGATTCATGATTCATGATTCAATTCATGATTCTTGATTCATAATTCAATTCATGATTCAATTCATGATTCATGATTCATGATTAAATTTATGATTCATGATTCATGATTCATGATTCAATTAATGATTCAATTCATGATTCATGATTCAATTCATGATTCAATTCATGATTCATGATTTAATTTATGATTCATGATTCATGATTCATGATTCTATTTATGATTCATGATTCATGATTCATGATTCAATTAATGATTCAATTCATGATTCATGATTCATGATTCAATTCATGATTCAATTTATGATTCATGATTCAATTCATGATTCAATTCATGATTCTTGATTCATGATTTAATTTATGATTTATGATTCATGATTCAATTCATGATTCATGATTCATGCTTCATGATTCATGATTCAATTCATGATTCATCATTTAAGATTCATGATTCATGATTTAAGATTCATGATTCATGATTCATAATTCAATTCATGATTCATGATTTAATTCATGATTCGATTCCTGATTAAATTCATGATTCATTGTTCGATTTATGATTCATGATTCATGATTTGATTCATGATTCCTAATTCATGATTCAATTCATGATTCAATTCATGATTCAATTTATGATTCATGATTCAATCCATGATTCATAATTCACGATTTATGATTCATGATTCAATTCATTATTCATGATTCATGATTCATGATTCATGATTCAATTCATGAATCATGATTCAATTCATGATTCGATTCATGATTCAATTCATGATTCATGATTCAATTCATGATTCATGATTCATGATTCATGCTTCATGATTCATGATTCAATTCATGATTCATGATTTGAGATTCATGATTCATGATTTAAGATTCATGATTCATGATTCAATTCATGATTCGATTCCTGATTCAATTCATGATTCATGATTCGATTTATGATTCTTGATTCATGATTCATGATTTGTTTCATGATTCCTGATTCATGATTCAATTCATGATTCATGATTCATGATTCAATTCATGATTCATGATTCGATTCATGATTCTTGATTCATGATTCATGATTCAATTCATGATTCATGATTCATGATTCATGATTCAATTCATGATTCATGATTCATGATTCATGATTCAATTCATGAATTATGATTCATGATTTAATTCATGATTCATGATTCGATTCATGATTCATGATTCATGATTCAATTCATGATTTATGATTCATGATTCATGATTCAATTCATGATTCATGATTCATGATTCAATTCATGATTCATGATTAATGATTCAATTCATGATTCATGATTAATGATTCAATTCATGATTCAATTCATGATTCATGATTCATGATTCAATTCATGATTCATTATTCATGATTCATGATTAAATTCATGATTGATTATTCATGATTCATGATTCAATCCATGATTCATGATTCAATTCATTAATCGATTCATGATTCAATTCATGATTTAATTTATGATTCGTGATTCAATTCATGTTTCATGATTCAATTCATGATTCAAAATTCATGATTCATGATTCAATTCATGATTCATAATTCATGATTCAATTCATGATTCAATTTATGATTCAATTCATGATTCATAATTCATGATTCATGAATCAATTCATGATTCATAGTTCATGATTCATGAATCAATTCATGATTCATAATTCATGATTCATGATTCAATTCATAATTCAATTCATGATTCATTAATCATGATTCATGATTCAATTCATGATTCATGATTCATGATTTATGATTCAATTCATGATTCATGATTCAATTCATGATTCATGATTTAATTTATGATTCATGATTCATGATTCAATTCATGATTCATGATTCATGATTCATGATTCAATTCATGATTCATGATTCATGATTCAATTCATGATTTATGATTCATGATTCAATTCATGATTCATGATTCATGATTCAATTCATGATTCATGATTCATGATTCAATTCATGATTCATGATTCAAGATTCAATTCATGATTTAATTCATGATTCATGATTCAATTTATGATTCATGATTCATGATTCAATTCATAATTCCATTTATGATTCATGATTCAATTCATGATTCATAATTCATTATTCATGATTCAATTCATGATTCATGATTCATGATTCAATTCATGATTCATGATTCAATTCATGATTCGATTGATGATTCAATTCATGATTAATGATTCATGATTCATGATTCAATACATGATTCATGATTCGATTCATGATTCATGATTCAATTCATGATTCATGATTCAATTCATGATTCATGATTCAATTCATGATTCATTATTCATGATTCATGATTCATGATTCATGATTCAATTCATGATTCATGATTCAATTCATGATTCGATTCATGATTCAATTCATGATTCATGATTCATGATTCAATTCATGATTCATGATTCATGATTCATGATTCATGCTTCATGATTCATGATTCAATTCATGATTCATGATTTAAGATTCATTATTCATGATTCATGATTCAATTCATGATTCATTATTAAATTCATGATTCGATTCCTGATTCAATTCATGATTCATGATTCAATTTATGATTCTTGATTCATGATTCATGATTTGATTCATGATTCCTGATTCATGATTCAATTCATGATTCATGATTCATGATTCAATTCATGATTCATGATTCGATTCATGATTCTTGATTCATGATTCATGATTCAATTCATGATTCATGATTCATGATTCATGATTCAATTCATGATTCATCATTCGATTCATAATTTAATTCATGATTCATGATTCATGATTTAATTCATGATTCATGATTCGATTCATGATTCATGATTCATGACTCAATTCATGATTTATGATTCATGATTCATGATTCAATTCATGATTCATTATTCATGATTAAATTCATGATTCATGATTCATGATTCAATTTATGATTCATGATTCATGATTCATGATTCAATTCATGATTAATGATTCAATTCATGATTCAATTCATGATTTATGATTCATGATTCAATTCATGACTCATTATTCATGATTCATGATTAAATTCTTGATTCATTATTCATGATTCATGATTCAATCCTTGATTCATGATTCAATTCATTAATCGATTCATGATTCAATTCATGATTCATGATTCATGATTCAATTAATGATTCATGATTCATGATTCAATTCATGATCCATGATTCAATTCATGATTCATGATTCATGATTCAATTCATGATTCAATTCATGATTCAATTCCTGAATTAATTCATGATTCATGATTCATGATTCAATTCATGATACATAATTCATGATTCATGAATCAATTCATGATTCATAATTAATGATTCATGATTCAATTCATGATTCATTAATCATGATTCATGATTCAATTCATGATTCATTACTCATGATTGAATTCATGATTCAATTCATGATTCATGATTCATGATTCAATTCATGATTCAATTCATGATTCATGATTCAATTCATGATTCAATTCATGATTCATAATTCATGATTCATGATTCAATTCATGATTCATGATTCATGCTTCATGATTCATGATTCAATTCATGATTCATGATTTGAGATTCATGATTCATGATTTAAGATTCATGATTCATGATTCAATTCATGATTCGATTCCTGATTCAATTCATGATTCATGATTCGATTTATGATTCTTGATTCATGATTCATGATTTGATTCATGATTCCTGATTCATGATTCAATTCATGATTCATGATTCATGATTCAATTCATGATTCATGATTCGATTCATGATTCTTGATTCATGATTCATGATTCAATTCATGATTCATGATTCATGATTCATGATTCAATTCATGATTCATGATTTGATTCATGATTTAATTCATGAATTATGATTCATGATTTAATTCATGATTCATGATTCGATTCATGATTCATGATTCATGATTCAATTCATGATTTATGATTCATGATTCATGATTCAATTCATGATTCATGATTAATGATTCAATTCATGATTCAATTCATGATTCATGATTCATGATTCAATTCATGATTCATTATTCATGATTCATGATTAAATTCATGATTGATTATTCATGATTCATGATTCAATCCATGATTCATGATTCAATTCATTAATCGATTCATGATTCAATTCATGATTTAATTTATGATTCGTGATTCAATTCATGTTTCATGATTCAATTCATGATTCAAAATTCATGATTCATGATTCAATTCATGATTCATAATTCATGATTCAATTCATGATTCAATTTATGATTCAATTCATGATTCATAATTCATGATTCATGAATCAATTCATGATTCATAGTTCATGATTCATGAATCAATTCATGATTCATAATTCATGATTCATGATTCAATTCATAATTCAATTCATGATTCATTAATCATGATTCATGATTCAATTCATGATTCATGATTCATGATTTATGATTCAATTCATGATTCATGATTCAATTCATGATTCATGATTTAATTTATGATTCATGATTCATGATTCAATTCATGATTCATGATTCATGATTCATGATTCATGATTCAATTCATGATTCATGATTCATGATTCAATTCATGATTTATGATTCATGATTCAATTCATGATTCATGATTCATGATTCAATTCATGATTCATGATTCAATTCATGATTCATGATTCAAGATTCAATTCATGATTTAATTCATGATTCATGATTCATGATTCAATTTATGATTCATGATTCATGATTCAATTCATAATTCCATTTATGATTCATGATTCAATTCATGATTCATAATTCATGATTCATGATTCAATTCATGATTCATGATTCAATTCATGATTCATGATTCAATTCATGATTCGATTGATGATTCAATTCATGATTAATGATTCATGATTCATGATTCAATACATGATTCATGATTCGATTCATGATTCATGATTCAATTCATGATTCATGATTCAATTCATGATTCATGATTCAATTCATGATTCATTATTCATGATTCATGATTCATGATTCATGATTCATGATTCAATTCATGATTCATGATTCAATTCATGATTCGATTCATGATTCAATTCATGATTCATGATTCATGATTCAATTCATGATTCATGATTCATGATTCATGATTCATGCTTCATGATTCATGATTCAATTCATGATTCATGATTTAAGATTTATTATTCATGATTCATGATTCAATTCATGATTCATTATTAAATTCATGATTCGATTCCTGATTCAATTCATGATTCATGATTCAATTTATGATTCTTGATTCATGATTCATGATTTGATTCATGATTCCTGATTCATGATTCAATTCATGATTCATGATTCATGATTCAATTCATGATTCATGATTCGATTCATGATTCTTGATTCATGATTCATGATTCAATTCATGATTCATGATTCATGATTCATGATTCAATTCATGATTCATGATTTGATTCATGATTTAATTCATGAATTATGATTCATGATTTAATTCATGATTCATGATTCGATTCATGATTCATGATTCATGATTCAATTCATGATTTATGATTCATGATTCATGATTCAATTCATGATTCATGATTAATGATTCAATTCATGATTCAATTCATGATTCATGATTCATGATTCAATTCATGATTCATTATTCATGATTCATGATTAAATTCATGATTGATTATTCATGATTCATGATTCAATCCATGATTCATGATTCAATTCATTAATCGATTCATGATTCAATTCATGATTTAATTTATGATTCGTGATTCAATTCATGTTTCATGATTCAATTCATGATTCAAAATTCATGATTCATGATTCAATTCATGATTCATAATTCATGATTCAATTCATGATTCAATTTATGATTCAATTCATGATTCATAATTCATGATTCATGAATCAATTCATGATTCATAGTTCATGATTCATGAATCAATTCATGATTCATAATTCATGATTCATGATTCAATTCATAATTCAATTCATGATTCATTAATCATGATTCATGATTCAATTCATGATTCATGATTCATGATTTATGATTCAATTCATGATTCATGATTCAATTCATGATTCATGATTTAATTTATGATTCATGATTCATGATTCAATTCATGATTCATGATTCATGATTCATGATTCATGATTCAATTCATGATTCATGATTCATGATTCAATTCATGATTTATGATTCATGATTCAATTCATGATTCATGATTCATGATTCAATTCATGATTCATGATTCAATTCATGATTCATGATTCAAGATTCAATTCATGATTTAATTCATGATTCATGATTCATGATTCAATTTATGATTCATGATTCATGATTCAATTCATAATTCCATTTATGATTCATGATTCAATTCATGATTCATAATTCATGATTCATGATTCAATTCATGATTCATGATTCAATTCATGATTCATGATTCAATTCATGATTCGATTGATGATTCAATTCATGATTAATGATTCATGATTCATGATTCAATACATGATTCATGATTCGATTCATGATTCATGATTCAATTCATGATTCATGATTCAATTCATGATTCATGATTCAATTCATGATTCATTATTCATGATTCATGATTCATGATTCATGATTCATGATTCAATTCATGATTCATGATTCAATTCATGATTCGATTCATGATTCAATTCATGATTCATGATTCATGATTCAATTCATGATTCATGATTCATGATTCATGATTCATGCTTCATGATTCATGATTCAATTCATGATTCATGATTTAAGATTTATTATTCATGATTCATGATTCAATTCATGATTCATTATTAAATTCATGATTCGATTCCTGATTCAATTCATGATTCATGATTCAATTTATGATTCTTGATTCATGATTCATGATTTGATTCATGATTCCTGATTCATGATTCAATTCATGATTCATGATTCATGATTCAATTCATGATTCATGATTCGATTCATGATTCTTGATTCATGATTCATGATTCAATTCATGATTCATGATTCATGATTCATGATTCAATTCATGATTCATCATTCGATTCATAATTTAATTCATGATTCATGATTCATGATTTAATTCATGATTCATGATTCGATTCATGATTCATGATTCATGACTCAATTCATGATTTATGATTCATGATTCATGATTCAATTCATGATTCATTATTCATGATTAAATTCATGATTCATGATTCATGATTCAATTTATGATTCATGATTCATGATTCATGATTCAATTCATGATTAATGATTCAATTCATGATTCAATTCATGATTTATGATTCATGATTCAATTCATGACTCATTATTCATGATTCATGATTAAATTCTTGATTCATTATTCATGATTCATGATTCAATCCTTGATTCATGATTCAATTCATTAATCGATTCATGATTCAATTCATGATTCAATTCATGATTCATGATTCATGATTCAATTAATGATTCATGATTCATGATTCAATTCATGATCCATGATTCAATTCATGATTCATGATTCATGATTCAATTCATGATTCAATTCATGATTCAAAATTCATGATTCATGATTCAATTCATGATTCATAATTCATGATTTAATTCATGATTCAATTCCTGAATTAATTCATGATTCATGATTCATGATTCAATTCATGATACATAATTCATGATTCATGAATCAATTCATGATTCATAATTAATGATTCATGATTCAATTCATGATTCATTAATCATGATTCATGATTCAATTCATGATTCATTACTCATGATTGAATTCATGATTCAATTCATGATTCATGATTCATGATTCAATTCATGATTCAATTCATGATTCATGATTCAATTCATGATTCAATTCATGATTCATAATTCATGATTCATGATTCAATTCATGATTCATGATTCATAATTCATGATTCATGATTCAATTAATGATTCATGATGCATGATTCAATTCATGATTCATGATTCATGATTCATGATTCATGATTCAATTCATGATTCATGATTTAATTTATGATTCATGATTCATGATTCAATTCATGATTCATGATTCATGATTCATGATTCATGATTCAATTCATGATTCATGATTCATGATTTAATTCATGATTTATGATTCATGATTCAATTCATGATTCATGATTCATGATTCAATTCATGATTCATGATTCATGATTCAATTCATGATTTATGATTCAAGATTCAATTCATGATTTAATTCATGATTCATGATTCATGATTCAATTTATGATTCATGATTCATGATTCAATTCATAATTCCATTTATGATTCATGATTCAATTCATGATTCATAATTCATGATTCATGATTCAATTCATGATTCATGATTCATGATTCAATTCATGATTCATGATTCAATTCATGATTCGATTGATGATTCAATTCATGATTAATGATTCATGATTCATGATTCAATACATGATTCATGATTCGATTCATGATTCATGATTCAATTCATGATTCATGATTCAATTCATGATTCATTATTCATGATTCATGATTCATGATTCATGATTCATGATTCAATTCATGATTCATGATTCAATTCATGATTCGATTCATGATTCAATTCATGATTCATGATTCATGATTCAATTCATGATTCATGATTCATGATTCATGATTCATGCTTCATGATTCATGATTCAATTCATGATTCATGATTTAAGATTCATTATTCATGATTCATGATTCAATTCATGATTCATTATTAAATTCATGATTCGATTCCTGATTCAATTCATGATTCATGATTCAATTTATGATTCTTGATTCATGATTCATGATTTGATTCATGATTCCTGATTCATGATTCAATTCATGATTCATGATTCATGATTCAATTCATGATTCATGATTCGATTCATGATTCTTGATTCATGATTCATGATTCAATTCATGATTCATGATTCATGATTCATGATTCAAATCATGATTCATCATTCGATTCATAATTTAATTCATGATTCATGATTCATGATTTAATTCATGATTCATGATTCGATTTATGATTCATGATTCATGACTCAATTCATGATTTATGATTCATGATTCATGATTCAATTCATGATTCATGATTCATGATTCAATTCATGATTCATGATTCATGATTCATGATTCATGCTTCATGATTCATGATTCAATTCATGATTCATGATTCAATTCATGATTCATGATTTAAGATTCATTATTCATGATTCATGATTCAATTCATGATTCATTATTAAATTCATGATTCGATTCCTGATTCAATTCATGATTCATGATTCAATTTATGATTCTTGATTCATGATTCATGATTTGATTCATGATTCCTGATTCATGATTCAATTCATGATTCATGATTCATGATTCAATTCATGATTCATGATTCGATTCATGATTCTTGATTCATGATTCATGATTCAATTCATGATTCATGATTCATGATTCATGATTCAATTCATGATTCATCATTCGATTCATAATTTAATTCATGATTCATGATTTAATTCATGATTCATGATTCGATTCATGATTCATGATTCATGACTCAATTCATGATTCATTATTCATGATTCAATTCATGATTCATTATTCATGATTAAATTCATGATTCATGATTCATGATTCAATTTATGATTCATGATTCATGATTCATGATTCAATTCATGATTAATGATTCAATTCATGATTCAATTCATGATTTATGATTCATGATTCAATTCATGACTCATTATTCATGATTCATGATTAAATTCTTGATTCATTATTCATGATTCATGATTCAATCCTTGATTCATGATTCAATTCATTAATCGATTCATGATTCAATTCATGATTCAATTCATGATTCATGATTCATGATTCAATTAATGATTCATGATTCATGATTCAATTCATGATCCATGATTCAATTCATGATTCATGATTCATGATTCAATTCATGATTCAATTCATGATTCAAAATTCATGATTCATGATTCAATTCATGATTCATAATTCATGATTTAATTCATGATTCAATTCCTGAATTAATTCATGATTCATGATTCATGATTCAATTCATGATACATAATTCATGATTCATGAATCAATTCATGATTCATAATTAATGATTCATGATTCAATTCATGATTCATTAATCATGATTCATGATTCAATTCATGATTCATTACTCATGATTGAATTCATGATTCAATTCATGATTCATGATTCATGATTCAATTCATGATTCAATTCATGATTCATGATTCAATTCATGATTCAATTCATGATTCATAATTCATGATTCATGATTCAATTCATGATTCATGATTCATAATTCATGATTCATGATTCAATTCATGATTCATGATGCATGATTCAATTCATGATTCATGATTCATGATTCATGATTCATGATTCAATTCATGATTCATGATTTAATTTATGATTCATGATTCATGATTCAATTCATGATTCATGATTCATGATTCAATTCATGATTCATGATTCATGATTTAATTCATGATTTATGATTCATGATTCAATTCATGATTCATGATTCATGATTCAATTCATGATTCATGATTCATGATTCAATTCATGATTTATGATTCAAGATTCAATTCATGATTTAATTCATGATTCATGATTCATGATTCAATTTATGATTCATGATTCATGATTCAATTCATAATTCCATTTATGATTCATGATTCAATTCATGATTTATAATTCATGATTCATGATTCAATTCATGATTCATGATTCATGATTCAATTCATGATTCATGATTCAATTCATGATTCGATTGATGATTCAATTCATGATTAATGATTCATGATTCATGATTCAATACATGATTCATGATTCGATTCATGATTCATGATTCAATTCATGATTCATGATTCAATTCATGATTCATTATTCATGATTCATGATTCATGATTCATGATTCAATTCATGATTCATGATTCAATTCATGATTCGATTCATGATTCAATTCATGATTCATGATTCATGATTCAATTCATGATTCATGATTCATGATTCATGATTCATGCTTCATGATTCATGATTCAATTTATGATTCATGATTTAAGATTCATTATTCATGATTCATGATTCAATTCATGATTCATTATTAAATTCATGATTCGATTCCTGATTCAATTCATGATTCATGATTCAATTTATGATTCTTGATTCATGATTCATGATTTGATTCATGATTCCTGATTCATGATTCAATTCATGATTCATGATTCATGATTCAATTCATGATTCATGATTCGATTCATGCTTCTTGATTCATGATTCATGATTCAATTCATGATTCATGATTCATGATTCATGATTCAAATCATGATTCATCATTCGATTCATAATTTAATTCATGATTCATGATTCATGATTTAATTCATGATTCATGATTCGATTTATGATTCATGATTCATGACTCAATTCATGATTTATGATTCATGATTCATGATTCAATTCATGATTCATTATTCATGATTAAATTCATGATTCATGATTCATGATTCAATTTATGATTCATGATTCATGATTCAATTCATGATTAATGATTCAATTCATGATTCAATTCATGATTTATGATTCATGATTCAATTCATGACTCATTATTCATGATTCATGATTAAATTCTTGATTCATTATTCATGATTCATGATTCAATCCTTGATTCATGATTCAATTCATTAATCGATTCATGATTCAATTCATGATTCAATTCATGATTCATGATTCATGATTCAATTAATGATTCATGATTCATGATTCAATTCATGATCCATGATTCAATTCATGATTCATGATTCATGATTCAATTCATGATTCAATTCATGATTCAAAATTCATGATTCATGATTCAATTCATGATTCATAATTCATGATTTAATTCATGATTCAATTCCTGAATTAATTCATGATTCATGATTCATGATTCAATTCATGATACATAATTCATGATTCATGAATCAATTCATGATTCATAATTAATGATTCATGATTCAATTCATGATTCATTAATCATGATTCATGATTCAATTCATGATTCATTACTCATGATTGAATTCATGATTCAATTCATGATTCATGATTCATGATTCAATTCATGATTCAATTCATGATTCATGATTCAATTCATGATTCAATTCATGATTCATAATTCATGATTCATGATTCAATTCATGATTCATGATTCATAATTCATGATTCATGATTCATGATTCAATTCATGATTCATGATGCATGATTCAATTCATGATTCATGAATCAAGATTTATGATTCAATTCATGATTCAATTCATGATTCATGATTCATTATTCAATTCATGATTCATGATTCAATTCATGATTCATGATTCATGATTCAATTCATGATTCATGATTCAATTCTTGATTCATGATTCAATTCATGATTCATGATTTATGATTCATGATTCAATTCATGATTCTTGATTCATGATTCAATTCATGATTCAATTCATGATTCATGATTCATGATTAAATTTATGATTCATGATTCATGATTCATGATTAAATTAATGATTCAATTCATGATTCATGATTCATGATTCAATTCATGATTCATGATTCAATTTATGATTCATGATTCATAATTCAATTTATGATTCGTGATTCATGATTCATGATTCAATTCATGATTCAATTCATGATTCATGATTCATGATTCAATTCATGATTTAATTCATGATTCTTGATTCATGATTTAATTCATGATTCTTGATTCATGATTCAATTTATGATTTATGATTCATGATTCATGATTCAATTCATGATTCAATTTATGATTCATGATTCAATTCATGATTCAATTCATGATTCTTGATTCATGATTCAATTTATGAATTATGATTCATGATTCAATTCATGATTCATGATTCATGCTTCATGATTCATGATTCAATTCATGATTCATGATTTAAGATTCATGATTCATGATTCATGATTTAAGATTCATGATTCATGATTCAATTCATGATTCATGATTCAATTCATGATTCGATTCCTGATTCAATTCATGATTCATGATTCGATTTATGATTCATGATTCATGATTTCATTCATGATTCATTATTCATGATAAAATTCATGATTCAATTCATGATTCATGATTCATGATTCAATTCATGATTCATTATTCATGATTCATGATTAAATTCATGATTCATTATTCATGATTCATGATTAAATTCTTGATTCATTATTCATGATTCATGATTCAATCCTTGATTCATGATTCAATTCATTAATCGATTCATGATTCAATTCATGATTCAATTCATGATTCATGATTCATGATTCAATTAATGATTCATGAATCATGATTCAATTCATGATCCATGATTTAATTCATGATTCATGATTCAATTCATGATTCAATTCATGATTCAAAATTCATGATTCATGATTCAATTCATGATTCATAATTCATGATTTAATTCATGATTCAATTCCTGAATTAATTCATGATTCATGATTCATGATTCAATTCATGATACATAATTTATGATTCATGAATCAATTCATGATTCATAATTAATGATTCATGATTTAATTCATGATTCATGATTCATGATTCAATTCATGATTCAATTCATGATTCATGATTCAATTCATGATTCAATTCATGATTCATAATTCATGATTCATGATTCATGATTCAATTCATGATTCATGATTCATAATTCATGATTCATGATTCATGATTCAATTCATGATTCATGATTCAATTCATGATTCATGAATCATGATTTATGATTCATGATTCATGATTCAATTCATGATTCATGATTCATGATTCAATTCATGATTCATGATTCAATTCATGATTCATGATTCATGATTCAATTCATGATTCATGATTCAATTCATGATTCATGATTCAATTCATGATTCATGATTTATGATTCATGATTCAATTCATGATTCTTGATTCATGATTCAATTCATGATTCAATTCATGATTCATGATTCATGATTAAATTTATGATTCATGATTCATGATTGATGATTAAATTAATGATTCAATTCATGATTCATGATTCATGATTTAATTCATGATTCTTGATTCATGATTCAATTTATGATTTATGATTCATGATTCATGATTCAATCCATGATTCAATTTATGATTCATGATTCAATTCATGATTCAATTCATGATTCTTGATTCATGATTCAATTTATGATTTATGATTCATGATTCAATTCATGATTCATGATTCATGATTCATGCTTCATGATTCATGATTCAATTCATGATTCATGATTTAAGATTCATGATTCATGATTCATGATTTAAGATTCATGATTCATGATTCATGATTCAATTCATGATTCATGATTCAATTCATGATTCATGATTCGATTTATGATTCATGATTCATGATTTCATTCATGATTCATTATTCATGATTAAATTCATGATTCAATTCATGATTCATGATTCATGATTCAATTCATGATTCATTATTCATGATTCATGATTAAATTCATGATTCATTATTCATGATTCATGATTCAATCCATGATTCATGATTCAATTCATTAATCGATTCATGATTCAATTCATGATTCAATTCATGATTCATGATTTATGATTCAATTAATGATTCATGATTCATGATTCAATTCATGATTCATGATTCATGATTCATGATTCAATTCATGATTCAATTCATGATTCAAAATTCATGATTCATGATTCAATTCATGATTCATAATTCATGATTTAATTCATGATTCAATTCCTGATTCAATTCATGATTCATGATTCATGATTCAATTCATGAAACATAATTCATGATTCATGATTCAATTCATGATTCATGATTCAATTCATGATTCATGATTCATGATTTATGATTCAATTCATGATTCAGTTCATGATTCATGATTCATGATTCAATTCATGATTCATGATTCAATTCATGATTCATGATTCATGATTCATGATTCAATTCATGATTCATGATTCATGATTCATGATTCAATTCATGATTCATGATTCAATTCATGATTCAATTCATGATTCATGATTCATGATTAAATTTATGATTCATGATTCATGATTCATGATTCAATTAATGATTCAATTCATGATTCATGATTCAATTCATGATTCAATTCATGATTCATGATTCAATTTATGATTCATGATTCATGATTCATGATTCAATTTATGATTCATGATTCATGATTCATGATTCAATTCATGATTCAATTCATGATTCATGATTCATGATTCAATTCATGATTTAAATCATGATTCTTGATTTATGATTCAATTTATGATTTATGATTCATGATTCATGATTCAATTCATGATTCAATTTATGATTCATGATTCTATTCATGATTCAATTCATGATTCTTGATTTATGATTTAATTTATGATTTATGATTCATGATTCAATTCATGATTCATGATTTAAGATTCATGATTCATGATTCATGATTTAAGATTCATGATTCATGATTCATGATTCAATTCATGATTCATAATTTAATTCATGATTCGATTCCTGATTCAATTCATGATTCATTGTTCGATTTGTGATTCATGATTCATGATTTGATTCATGATTCCTAATTCATGATTCAATTCATGATTCATGATTCATGATTCAATTCATGATTCATGATTCAATTCATGATTCAATTCATGATTCTTGATTTAATTTATGATTTATGATTCATGATTCATGATTCAATTCATGATTCAATTTATGATTCATGATTCAATTCATTATTCATGATTCATGATTCAATTCATGATTCATTATTCATGATTCATGCTTCATGATTCATGATTCAATTCATGATTCATGATTTAAGATTCATGATACATGATTCATGATTTAAGATTCATGATTCATGATTCAATTCATGATTCGATTCCTGATTCAGTTCATGATTCATGATTCGATTTATGATTCTTGATTCATGATTCATGATTTGATTCATGATTCCTGATTCATGATTCAATTCATGATTCATGATTCATGATTCAATTCATGATTCATGATTCGATTCATGATTCTTGATTCATGATTCAATTCATGATTCGATTCCTGATTCAATTCATGATTCATGATTCGATTTATGATTCTTGATTCATGATTCATGATTTGATTCATGATTCCTAATTCATGATTCAATTCATGATTCATGATTAATGATTCAATTCATGATTCAATTCATGATTCATGATTCATGATTCAATTCATGATTCATTATTCATGATTCATGATTAAATTCATGATTCATTATTCATGATTCATGATTCAATCCATGATTCATGATTCAATTCATTAATCGATTCATGATTCAATTCATGATTCAATTCATGATTCATGATTCATGATTCATTTCATGATTCATGATTTAATTCATGATTCACGATTCATGATTCAATTCATGATTCATGATTTGATTCATGATTCATGATTTATGATTCATGATTTGATTCATGATTCATGATTCAATTCATGATTCATGATTTAATTCATGATTCATGATTCATGATTCAATTCATGATTCATGATTCGATTCATGATTCATGATTCATGATTCAATTAATGATTCATGATTCAATTCACGATTCATGATTCATGATTCAAGATTCAATTCATGATTCAATTCATGATTCATGATTCATGATTAAATTTATGATTCATGATTTATGATTCATGATTCAATTAATGATTTAATTCATGATTCATGATTCAATTCATGATTCAATTCATGATTCATGATTCAATTTATGATTCATGATTCATGATTCATGATTCAATTTATGATTCATGATTCATGATTCATGATTCAATTCATGATTCAATTCATGATTCATGATTCATGATTCAATTCATGATTTAATTCATGATTCTTGATTTATGATTCAATTTATGATTTATGATTCATGATTCATGATTCAATTCATGATTCAATTTATGATTCATGATTCTATTCATGATTCAATTCATGATTCTTGATTTATGATTTAATTTATGATTTATGATTCATGATTCATGATTCAATTCATGATTCAATTTATGATTCATGATTCTATTCATGATTCAATTCATGATTCTTGATTTATGATTTAATTTATGATTTATGATTCATGATTCAATTCATGATTCATGATTTAAGATTCATGATTCATGATTCATGATTTAAGATTCATGATTCATGATTCATGATTCAATTCATGATTCATGATTTAATTCATGATTCGATTCCTGATTCAATTCATGATTCATTGTTCGATTTATGATTCATGATTCATGATTTGATTCATGATTCCTAATTCATGATTCAATTCATGATTCATGATTCATGATTCAATTCATGATTCATGATTCAATTCATGATTCAATTCATGATTCTTGATTTAATTTATGATTTATGATTCATGATTCATGATTCAATTCATGATTCAATTTATGATTCATGATTCAATTCATTATTCATGATTCATGATTCAATTCATGATTCATGATTTAAAATTCATGATACATGATTCATGATTTAAGATTCATGATTCATGATTCAATTCATGATTCCATTCCTGATTCAATTCATGATTCATGATTCGATTTATGATTCTTGATTCATGATTCATGATTTGATTCATGATTCCTGATTCATGATTCATGATTCAATTCATGATTCATGATTCATAATTCAATTCATGATTCAATTCATGATTCATGATTCAAAATTCAATTTATGATTCAATTCATGATTCATGATTCATGATTCAATTTATGATTCATGATTCATGATTCATGATTCAATTCATGATTCAATTTATGATTCATGATTCAATTCATGATTCATAATTCATGATTCAATTCATGATTCATGATTCATGATTCATGATTCAATTCATGATTCATGATTCAATTCATGATTCGATTCATGATTCAATTCATGATTAATGATTCATGATTCATGATTCAATTCATGATTCATGATTCAATTCATGATTCATGATTCATGATTCATGATTCAATTCATTATTCATGATTCAATTCATGATTCGATTCATGATTTAATTCATGATTCATGATTCATGATTCATGATTCATGCTTCATGATTCATGATTCAATTCATGATTCATGATTTAAGATTCATGATTCATGATTCATGATTCAATTCATGATTCATGATTAAATTCATGATTGGATTCCTGATTCAATTCATGATTCATGATTCGATTTATGATTCTTGATTCATGATTCATGATTTGATTCATGATTCCTGATTCATGATTCAATTCATGATTCATGATTCATGATTCGATTCATGATTCTTGATTCATGATTCATGACTCAATTCATGATTCATGATTCATGATTCAATTCATGATTCATCATTCGATTCATAATTTAATTCATGATTCATGATTTATGATTTAATTCATGATTCATGATTCGATTCATGATTCATGATTCATGATTCAATTCATGATTTATGATTCATGATTCATGATTCAATTCATGATTCATTTTTCATGATTAAATTCATGATTCATGATTCATGACTCAATTTATGATTCATGATTCATGATTCATGATTCAATTCATGATTAATGATTCAATTCATGATTCAATTCATGATTTATGATTCATGATTCAATTCATGATTCATTATTCATGATTCATGATTAAATTCATGATTCATTATTCATGATTCATATTTCAATCCATGATTCATGATTCAATTCATTAATCGATTCATGATTCAATTCATGATTCATGATTCATGATTCAATTCATGATTCATGATTCGATTCATGATTCTTGATTCATGATTCATGATTCAATTCATGATTCAATTCATGATTCATGATTCAAGATTCAATTCATGATTCAATTCATGATTCATGATTCATGATTCATGATTCAATTCATGATTCAATTCATGATTCATGATTCAATTCATGATTCAATTTATGATTCATGATTCAATTCATGATTCATAATTCATGATTCAATTCATGATTCATGATTCATGATTCATGATTCAATTCATGATTCATGATTCAATTCATGATTCGATTCATGATTCAATTCATGATTAATGATTCATGATTCATGATTCAATTCATGATTCATGATTCAATTCATGATTCATGATTCATGATTCATGATTCAATTCATGATTCAATTCATGATTCGATTCATGATTTAATTCATGATTCATGATTCATGATTCATGATTCATGCTTCATGATTCATGATTCAATTCATGATTCATGATTTAAGATTCATGATTCATGATTCATGATTCAATTCATGATTCATGATTAAATTCATGATTCGATTCCTGATTCAATTCATGATTCATGATTCGATTTATGATTCTTGATTCATGATTCATGATTTGATTCATCATTCCTGATTCATGATTCAATTCATAATTCATGATTCAATTCATGATTCATGATTCGATTCATGATTCTTGATTCATGATTCATGATTCAATTCATGATTCATGATTCATGATTCAATTCATGATTCATCATTCGATTCATAATTTAATTCATGATTCATGATTTATGATTTAATTCATGATTCATGATTCGATTCATGATTCATGATTCATGATTCAATTCATGATTTATGATTCATGATTCATGATTCAATTCATGATTCATTTTTCATGATTAAATTCATGATTCATGATTCATGATTCAATTCATGATTAATGATTCAATTCATGATTCAATTCATTATTTATGATTCATGATTCAATTCATGATTCATTATTCATGATTCATGATTAAATTCATGATTCATTATTCATGATTCATGATTCAATCCATGATTCATGATTCAATTAATTAATCGATTCATGATTCAATTCATGAATTATGATTCATGATTCAATTCATTATTCATGATTCGATTCATGATTCTTGATTCATGATTCATGATTCAATTCATGATTCAATTCATGATTCATGATTCAAGATTCAATTCATGATTCAATTCATGATTCATGATTCATGATTCATGATTCAATTCATGATTTATGATTCATGATTCATGATTCAATTCATGATTCATGATTCAATTCATGATTCATTATTCATGATCAAATTAATGATTCATGATTCATGATTTATGATTCATGATTCATGATTCAATTCATGATTCATTATTCATGATTAAATTCATGATTCATGATTCATGATTCAATTTATGATTCATGATTCATGATTCATGATTAAATTCATGATTCATTATTCATGATTCATGATTCAATCCTTGATTCATGATTTAATTCATTAATCGATTCATGATTCAATTCATGATTCAATTCATGATTCATGATTCATGATTCAATTTATGATTCATGATTCATGATTCATGATTAAATTCATGATTCATTATTCATGATTCATGATTCAATCCTTGATTCATGATTTAATTCATTAATCGATTCATGATTCAATTCATGATTCAATTCATGATTCATGATTCAATTAATGATTCATGATTCAATTCATGATCCATGATTCAATTCATGATTCATGATTCATGATTCAATTCATGATTCAATTCATGATTAAAAATTCATGATTCATGATTCAATTCATGATTCATAATTCATGATTTAATTCATGATTCAATTCCTGAATTAATACATAATTCATGATTCATGATTCAATTCATGATACATAATTCATGATTCGTGAATCAATTCATGATTCATAATTAATGATTCATGATTCAATTCATGACTCGTTAATCATGATTCATGATTCAATTCATGATTCATTACTCATGATTCAATTCATGATTCAATTCATGATTCAATCCATGATTCAATTCATGATTTAATTCATGATTCATGATTCATGATTCATGATTCAATTCATGATTCATGATTCATAATTCATGATTCATGATTCATGATTTAATTCATGATTCATGATTCATGATTCAATTCATGATTCATGATTCATGATTTATGATTCAATTCATGATTCAATTCATGATTCATGATTCATGATTCAATTCATGATTCATGATTCAATTCATAATTCATGATTCATGATTCAATTCATGATTCGATTCATGATTCAATTCATGATTCATGATTTATGATTCATGATTCAATTCATGATTCTTGATTCATGATTCAATTCATGATTCATGATTCATGATTAAATTTATGATTCATGATTCATGATTCATGATTAAATTAATGATTCAATTCATGATTCATGATTCATGATTCAATTCATGATTCATGATTCAATTTATGATTCATGATTCATGATTCATGATTCAATTTATGATTCATGATTCATGATTCATGATTAAATTAATGATTCAATTCATGATTCATGATTCATGATTCAATTCATGATTCATGATTCAATTTATGATTCATGATTCATGATTCATGATTCAATTTATGATTCATGATTCATGATTCAATTCATGATTCATGATTCATGATTCAATTCATGATTTATTTCATGATTCTTGATTTATGATTTAATTCATGATTCTTGATTCATGATTCAATTTATGATTTATGATTCATGATTCATGATTCAATTCATGATTCAATTCATGATTCAAAATTCATGATTCATGATTCAATTCATGATTCATAATTCATGATTTAGTTCATGATTCAATTCCTGAATTAATTCATGATTCATGATTCATGATTAAATTCATGATACATAATTCATGATTCATAAATCAATTCATGATTCATAATTAATGATTCATGATTCAATTCATGATTCGTTAATCATGATTCATGATTCAATTCATGATTCATTACTCATGATTCAATTCATGATTCAATTCATGATTCATGATTCATGATTCAATTAATGATTTAATTCATGATTCATGATTCATGATTCATGATTCAATTCATGATTCATGATTCATAATTCATGATTCAATTCAGATTCATGATTCATAATTCATGATTCATGATTCATAATTCATGATTCATGATTCAATTCATGATTCATGATTCATAATTCATGATTCATGATTCATGATTTAATTCATGATTCATGATTCAATTCATGATTCATGATTTATGATTAAATTCATGATTCAATTCATGATTCATGATTCATGATTCAATTCATGATTCATGATTCAATTCATGATTCATGATTCATGATTCAATTCATGATTCATGATTCGATTCATGATTCATGATTCAATTCATGATTCATGATTTATGATTCATGATTCAATTCATGATTCATGATTCATGATTCAATTCATGATTCATGATTCAATTTATGATTCATGATTCATGATTCATGATTCAATTTATGATTCATGATTCATGATTCATGATTAAATTAATGATTCAATTCATGATTCATGATTCATGATTCAATTCATGATTCATGATTCAATTTATGATTCATGATTCATGATTCATGATTCAATTTATGATTCATGATTCATGATTCATGATTCAATTCATGATTCAATTCATGATTCATGATTCATGATTCAATTCATGATTTATTTCATGATTCTTGATTCATGATTTAATTCATGATTCTTGATTAATGATTCAATTTATGATTTATGATTCATGATTCATGATTCAATTCATGATTCCATTTATGATTCATGATTCAATTCATGATTCAATTCATGATTCTTGATTCATGATTCAATTTATGATTTATGATTCATGATTCAATTCATGATTTATGATTCATGATTCATGCTTCATGATTCATGATTCAATTCATGATTCATGATTTAAGATTCATGATTCATGATTCATGATTTAAGATTCATGATTCATGATTCATGATTTAAGATTCATGATTCATGATTCATGATTCAATTCATGATTCATGATTCAAGTCATGATTCGATTCCTGATTCAATTCATGATTCATGATTCAATTCATGATTCATTATTCATGATTCAATTCATGATTCAATTCATGATTCATGATTAATGATTCAATTCATGAATCAATTCATGATTCATGATTCATGATTCAATTCATGATTCAATTTATGATTCATGATTCAATTCATGATTCAATTCATGATTCATGATTCAATTTATGATTCATGATTCAATTCATGATTCATAATTCATGATTCATGATTCAATACATGATTCATGATTCAATTCATGATTCTTGATTCATGATTTATGATTCAATTCATGATTCAATTCATGATTCATGATTCAATTCATAATTCATGATTCAATTCATGATTCATGATTCATGATTCAATTCATGATTCATGATTCGATTCATGATTCATGATTCAATTCATGATTCATGATTCATGATTCATGATTCATGATTCAATTCATGATTCTTGATTCATAATTCAATTCATGATTCAATTCATGATTCATGATTCATGATTAAATTTATGATTCATGATTCATGATTCATGATTCAATTAATGATTCAATTCATGATTCATGATTCAATTCATGATTCAATTCATGATTCATGATTCAATTTATGATTCATGATTCATGATTCATGATTCTATTTATGATTCATGATTCATGATTCATGATTCAATTAATGATTCAATTCATGATTCATGATTCATGATTCAATTCATGATTCAATTTATGATTCATGATTCAATTCATGATTCAATTCATGATTCTTGATTCATGATTTAATTTATGATTTATGATTCATGATTCAATTCATGATTCATGATTCATGCTTCATGATTCATGATTCAATTCATGATTCATCATTTAAGATTCATGATTCATGATTTAAGATTCATGATTCATGATTCATAATTCAATTCATGATTCATGATTTAATTCATGATTCGATTCCTGATTAAATTCATGATTCATTGTTCGATTTATGATTCATGATTCATGATTTGATTCATGATTCCTAATTCATGATTCAATTCATGATTCAATTCATGATTCAATTTATGATTCATGATTCAATCCATGATTCATAATTCACGATTTATGATTCATGATTCAATTCATTATTCATGATTCATGATTCATGATTCATGATTCAATTCATGAATCATGATTCAATTCATGATTCGATTCATGATTCAATTCATGATTCATGATTCATGATTCAATTCATGATTCATGATTCATGCTTCATGATTCATGATTCAATTCATGATTCATGATTTGAGATTCATGATTCATGATTTAAGATTCATGATTCATGATTCAATTCATGATTCGATTCCTGATTCAATTCATGATTCATGATTCGATTTATGATTCTTGATTCATGATTCATGATTTGTTTCATGATTCCTGATTCATGATTCAATTCATGATTCATGATTCATGATTCAATTCATGATTCATGATTCGATTCATGATTCTTGATTCATGATTCATGATTCAATTCATGATTCATGATTCATGATTCATGATTCAATTCATGATTCATGATTCATGATTCATGATTCAATTCATGAATTATGATTCATGATTTAATTCATGATTCATGATTCGATTCATGATTCATGATTCATGATTCAATTCATGATTTATGATTCATGATTCATGATTCAATTCATGATTCATGATTCATGATTCAATTCATGATTCATGATTAATGATTCAATTCATGATTCATGATTAATGATTCAATTCATGATTCAATTCATGATTCATGATTCATGATTCAATTCATGATTCATTATTCATGATTCATGATTAAATTCATGATTGATTATTCATGATTCATGATTCAATCCATGATTCATGATTCAATTCATTAATCGATTCATGATTCAATTCATGATTTAATTTATGATTCGTGATTCAATTCATGTTTCATGATTCAATTCATGATTCAAAATTCATGATTCATGATTCAATTCATGATTCATAATTCATGATTCAATTCATGATTCAATTTATGATTCAATTCATGATTCATAATTCATGATTCATGAATCAATTCATGATTCATAGTTCATGATTCATGAATCAATTCATGATTCATAATTCATGATTCATGATTCAATTCATAATTCAATTCATGATTCATTAATCATGATTCATGATTCAATTCATGATTCATGATTCATGATTTATGATTCAATTCATGATTCATGATTCAATTCATGATTCATGATTTAATTTATGATTCATGATTCATGATTCAATTCATGATTCATGATTCATGATTCATGATTCATGATTCAATTCATGATTCATGATTCATGATTCAATTCATGATTTATGATTCATGATTCAATTCATGATTCATGATTCATGATTCAATTCATGATTCATGATTCAATTCATGATTCATGATTCAAGATTCAATTCATGATTTAATTCATGATTCATGATTCATGATTCAATTTATGATTCATGATTCATGATTCAATTCATAATTCCATTTATGATTCATGATTCAATTCATGATTCATAATTCATGATTCATGATTCAATTCATGATTCATGATTCATGATTCAATTCATGATTCATGATTCAATTCATGATTCGATTGATGATTCAATTCATGATTAATGATTCATGATTCATGATTCAATACATGATTCATGATTCGATTCATGATTCATGATTCAATTCATGATTCATGATTCAATTCATGATTCATGATTCAATTCATGATTCATTATTCATGATTCATGATTCATGATTCATGATTCATGATTCAATTCATGATTCATGATTCAATTCATGATTCGATTCATGATTCAATTCATGATTCATGATTCATGATTCAATTCATGATTCATGATTCATGATTCATGATTCATGCTTCATGATTCATGATTCAATTCATGATTCATGATTTAAGATTTATTATTCATGATTCATGATTCAATTCATGATTCATTATTAAATTCATGATTCGATTCCTGATTCAATTCATGATTCATGATTCAATTTATGATTCTTGATTCATGATTCATGATTTGATTCATGATTCCTGATTCATGATTCAATTCATGATTCATGATTCATGATTCAATTCATGATTCATGATTCGATTCATGATTCTTGATTCATGATTCATGATTCAATTCATGATTCATGATTCATGATTCATGATTCAATTCATGATTCATCATTCGATTCATAATTTAATTCATGATTCATGATTCATGATTTAATTCATGATTCATGATTCGATTCATGATTCATGATTCATGACTCAATTCATGATTTATGATTCATGATTCATGATTCAATTCATGATTCATTATTCATGATTAAATTCATGATTCATGATTCATGATTCAATTTATGATTCATGATTCATGATTCATGATTCAATTCATGATTAATGATTCAATTCATGATTCAATTCATGATTTATGATTCATGATTCAATTCATGACTCATTATTCATGATTCATGATTAAATTCTTGATTCATTATTCATGATTCATGATTCAATCCTTGATTCATGATTCAATTCATTAATCGATTCATGATTCAATTCATGATTCAATTCATGATTCATGATTCATGATTCAATTAATGATTCATGATTCATGATTCAATTCATGATCCATGATTCAATTCATGATTCATGATTCATGATTCAATTCATGATTCAATTCATGATTCAAAATTCATGATTCATGATTCAATTCATGATTCATAATTCATGATTTAATTCATGATTCAATTCCTGAATTAATTCATGATTCATGATTCATGATTCAATTCATGATACATAATTCATGATTCATGAATCAATTCATGATTCATAATTAATGATTCATGATTCAATTCATGATTCATTAATCATGATTCATGATTCAATTCATGATTCATTACTCATGATTGAATTCATGATTCAATTCATGATTCATGATTCATGATTCAATTCATGATTCAATTCATGATTCATGATTCAATTCATGATTCAATTCATGATTCATAATTCATGATTCATGATTCAATTCATGATTCATGATTCATAATTCATGATTCATGATTCAATTAATGATTCATGATGCATGATTCAATTCATGATTCATGATTCATGATTCATGATTCATGATTCAATTCATGATTCATGATTTAATTTATGATTCATGATTCATGATTCAATTCATGATTCATGATTCATGATTCATGATTCATGATTCAATTCATGATTCATGATTCATGATTTAATTCATGATTTATGATTCATGATTCAATTCATGATTCATGATTCATGATTCAATTCATGATTCATGATTCATGATTCAATTCATGATTTATGATTCAAGATTCAATTCATGATTTAATTCATGATTCATGATTCATGATTCAATTTATGATTCATGATTAATGATTCAATTCATAATTCCATTTATGATTCATGATTCAATTCATGATTCATAATTCATGATTCATGATTCAATTCATGATTCATGATTCATGATTCAATTCATGATTCATGATTCAATTCATGATTCGATTGATGATTCAATTCATGATTAATGATTCATGATTCATGATTCAATACATGATTCATGATTCGATTCATGATTCATGATTCAATTCATGATTCATGATTCAATTCATGATTCATTATTCATGATTCATGATTCATGATTCATGATTCATGATTCAATTCATGATTCATGATTCAATTCATGATTCGATTCATGATTCAATTCATGATTCATGATTCATGATTCAATTCATGATTCATGATTCATGATTCATGATTCATGCTTCATGATTCATGATTCAATTCATGATTCATGATTTAAGATTCATTATTCATGATTCATGATTCAATTCATGATTCATTATTAAATTCATGATTCGATTCCTGATTCAATTCATGATTCATGATTCAATTTATGATTCTTGATTCATGATTCATGATTTGATTCATGATTCCTGATTCATGATTCAATTCATGATTCATGATTCATGATTCAATTCATGATTCATGATTCGATTCATGATTCTTGATTCATGATTCATGATTCAATTCATGATTCATGATTCATGATTCATGATTCAAATCATGATTCATCATTCGATTCATAATTTAATTCATGATTCATGATTCATGATTTAATTCATGATTCATGATTCGATTTATGATTCATGATTCATGACTCAATTCATGATTTATGATTCATGATTCATGATTCAATTCATGATTCATGATTCATGATTCAATTCATGATTCATGATTCATGATTCATGATTCATGCTTCATGATTCATGATTCAATTCATGATTCATGATTTAAGATTCATTATTCATGATTCATGATTCAATTCATGATTCATTATTAAATTCATGATTCGATTCCTGATTCAATTCATGATTCATGATTCAATTTATGATTCTTGATTCATGATTCATGATTTGATTCATGATTCCTGATTCATGATTCAATTCATGATTCATGATTCATGATTCAATTCATGATTCATGATTCGATTCATGATTCTTGATTCATGATTCATGATTCAATTCATGATTCATGATTCATGATTCATGATTCAATTCATGATTCATCATTCGATTCATAATTTAATTCATGATTCATGATTCATGATTTAATTCATGATTCATGATTCGATTCATGATTCATGATTCATGACTCAATTCATGATTTATGATTCATGATTCATGATTCAATTCATGATTCATTATTCATGATTAAATTCATGATTCATGATTCATGATTCAATTTATGATTCATGATTCATGATTCATGATTCAATTCATGATTAATGATTCAATTCATGATTCAATTCATGATTTATGATTCATGATTCAATTCATGACTCATTATTCATGATTCATGATTAAATTCTTGATTCATTATTCATGATTCATGATTCAATCCTTGATTCATGATTCAATTCATTAATCGATTCATGATTCAATTCATGATTCAATTCATGATTCATGATTCATGATTCAATTAATGATTCATGATTCATGATTCAATTCATGATCCATGATTCAATTCATGATTCATGATTCATGATTCAATTCATGATTCAATTCATGATTCAAAATTCATGATTCATGATTCAATTCATGATTCATAATTCATGATTTAATTCATGATTCAATTCCTGAATTAATTCATGATTCATGATTCATGATTCAATTCATGATACATAATTCATGATTCATGAATCAATTCATGATTCATAATTAATGATTCATGATTCAATTCATGATTCATTAATCATGATTCATGATTCAATTCATGATTCATTACTCATGATTGAATTCATGATTCAATTCATGATTCATGATTCATGATTCAATTCATGATTCAATTCATGATTCATGATTCAATTCATGATTCAATTCATGATTCATAATTCATGATTCATGATTCAATTCATGATTCATGATTCATAATTCATGATTCATGATTCAATTCATGATTCATGATGCATGATTCAATTCATGATTCATGATTCATGATTCATGATTCATGATTCAATTCATGATTCATGATTCATGATTTAATTCATGATTTATGATTCATGATTCAATTCATGATTCATGATTCATGATTCAATTCATGATTCATGATTCATGATTCAATTCATGATTTATGATTCAAGATTCAATTCATGATTTAATTCATGATTCATGATTCATGATTCAATTTATGATTCATGATTCATGATTCAATTCATAATTCCATTTATGATTCATGATTCAATTCATGATTTATAATTCATGATTCATGATTCAATTCATGATTCATGATTCATGATTCAATTCATGATTCATGATTCAATTCATGATTCGATTGATGATTCAATTCATGATTAATGATTCATGATTCATGATTCAATACATGATTCATGATTCGATTCATGATTCATGATTCAATTCATGATTCATGATTCAATTCATGATTCATTATTCATGATTCATGATTCATGATTCATGATTCAATTCATGATTCATGATTCAATTCATGATTCGATTCATGATTCAATTCATGATTCATGATTCATGATTCAATTCATGATTCATGATTCATGATTCATGATTCATGCTTCATGATTCATGATTCAATTCATGATTCATGATTTAAGATTCATTATTCATGATTCATGATTCAATTCATGATTCATTATTAAATTCATGATTCGATTCCTGATTCAATTCATGATTCATGATTCAATTTATGATTCTTGATTCATGATTCATGATTTGATTCATGATTCCTGATTCATGATTCAATTCATGATTCATGATTCATGATTCAATTCATGATTCATGATTCGATTCATGATTCTTGATTCATGATTCATGATTCAATTCATGATTCATGATTCATGATTCATGATTCAAATCATGATTCATCATTCGATTCATAATTTAATTCATGATTCATGATTCATGATTTAATTCATGATTCATGATTCGATTTATGATTCATGATTCATGACTCAATTCATGATTTATGATTCATGATTCATGATTCAATTCATGATTCATTATTCATGATTAAATTCATGATTCATGATTCATGATTCAATTTATGATTCATGATTCATGATTCAATTCATGATTAATGATTCAATTCATGATTCAATTCATGATTTATGATTCATGATTCAATTCATGACTCATTATTCATGATTCATGATTAAATTCTTGATTCATTATTCATGATTCATGATTCAATCCTTGATTCATGATTCAATTCATTAATCGATTCATGATTCAATTCATGATTCAATTCATGATTCATGATTCATGATTCAATTAATGATTCATGATTCATGATTCAATTCATGATCCATGATTCAATTCATGATTCATGATTCATGATTCAATTCATGATTCAATTCATGATTCAAAATTCATGATTCATGATTCAATTCATGATTCATAATTCATGATTTAATTCATGATTCAATTCCTGAATTAATTCATGATTCATGATTCATGATTCAATTCATGATACATAATTCATGATTCATGAATCAATTCATGATTCATAATTAATGATTCATGATTCAATTCATGATTCATTAATCATGATTCATGATTCAATTCATGATTCATGATTCATGATTCAATTCATGATTCAATTCATGATTCATGATTCAATTCATGATTCAATTCATGATTCATAATTCATGATTCATGATTCAATTCATGATTCATGATTCATAATTCATGATTCATGATTCATGATTCAATTCATGATTCATGATGCATGATTCAATTCATGATTCATGAATCATGATTTATGATTCAATTCATGATTCAATTCATGATTCATGATTCATTATTCAATTCATGATTCATGATTCAATTCATGATTCATGATTCATGATTCAATTCATGATTCATGATTCAATTCATGATTCATGATTCAATTCATGATTCATGATTTATGATTCATGATTCAATTCATGATTCTTGATTCATGATTCAATTCATGATTCAATTCATGATTCATGATTCATGATTAAATTTATGATTCATGATTCATGATTCATGATTAAATTAATGATTCAATTCATGATTCATGATTCATGATTCAATTCATGATTCAATTCATGATTCATGATTCAATTTATGATTCATGATTCATAATTCAATTTATGATTCGTGATTCATGATTCATGATTCAATTCATGATTCAATTCATGATTCATGATTCATGATTCAATTCATGATTTAATTCATGATTCTTGATTCATGATTTAATTCATGATTCTTGATTCATGATTCAATTTATGATTTATGATTCATGATTCATGATTCAATTCATGATTCAATTTATGATTCATGATTCAATTCATGATTCAATTCATGATTCTTGATTCATGATTCAATTTATGAATTATGATTCATGATTCAATTCATGATTCATGATTCATGCTTCATGATTCATGATTCAATTCATGATTCATGATTTAAGATTCATGATTCATGATTCATGATTTAAGATTCATGATTCATGATTCAATTCATGATTCATGATTCAATTCATGATTCGATTCCTGATTCAATTCATGATTCATGATTCGATTTATGATTCATGATTCATGATTTCATTCATGATTCATTATTCATGATAAAATTCATGATTCAATTCATGATTCATGATTCATGATTCAATTCATGATTCATTATTCATGATTCATGATTAAATTCATGATTCATTATTCATGATTCATGATTAAATTCTTGATTCATTATTCATGATTCATGATTCAATCCTTGATTCATGATTCAATTCATTAATCGATTCATGATTCAATTCATGATTCAATTCATGATTCATGATTCATGATTCAATTAATGATTCATGAATCATGATTCAATTCATGATCCATGATTTAATTCATGATTCATGATTCAATTCATGATTCAATTCATGATTCAAAATTCATGATTCATGATTCAATTCATGATTCATAATTCATGATTTAATTCATGATTCAATTCCTGAATTAATTCATGATTCATGATTCATAATTCAATTCATGATACATAATTCATGATTCATGAATCAATTCATGATTCATAATTAATGATTCATGATTTAATTCATGATTCATGATTCATGATTCAATTCATGATTCAATTCATGATTCATGATTCAATTCATGATTCAATTCATGATTCATAATTCATGATTCATGATTCATGATTCAATTCATGATTCATGATTCATAATTCATGATTCATGATTCATGATTCAATTCATGATTCATGATTCAATTCATGATTCATGAATCATGATTTATGATTCATGATTCATGATTCAATTCATGATTCATGATTCATGATTCAATTCATGATTCATGATTCAATTCATGATTCATGATTCATGATTCAATTCATGATTCATGATTCAATTCATGATTCATGATTTATGATTCATGATTCAATTCATGATTCTTGATTCATGATTCAATTCATGATTCAATTCATGATTCATGATTCATGATTAAATTTATGATTCATGATTCATGATTGATGATTAAATTAATGATTCAATTCATGATTCATGATTCATGATTTAATTCATGATTCTTGATTCATGATTCAATTTATGATTTATGATTCATGATTCATGATTCAATCCATGATTCAATTTATGATTCATGATTCAATTCATGATTCAATTCATGATTCTTGATTCATGATTCAATTTATGATTTATGATTCATGATTCAATTCATGATTCATGATTCATGATTCATGCTTCATGATTCATGATTCAATTCATGATTCATGATTTAAGATTCATGATTCATGATTCATGATTTAAGATTCATGATTCATGATTCATGATTCAATTCATGATTCATGATTCAATTCATGATTCATGATTCGATTTATGATTCATGATTCATGATTTCATTCATGATTCATTATTCATGATTAAATTCATGATTCAATTCATGATTCATGATTCATGATTCAATTCATGATTCATTATTCATGATTCATGATTAAATTCATGATTCATTATTCATGATTCATGATTCAATCCATGATTCATGATTCAATTCATTAATCGATTCATGATTCAATTCATGATTCAATTCATGATTCATGATTTATGATTCAATTAATGATTCATGATTCATGATTCAATTCATGATTCATGATTCATGATTCATGATTCAATTCATGATTCAATTCATGATTCAAAATTCATGATTCATGATTCAATTCATGATTCATAATTCATGATTTAATTCATGATTCAATTCCTGATTCAATTCATGATTCATGATTCATGATTCAATTCATGAAACATAATTCATGATTCATGATTCAATTCATGATTCATGATTTAATTCATGATTCATGATTCATGATTTATGATTCAATTCATGATTCAGTTCATGATTCATGATTCATGATTCAATTCATGATTCATGATTCAATTCATGATTCATGATTCATGATTCATGATTCAATTCATGATTCATGATTCATGATTCATGATTCAATTCATGATTCATGATTCAATTCATGATTCAATTCATGATTCATGATTCATGATTAAATTTATGATTCATGATTCATGATTCATGATTCAATTAATGATTCAATTCATGATTCATGATTCAATTCATGATTCAATTCATGATTCATGATTCAATTTATGATTCATGATTCATGATTCATGATTCAATTTATGATTCATGATTCATGATTCATGATTCAATTCATGATTCAATTCATGATTCATGATTCATGATTCAATTCATGATTTAAATCATGATTCTTGATTTATGATTCAATTTATGATTTATGATTCATGATTCATGATTCAATTCATGATTCAATTTATGATTCATGATTCTATTCATGATTCAATTCATGATTCTTGATTTATGATTTAATTTATGATTTATGATTCATGATTCAATTCATGATTCATGATTTAAGATTCATGATTCATGATTCATGATTTAAGATTCATGATTCATGATTCATGATTCAATTCATGATTCATAATTTAATTCATGATTCGATTCCTGATTCAATTCATGATTCATTGTTCGATTTATGATTCATGATTCATGATTTGATTCATGATTCCTAATTCATGATTCAATTCATGATTCATGATTCATGATTCAATTCATGATTCATGATTCAATTCATGATTCAATTCATGATTCTTGATTTAATTTATGATTTATGATTCATGATTCATGATTCAATTCATGATTCAATTTATGATTCATGATTCAATTCATTATTCATGATTCATGATTCAATTCATGATTCATTATTCATGATTAATGCTTCATGATTCATGATTCAATTCATGATTCATGATTTAAGATTCATGATACATGATTCATGATTTAAGATTCATGATTCATGATTCAATTCATGATTCGATTCCTGATTCAGTTCATGATTCATGATTCGATTTATGATTCTTGATTCATGATTCATGATTTGATTCATGATTCCTGATTCATGATTCAATTCATGATTCATGATTCATGATTCAATTCATGATTCATGATTCGATTCATGATTCTTGATTCATGATTCATGATTCAATTCATGATTCGATTCCTGATTCAATTCATGATTCATGATTCGATTTATGATTCTTGATTCATGATTCATGATTTGATTCATGATTCCTAATTCATGATTCAATTCATGATTCATGATTAATGATTCAATTCATGATTCAATTCATGATTCATGATTCATGATTCAATTCATGATTCATTATTCATGATTCATGATTAAATTCATGATTCATTATTCATGATTCATGATTCAATCCATGATTCATGATTCAATTCATTAATCGATTCATGTTTCAATTCATGATTCAATTCATGATTCATGATTCATGATTCATTTCATGATTCATGATTTAATTCATGATTCACGATTCATGATTCAATTCATGATTCATGATTTGATTCATGATTCATGATTTATGATTCAATTCATGATTCATGATTCATGATTCAATTCATGATTCATGATTTAATTCATGATTCATGATTCATGATTCAATTCATGATTCATGATTCAATTAATGATTCATGATTCAATTCACGATTCATGATTCATGATTCAAGATTCAATTCATGATTCAATTCATGATTCATGATTCATGATTAAATTTATGATTCATGATTTATGATTCATGATTCAATTAATGATTTAATTCATGATTCATGATTCAATTCATGATTCAATTCATGATTCATGATTCAATTTATGATTCATGATTCATGATTCATGATTCAATTTATGATTCATGATTCATGATTCATGATTCAATTCATGATTCAATTCATGATTCATGATTCATGATTCAATTCATGATTTAATTCATGATTCTTGATTTATGATTCAATTTATGATTTATGATTCATGATTCATGATTCAATTCATGATTCAATTTATGATTCATGATTCTATTCATGATTCAATTCATGATTCTTGATTTATGATTTAATTTATGATTTATGATTCATGATTCATGATTCAATTCATGATTCAATTTATGATTCATGATTCTATTCATGATTCAATTCATGATTCTTGATTTATGATTTAATTTATGATTTATGATTCATGATTCAATTCATGATTCATGATTTAAGATTCATGATTCATGATTCATGATTTAAGATTCATGATTCATGATTCATGATTCAATTCATGATTCATGATTTAATTCATGATTCGATTCCTGATTCAATTCATGATTCATTGTTCGATTTATGATTCATGATTCATGATTTGATTCATGATTCCTAATTCATGATTCAATTCATGATTCATGATTCATGATTCAATTCATGATTCATGATTCAATTCATGATTCAATTCATGATTCTTGATTTAATTTATGATTTATGATTCATGATTCATGATTCAATTCATGATTCAATTTATGATTCATGATTCAATTCATTATTCATGATTCATGATTCAATTCATGATTCATGATTTAAAATTCATGATACATGATTCATGATTTAAGATTCATGATTCATGATTCAATTCATGATTCCATTCCTGATTCAATTCATGATTCATGATTCGATTTATGATTCTTGATTCATGATTCATGATTTGATTCATGATTCCTGATTCATGATTCAATTCATGATTCATGATTCATGATTCAATTCATGATTCATGAATCGATTCATGATTCTTGTTTCATGATTCATGATTCAATTCATGATTCGATTCCTGATTCAATTCATGATTCATGATTCGATTTATGATTCTTGATTCATGATTCATGATTTGATTCATGATTCATGATTCAATTCATGATTCATGATTAATGATTCAATTCATGATTCAATTCATGATTCATGATTCATGATTCAATTCATGATTCATTATTCATGATTCATGATTAAATTCATGATTCATTATTCATGATTCATGATTCAATCCATGATTCATGATTCAATTCATTAATCGATTCATGATTCAATTCATGATTCAATTCATGATTCATGATTCATGATTCATTTAATGATTCATGATTCATGATTCAATTCATGATCCGTGATTCAATTCATGATTCATGATTTAATTCATGATTCAAAATTCATGATTCATGATTCAAATCATGATTCATAATTCATTATTCAATTCATGATTCAATTCATGATTCATGATTCATGATTCATGATTAAATTCATGATTCATAATTCATGATTCATGAATCAATTCATGATTCATAATTCATGATTCATGATTCAATTCATAATTCAATTCATGATTCATTAATCATGATTCATGATTCACTTCATGATTCATGATTCATGATTTATGATTCAATTCATGATTCATGATTCAATTCATGATTCATGCTTTAATTCATGATTCATGATTCAATTCATGATTCATGATTCGATTCATGATTCATGATTCATGATTCATGATTCATGATTCAATTAATGATTCATGATTCATGATTCAATTCACAATTCATGATTCATGATTCAATTCATGATTCATGATTCATGATCCATGATTCAATTCATGATTCATGATTCAATTCATGATTAAATTCATGATTCATGATTCAAGATTCAATTCATGATTCAATTCATGATTCATGATTCATGATTCAATTTATGATTCATGATTCATGATTCATGATTCAATTCATGATTCATGATTCATGATTCAATTCATGATTCATAATTCATGATGCATGATTCATGATTCAATTCATGATTCATGATTCATGATTCATGATTCAATTCATGATTCATGATTCAATTCATGATTCAATTCATGATTCATGATTAAATTTATGATTCATGATTCATGATTCATGATTCATGATTCAATTCATGATTCATGATTCATGATTAAATTTATGATTCATGATTCATGATTCATGATTCAATTTATGATTCATGATTCATGATTCATGATTCAATTTATGATTCATGATTCATGATTCATGATTCAATTCATGATTCAATTCATGATTCATGATTCATGATTCAATTCATGATTTAATTCATGATTATTGATTTATAATTCAATTTATGATTTATGATTCATGATTCAATTCATGATTCAATTTATGATTCATGATTCTATTCATGATTCAATTCATGATTCTTGATTTATGATTTAATTTATGATTTATGATTCATGATTCAATTCATGATTCATGATTTAAGATTCATGATTCATGATTCATGATTTAAGATTCATGATTCATGATTCATGATTCAATTCATGATTCATGATTTAATTCATGATTCGATTCCTGATTCAATTTATGATTCATTGTTCGATTTATGATTCATGATTCATGATTTGATTCATGATTCCTAATTCATGATTCAATTCATGATTCATGATTCAATTCATGATTCATGATTCAATTCATGATTCAATTCATGATTCTTGATTTAATTTATGATTTATGATTCATGATTCATGATTCAATTCATGATTCAATTTATGATTCATGATTCAATTCATGATTCATAATTCACGATTTATGATTTATGATTCAATTCATTATTCTTGATTCATGATTCAATTCATGATTCAATTCATGATTCATGATTCATGATTAAATTTATGATTCATGATTGATGATTAAATTAATGATTCAATTCATGATTCATGATTCATGATTCAATTCATGATTCAATTCATGATTCATGATTCAATTTATGATTCATGATTCATGATTCATGATTCAATTTATGATTCGTGATTCATGATTCATGATTCAATTCATGATTCAATTCATGATTTAATTCATGATTCTTGATTCATGATTTAATTCATGATTCTAGATTCATGATTCAATTTATGATTTATGATTCATGATTCATGATTCAATTCATGATTCAATTTATGATTCATGATTCAATTCATGATTCAATTCATGATTCTTGATTCATGATTCAATTTATGATTTATGATTCATGATTCAATTCATGATTCATGATTCATGATTCATGCTTCATGATTCATGATTCAATTCATGATTCATGATTTAAGATTCATGATTCATGATTCATGATTTAAGATTCATGATTCATGATTCATGATTCAATTCATGATTATTGATTCAATTCATGATTCATGATTCGATTTATGATTCATGATTCATGATTTCATTCATGATTCATTATTCATGATTAAATTCATGATTCAATTCATGATTCATGATTCATGATTCAATTCATGATTCATTATTCTTGATTCATGATTAAATTCATGATTCATTATTCATGATTCATGATTCAATCCATGATTCATGATTCAATTCATTAATCGATTCATGATTCAATTCATGATTCAATTCATGATTCATGATTTATGATTCAATTAATGATTCATGATTCATGATTCAATTCATGATTCATGATTCATGATTCAATTCATGATTCAATTCATGATTCAAAATTCATGATTCATGATTCAATTCATGATTCATAATTCATGATTTAATTCATGATTCAATTCCTGATTCAATTCATGATTCATGATTCATGATTCAATTCATGAAACATAATTCATGATTCATGAATCAATTCATGATTCATAATTCATGATTCATGATTCAATTCATGATTCATGATTCATGATTCAATTCATGATTCATGATTCATGATTCAATTCATGATTCATGATTCATGATTTATGATTCGTGATTCATGATTCATGATTCAATTCATGATTCAATTCATGATTTAATTCATGATTCTTGATTCATGATTTAATTCATGATTCTAGATTCATGATTCAATTTATGATTTATGATTCATGATTCATGATTCAATTCATGATTCAATTTATGATTCATGATTCAATTCATGATTCAATTCATGATTCTTGATTCATGATTCAATTTATGATTTATGATTCATGATTCAATTCATGATTCATGATTCATGATTCATGCTTCATGATTCATGATTCAATTCATGATTCATGATTTAAGATTCATGATTCATGATTCATGATTTAAGATTCATGATTCATGATTCAATTCATGATTAATGATTCAATTCATGATTCATGATTCGATTTATGATTCATGATTCATGATTTCATTCATGATTCATTATTCATGATTAAATTCATGATTCAATTCATGATTCATGATTCATGATTCAATTCATGATTCATTATTCTTGATTCATGATTAAATTCATGATTCATTATTCATGATTCATGATTCAATCCATGATTCATGATTCAATTCATTAATCGATTCATGATTCAATTCATGATTCAATTCATGATTCATGATTTATGATTCAATTAATGATTCATGATTCATGATTCAATTCATGATTCATGATTCATGATTCAATTCATGATTCAATTCATGATTCAAAATTCATGATTCATGATTCAATTCATGATTCATAATTCATGATTTAATTCATGATTCAATTAATGATTCAATTCATGATTCATGATTTATGATTCAATTGATGAAACATAATTCATGATTCATGAATCAATTCATGATTCATAATTCATGATTCATGATTCAATTCATGATTCATGATTCATGATTCAATTCATGATTCATGATTCATGATTTATGATTCAATTCATGATTCAATTCATGATTCATGATTCATGATTCAATTCATGATTCATGATTCATGATTCAATTCATGATTCATGATTCAATTCATGATTCATGATTCATGATTCATGATTCATGATTCATGATTCAATTCATGATTCATGATTCAATTCATGATTCAATTCATGATTCATGATTCATGATTAAATTTATGATTCATGATTCATGATTCAATTCATGATTCAATTCATGATTCATGATTCATGATTAAATTTATGATTCATGATTCATGATTCAATTAATGATTCAATTCATGATTCATGATTCATGATTCAATTCATGATTCAATTCATGATTCATGATTCAATTTATGATTCATGATTCATGATTCATGATTCAATTTATGATTCATGATTCATGATTCATGATTCAATTCATGATTCAATTCATGATTCATGATTCATGATTCAATTCATGATTTAATTCTTGATTATTGATTTATGATTCAATATATGATTTATGATTCATGATTCATGATTCAATTCATGATTCAATTTAGGATTCATTATTCTATTCATGATTCAATTCATGATTCTTGATTTATGATTTAATTTATGATTTATGATTCATGATTCAATTCATGATTCATGATTTAAGATTCATGATTCATGATTCATGATTTAAGATTCATGATTCATGATTCAATTCATGATTCATGATTTAATTCATGATTCGATTCCTGATTCAATTTATGATTCATTGTTCGATTTATGATTCATGATTCATGATTTGATTCATGATTCCTAATTCATGATTCAATTCATGATTCATGATTCAATTCATGATTCATGATTCAATTCATGATTCAATTCATGATTCTTGATTTAATTTATGATTTATGATTCATGATTCATGATTCAATTCATGATTCAATTTATGATTTATGATTCAATTCATTATTCATAATTCACGATTTATGATTTATGATTCAATTCATTATTCTTGATTCATGATTCAATTCATGATTCAATTCATGATTCATGATTCATGATTAAATTTATGATTCATGATTGATGATTAAATTAATGATTCAATTCATGATTCATGATTCATGATTCAATTCATGATTCAATTCATGATTCATGATTCAATTTATGATTCATGATTCATGATTCATGATTCAATTTATGATTCGTGATTCATGATTCATGATTCAATTCATGATTCAATTCATGATTTAATTCATGATTCTTGATTCATGATTTAATTCATGATTCTAGATTCATGATTCAATTTATGATTTATGATTCATGATTCATGATTCAATTCATGATTCAATTTATGATTCATGATTCAATTCATGATTCAATTCATGATTCTTGATTCATGATTCAATTTATGATTTATGATTCATGATTCAATTCATGATTCATGATTCATGATTCATGCTTCATGATTCATGATTCAATTCATGATTCATGATTTAAGATTCATGATTCATGATTCATGATTTAAGATTCATGATTCATGATTCATGATTCAATTCATGATTAATGATTCAATTCATGATTCATGATTCGATTTATGATTCATGATTCATGATTTCATTCATGATTCATTATTCATGATTAAATTCATGATTCAATTCATGATTCATGATTCATAATTCAATTCATGATTCATTATTCTTGATTCATGATTAAATTCATGATTCATTATTCATGATTCATGATTCAATCCATGATTCATGATTCAATTCATTAATCGATTCATGATTCAATTCATGATTCAATTCATGATTCATGATTTATGATTCAATTAATGATTCATGATTCATGATTCAATTCATGATTCATGATTCAATTCATGATTCAATTCATGATTCAAAATTCATGATTCATGATTCAATTCATGATTCATAATTCATGATTTAATTCATGATTCAATTCCTGATTCAATTCATGATTCATGATTCATGATTCAATTCATGAAACATAATTCATGATTCATGAATCAATTCATGATTCATAATTCATGATTCATGATTCAATTCATGATTCATGATTTATGATTCAATTCATGATTCAATTCATGATTCATGATTCATGATTCAATTCATGATTCATGATTCATGATTCATGATTCAATTCATGATTCATGATTCATGATTCATGATTCATGATTCAATTCATGATTCATGATTCAATTCATGATTCAATTCATGATTCATGATTCATGATTAAATTTATGATTCATGATTCAATTCATGATTCAAGTCATGATTCATGATTCATGATTAAATTTATGATTCATGATTCATGATTCATGATTCAATTAATGATTCAATTCATGATTCATGATTCATGATTCAATTCATGATTCAATTCATGATTCATGATTCAATTTATGATTCATGATTCAATTTATGATTCATGATTCATGATTCATGATTCAATTCATGATTCAATTCATGATTCATGATTCATGATTCAATTCATGATTTAATTCATGATTATTGATTTATGATTCAATTTATGATTTATGATTCATGATTCATGATTCAATTCATGATTCAATTTATGATTCATGATTCTATTCATGATTCAATTCATGATTCTTGATTTATGATTTAATTTATGATTTATGATTCATGATTCAATTCATGATTCATGATTTAAGATTCATGATTCATGATTCATGATTTAAGATTCATGATTCATGATTCATGATTCAATTCATGATTCATGATTTAATTCATGATTCGATTCCTGATTCAATTTATGATTCATTGTTCGATTTATGATTCATGATTCATGATTTGATTCATGATTCCTAATTCATGATTCAATTCATGATTCATGATTCAATTCATGATTCATGATTCAATTCATGATTCAATTCATGATTCTTGATTTAATTTATGATTTATGATTCATGATTCATGATTCAATTCATGATTCAATTTATGATTCATGATTCAATTCATGATTCATAATTCACGATTTATGATTTATGATTCAATTCATTATTCTTGATTCATGATTCAATTCATGATTCATTATTCATGATTCATGCTTCATGATTCATGATTCAATTCATGATTCATGATTTAAGATTCATGATACATGATTCATGATTTAAGATTCATGATTCATGATTCAATTCATGATTCGAATCCTGATTTGATTCATGATTCGATTTATGATTCTTGATTCATGATTCATGATTCATGATTCATGATTCAATTCATGATTCATGATTCATGATTCAATTCATGATTCATGATTCGATTCATGATTCTTGATTCATGATTCATGATTCAATTCATGATTCGATTCCTGATTCAATTCATGATTCATGATTCGATTTATGATTCTTGATTCATGATTCATGATTTGATTCATGATTCCTGATTCATGATTCAATTCATGATTCATGATTAATGATTCAATTCATGATTCAATTCATGATTCATGATTCATGATTCAATTCATGATTCATTATTCATGATTCATGATTAAATGCATGATCCATTATTCATGATTCATGATTCAATCCATGATTCATGATTCAATTCATTGATCGATTCATGATTCAATTCATGATTCAATTCATGATTCATGATTCATGATTCATTTAATGATTCATGATTCATGATTCAATTCATGATCCCTGATTCAATTCATGATTCATGATTCATGATTCAATTCATGATTCAAAATTCATGATTCATGATTCAAATCATGATTCATAATTCATTATTCAATTCATGATTCAATTCATGATTCAATTCATGATTCATGATTCATGATTCATGATTCAATTCATGATTCAATTCATGATTCATGATTCATGATTCAATTCATAATTCAATTCATGATTCATTAATCATGATTCATGATTCAATTCATGATTCATGATTCATGATTTATGATTCAATTCATGATTCATGATTCGATTCATGATTCTTGATTCAATTAATGATTCATGATTCATGATTCAATTCACAATTCATGATTCATGATTCAATTCATGATTCATGATTCATGATTCATGATTCAATTCATGATTCATGATTCATGATTCAATTCATGATTAAATTCATGATTCCTGATTCAAGATTCAATTCATGATTCAATTCATGATTCATGATTCATGATTCAATTTATGATTCATGATTCATGATTCATGATTCAATTCATGATTCAATTTATGATTCATGATTCAATTCATGATTCATAATTCATGATTCATGATTCATGATTCAATTCATGATTCATGATTCATGATTCATGATTCGATTTATGATTCTTGATTCATGATTCATGATTTGATACATGATTCCTGATTCATGATTCAATTCATGATTCATGATTAATGATTCAATTCATGATTCAATTCATGATTCATGATTCAATTCATGATTCATTATTCATGATTCATGATTAAATTCATGATTCATTATTCATGATTCATGATTCAATCCATGATTCATGATTCAATTCATTAATCGATTCATGATTCAATTCATGATTCAATTCATGATTCATGATTCATGATTCATTTAATGATTCATGATTCATGATTCAATTCATGATCCGTGATTCAATTCATGATTCATGATTCATGATTCAATTCATGATTCAAAATTCATGATTCATGATTCAAATCATGATTCATAATACATTATTCAATTTATGATTCAATTCATGATTCAATTCATGATTTATGATTCATGATTCAATTAATGATTCATAATACATGATTCATGAATCAATTCATGATTCATAATTCATGATTCATGATTCAATTCATGATTCAATATTCATGATTTATGATTCAATTCATGATTCATGATTCAATTCATGATTCATGATTTAATTCATGATTCATGATTCATTATTCAATTCATGATTCATGATTCGATTCATGATTCATGATTCAATTAATGATTCATGATTCATGATTCGATTCATGATTCATGATTCAATTAATGATTCATGATTCATGATTCAATTCACAATTCATGATTCATGATTCAATTCATGATTCATGATTCATGATTCATGATTCAATTCATGATTCATGATTCATGATTCAATTCATGATTAAATTCATGATTCATGATTCAAGATTCAATTCATGATTCAATTCATGATTCATGATTCATGATTCAATTTATGATTCATGATTCATGATTCATGATTCAATTCATGATTCAATTTATGATTCATGATTCAATTCATGATTCATAATTCATGATTCATGATTCATGATTCAATTCATGATTCATGATTCATGATTCATGATTCAATTCATGATTCATGATTCAATTCATGATTCGATTCATGATTCAATTCATGATTAATGATTCATGATTCATGATTCAATACATGATTCATGATTCGATTCATGATTCATGATTCAATTCATGATTCATGATTCATGATTCAATTCATGATTCATGATTCAATTCATGATTCATCATTCAATTCATGATTCATGATTCATGATTCATGATTCATGATTCATGATTCAGTTCATGATTCATGATTCGATTCATGATTCTTGATTCATGATTCATGATTCAATTCATGATTCAATTCATGATTCATGATTCAAGATTCAATTCATGATTCAAATCATGATTTATGATTCATGATTCAATTTATGATTCATGATTCAATTCATGATTAATAATTCATGATTCATGATTCATGATTCAATTCATGATTCATGATTCAAGATTCAATTCATGATTCAATTCATGATTCATGATTCATGATTCAATTTATGATTCATGATTCATGATTCAATTCACGATTCAATTTATGATTCATGATTCAATTCATGATTCATAATTCATGATTCATGATTCAATTCATGATTCATGATTCAATTCATGATTCGATTCATGATTCAATTCATGATTAATGATTCATGATTCAGGATTCAATACATGATTCATGATTCGATTCATGATTCATGATTCAATTCATGATTCATGATTCATGATTCAATTCATGATTCATGATTCAATTCATGATTCATGATTCATGATTCATGATTCAATTCATGATTCATGATTCAATTCATGATTCGATTCATGATTCAATTCATGATTCATGATTCATGCTTCATGATTCATGATTCAATTCATGATTCATGATTTAAGATTCATGATTCATGATTCATGATTTAAGATTCATGATTCATGATTCATGATTCAATTCATGAATCAATTCATGATTCGATTCCTGATTCAATTCATGATTCATGATTCATGATTTGATTCATGATTTCTGATTCATGATTAAATTCATGATTCATGATTCATGATTCAATTCATGATTAATGATTCAATTCATGATTCAATTCATGATTCATGATTCATGATTCAATTCATGATTCATTATTCATGATTCATGATTCAATTCATGATTCAATTCATGATTCATAATTCATGATTCATGATTCAATTCATAATTCAATTCATGATTCATTAATCATGATTCATGATTCAATAATCATGATTCATGATTCAATTCATGATTCATGATTCATGATTTATGATTCAATAATCATGATTCATGGTTCATGATTCAATTCATGATTCATGATTTAATTCATGATTCATGATTCATGATTCAATTCATGATTCATGATTCGATTCATGATTCATGATTCATGATTCAATTAATGATTCATGATTCAATTCACGATTCATGATTCATGATTCAAGATTCAATTCATGATTCAATTCATGATTCATGATTCATGATTCAATTCATAATTCAATTCATGATTCATTAATCATGATTCATGATTCACTTCATGATTCATGATTCATGATTTATGATTCAATTCATGATTCATGATTCAATTCATGATTCATGCTTTAATTCATGATTCATGATTCAATTCATGATTCATGATTCGATTCATGATTCATGATTCATGATTCATGATTCATGATTCAATTAATGATTCATGATTCATGATTCAATTCACAATTCATGATTCATGATTCAATTCATGATTCATGATTCATGATCCATGATTCAATTCATGATTCATGATTCAATTCATGATTAAATTCATGATTCATGATTCAAGATTCAATTCATGATTCAATTCATGATTCATGATTCATGATTCAATTTATGATTCATGATTCATGATTCATGATTCAATTCATGATTCATGATTCATGATTCAATTCATGATTCATAATTCATGATGCATGATTCATGATTCAATTCATGATTCATGATTCATGATTCATGATTCAATTCATGATTCATGATTCAATTCATGATTCAATTCATGATTCATGATTAAATTTATGATTCATGATTCATGATTCATGATTCATGATTCAATTCATGATTCATGATTCATGATTAAATTTATGATTCATGATTCATGATTCATGATTCAATTTATGATTCATGATTCATGATTCATGATTCAATTTATGATTCATGATTCATGATTCATGATTCAATTCATGATTCAATTCATGATTCATGATTCATGATTCAATTCATGATTTAATTCATGATTATTGATTTATAATTCAATTTATGATTTATGATTCATGATTCAATTCATGATTCAATTTATGATTCATGATTCTATTCATGATTCAATTCATGATTCTTGATTTATGATTTAATTTATGATTTATGATTCATGATTCAATTCATGATTCATGATTTAAGATTCATGATTCATGATTCATGATTTAAGATTCATGATTCATGATTCATGATTCAATTCATGATTCATGATTTAATTCATGATTCGATTCCTGATTCAATTTATGATTCATTGTTCGATTTATGATTCATGATTCATGATTTGATTCATGATTCCTAATTCATGATTCAATTCATGATTCATGATTCAATTCATGATTCATGATTCAATTCATGATTCAATTCATGATTCTTGATTTAATTTATGATTTATGATTCATGATTCATGATTCAATTCATGATTCAATTTATGATTCATGATTCAATTCATGATTCATAATTCACGATTTATGATTTATGATTCAATTCATTATTCTTGATTTTTGATTCAATTCATGATTCAATTCATGATTCATGATTCATGATTAAATTTATGATTCATGATTGATGATTAAATTAATGATTCAATTCATGATTCATGATTCATGATTCAATTCATGATTCAATTCATGATTCATGATTCAATTTATGATTCATGATTCATGATTCATGATTCAATTTATGATTCGTGATTCATGATTCATGATTCAATTCATGATTCAATTCATGATTTAATTCATGATTCTTGATTCATGATTTAATTCATGATTCTAGATTCATGATTCAATTTATGATTTATGATTCATGATTCATGATTCAATTCATGATTCAATTTATGATTCATGATTCAATTCATGATTCAATTCATGATTCTTGATTCATGATTCAATTTATGATTTATGATTCATGATTCAATTCATGATTCATGATTCATGATTCATGCTTCATGATTCATGATTCAATTCATGATTCATGATTTAAGATTCATGATTCATGATTCATGATTTAAGATTCATGATTCATGATTCATGATTCAATTCATGATTATTGATTCAATTCATGATTCATGATTCGATTTATGATTCATGATTCATGATTTCATTCATGATTCATTATTCATGATTAAATTCATGATTCAATTCATGATTCATGATTCATGATTCAATTCATGATTCATTATTCTTGATTCATGATTAAATTCATGATTCATTATTCATGATTCATGATTCAATCCATGATTCATGATTCAATTCATTAATCGATTCATGATTCAATTCATGATTCAATTCATGATTCATGATTTATGATTCAATTAATGATTCATGATTCATGATTCAATTCATGATTCATGATTCATGATTCAATTCATGATTCAATTCATGATTCAAAATTCATGATTCATGATTCAATTCATGATTCATAATTCATGATTTAATTCATGATTCAATTCCTGATTCAATTCATGATTCATGATTCATGATTCAATTCATGAAACATAATTCATGATTCATGAATCAATTCATGATTCATAATTCATGATTCATGATTCAATTCATGATTCATGATTCATGATTCAATTCATGATTCATGATTCATGATTCAATTCATGATTCATGATTCATGATTTATGATTCGTGATTCATGATTCATGATTCAATTCATGATTCAATTCATGATTTAATTCATGATTCTTGATTCATGATTTAATTCATGATTCTAGATTCATGATTCAATTTATGATTTATGATTCATGATTCATGATTCAATTCATGATTCAATTTATGATTCATGATTCAATTCATGATTCAATTCATGATTCTTGATTCATGATTCAATTTATGATTTATGATTCATGATTCAATTCATGATTCATGATTCATGATTCATGCTTCATGATTCATGATTCAATTCATGATTCATGATTTAAGATTCATGATTCATGATTCATGATTTAAGATTCATGATTCATGATTCAATTCATGATTAATGATTCAATTCATGATTCATGATTCGATTTATGATTCATGATTCATGATTTCATTCATGATTCATTATTCATGATTAAATTCATGATTCAATTCATGATTCATGATTCATGATTCAATTCATGATTCATTATTCTTGATTCATGATTAAATTCATGATTCATTATTCATGATTCATGATTCAATCCATGATTCATGATTCAATTCATTAATCGATTCATGATTCAATTCATGATTCAATTCATGATTCATGATTTATGATTCAATTAATGATTCATGATTCATGATTCAATTCATGATTCATGATTCATGATTCAATTCATGATTCAATTCATGATTCAAAATTCATGATTCATGATTCAATTCATGATTCATAATTCATGATTTAATTCATGATTCAATTAATGATTCAATTCATGATTCATGATTTATGATTCAATTGATGAAACATAATTCATGATTCATGAATCAATTCATGATTCATAATTCATGATTCATGATTCAATTCATGATTCATGATTCATGATTCAATTCATGATTCATGATTCATGATTTATGATTCAATTCATGATTCAATTCATGATTCATGATTCATGATTCAATTCATGATTCATGATTCATGATTCAATTCATGATTCATGATTCAATTCATGATTCATGATTCATGATTCATGATTCATGATTCATGATTCAATTCATGATTCATGATTCAATTCATGATTCAATTCATGATTCATGATTCATGATTAAATTTATGATTCATGATTCATGATTCAATTCATGATTCAATTCATGATTCATGATTCATGATTAAATTTATGATTCATGATTCATGATTCAATTAATGATTCAATTCATGATTCATGATTCATGATTCAATTCATGATTCAATTCATGATTCATGATTCAATTTATGATTCATGATTCATGATTCATGATTCAATTTATGATTCATGATTCATGATTCATGATTCAATTCATGATTCAATTCATGATTCATGATTCATGATTCAATTCATGATTTAATTCTTGATTATTGATTTATGATTCAATTTATGATTTATGATTCATGATTCATGATTCAATTCATGATTCAATTTATGATTCATTATTCTATTCATGATTCAATTCATGATTCTTGATTTATGATTTAATTTATGATTTATGATTCATGATTCAATTCATGATTCATGATTTAAGATTCATGATTCATGATTCATGATTTAAGATTCATGATTCATGATTCAATTCATGATTCATGATTTAATTCATGATTCGATTCCTGATTCAATTTATGATTCATTGTTCGATTTATGATTCATGATTCATGATTTGATTCATGATTCCTAATTCATGATTCAATTCATGATTCATGATTCAATTCATGATTCATGATTCAATTCATGATTCAATTCATGATTCTTGATTTAATTTATGATTTATGATTCATGATTCATGATTCAATTCATGATTCAATTTATGATTTATGATTCAATTCATTATTCATAATTCACGATTTATGATTTATGATTCAATTCATTATTCTTGATTCATGATTCAATTCATGATTCAATTCATGATTCATGATTCATGATTAAATTTATGATTCATGATTGATGATTAAATTAATGATTCAATTCATGATTCATGATTCATGATTCAATTCATGATTCAATTCATGATTCATGATTCAATTTATGATTCATGATTCATGATTCATGATTCAATTTATGATTCGTGATTCATGATTCATGATTCAATTCATGATTCAATTCATGATTTAATTCATGATTCTTGATTCATGATTTAATTCATGATTCTAGATTCATGATTCAATTTATGATTTATGATTCATGATTCATGATTCAATTCATGATTCAATTTATGATTCATGATTCAATTCATGATTCAATTCATGATTCTTGATTCATGATTCAATTTATGATTTATGATTCATGATTCAATTCATGATTCATGATTCATGATTCATGCTTCATGATTCATGATTCAATTCATGATTCATGATTTAAGATTCATGATTCATGATTCATGATTTAAGATTCATGATTCATGATTCATGATTCAATTCATGATTAATGATTCAATTCATGATTCATGATTCGATTTATGATTCATGATTCATGATTTCATTCATGATTCATTATTCATGATTAAATTCATGATTCAATTCATGATTCATGATTCATGATTCAATTCATGATTCATTATTCTTGATTCATGATTAAATTCATGATTCATTATTCATGATTCATGATTCAATCCATGATTCATGATTCAATTCATTAATCGATTCATGATTCAATTCATGATTCAATTCATGATTCATGATTTATGATTCAATTAATGATTCATGATTCATGATTCAATTCATGATTCATGATTCAATTCATGATTCAATTCATGATTCAAAATTCATGATTCATGATTCAATTCATGATTCATAATTCATGATTTAATTCATGATTCAATTCCTGATTCAATTCATGATTCATGATTCATGATTCAATTCATGAAACATAATTCATGATTCATGAATCAATTCATGATTCATAATTCATGATTCATGATTCAATTCATGATTCATGATTTATGATTCAATTCATGATTCAATTCATGATTCATGATTCATGATTCAATTCATGATTCATGATTCATGATTCATGATTCAATTCATGATTCATGATTCATGATTCATGATTCATGATTCAATTCATGATTCATGATTCAATTCATGATTCAATTCATGATTCATGATTCATGATTAAATTTATGATTCATGATTCAATTCATGATTCAAGTCATGATTCATGATTCATGATTAAATTTATGATTCATGATTCATGATTCATGATTCAATTAATGATTCAATTCATGATTCATGATTCATGATTCAATTCATGATTCAATTCATGATTCATGATTCAATTTATGATTCATGATTCAATTTATGATTCATGATTCATGATTCATGATTCAATTCATGATTCAATTCATGATTCATGATTCATGATTCAATTCATGATTTAATTCATGATTATTGATTTATGATTCAATTTATGATTTATGATTCATGATTCATGATTCAATTCATGATTCAATTTATGATTCATGATTCTATTCATGATTCAATTCATGATTCTTGATTTATGATTTAATTTATGATTTATGATTCATGATTCAATTCATGATTCATGATTTAAGATTCATGATTCATGATTCATGATTTAAGATTCATGATTCATGATTCATGATTCAATTCATGATTCATGATTTAATTCATGATTCGATTCCTGATTCAATTTATGATTCATTGTTCGATTTATGATTCATGATTCATGATTTGATTCATGATTCCTAATTCATGATTCAATTCATGATTCATGATTCAATTCATGATTCATGATTCAATTCATGATTCAATTCATGATTCTTGATTTAATTTATGATTTATGATTCATGATTCATGATTCAATTCATGATTCAATTTATGATTCATGATTCAATTCATGATTCATAATTCACGATTTATGATTTATGATTCAATTCATTATTCTTGATTCATGATTCAATTCATGATTCATTATTCATGATTCATGCTTCATGATTCATGATTCAATTCATGATTCATGATTTAAGATTCATGATACATGATTCATGATTTAAGATTCATGATTCATGATTCAATTCATGATTCGAATCCTGATTTGATTCATGATTCGATTTATGATTCTTGATTCATGATTCATGATTCATGATTCATGATTCAATTCATGATTCATGATTCATGATTCAATTCATGATTCATGATTCGATTCATGATTCTTGATTCATGATTCATGATTCAATTCATGATTCGATTCCTGATTCAATTCATGATTCATGATTCGATTTATGATTCTTGATTCATGATTCATGATTTGATTCATGATTCCTGATTCATGATTCAATTCATGATTCATGATTAATGATTCAATTCATGATTCAATTCATGATTCATGATTCATGATTCAATTCATGATTCATTATTCATGATTCATGATTAAATGCATGATTCATTATTCATGATTCATGATTCAATCCATGATTCATGATTCAATTCATTGATCGATTCATGATTCAATTCATGATTCAATTCATGATTCATGATTCATGATTCATTTAATGATTCATGATTCATGATTCAATTCATGATCCCTGATTCAATTCATGATTCATGATTCATGATTCAATTCATGATTCAAAATTCATGATTCATGATTCAAATCATGATTCATAATTCATTATTCAATTCATGATTCAATTCATGATTCAATTCATGATTCATGATTCATGATTCATGATTCAATTCATGATTCAATTCATGATTCATGATTCATGATTCAATTCATAATTCAATTCATGATTCATTAATCATGATTCATGATTCAATTCATGATTCATGATTCATGATTTATGATTCAATTCATGATTCATGATTCGATTCATGATTCTTGATTCAATTAATGATTCATGATTCATGATTCAATTCACAATTCATGATTCATGATTCAATTCATGATTCATGATTCATGATTCATGATTCAATTCATGATTCATGATTCATGATTCAATTCATGATTAAATTCATGATTCCTGATTCAAGATTCAATTCATGATTCAATTCATGATTCATGATTCATGATTCAATTTATGATTCATGATTCATGATTCATGATTCAATTCATGATTCAATTTATGATTCATGATTCAATTCATGATTCATAATTCATGATTCATGATTCATGATTCAATTCATGATTCATGATTCATGATTCATGATTCGATTTATGATTCTTGATTCATGATTCATGATTTGATACATGATTCCTGATTCATGATTCAATTCATGATTCATGATTAATGATTCAATTCATGATTCAATTCATGATTCATGATTCAATTCATGATTCATTATTCATGATTCATGATTAAATTCATGATTCATTATTCATGATTCATGATTCAATCCATGATTCATGATTCAATTCATTAATCGATTCATGATTCAATTCATGATTCAATTCATGATTCATGATTCATGATTCATTTAATGATTCATGATTCATGATTCAATTCATGATCCGTGATTCAATTCATGATTCATGATTCATGATTCAATTCATGATTCAAAATTCATGATTCATGATTCAAATCATGATTCATAATACATTATTCAATTTATGATTCAATTCATGATTCAATTCATGATTTATGATTCATGATTCAATTAATGATTCATAATACATGATTCATGAATCAATTCATGATTCATAATTCATGATTCATGATTCAATTCATGATTCAATATTCATGATTTATGATTCAATTCATGATTCATGATTCAATTCATGATTCATGATTTAATTCATGATTCATGATTCATTATTCAATTCATGATTCATGATTCGATTCATGATTCATGATTCAATTAATGATTCATGATTCATGATTCGATTCATGATTCATGATTCAATTAATGATTCATGATTCATGATTCAATTCACAATTCATGATTCATGATTCAATTCATGATTCATGATTCATGATTCATGATTCAATTCATGATTCATGATTCATGATTCAATTCATGATTAAATTCATGATTCATGATTCAAGATTCAATTCATGATTCAATTCATGATTCATGATTCATGATTCAATTTATGATTCATGATTCATGATTCATGATTCAATTCATGATTCAATTTATGATTCATGATTCAATTCATGATTCATAATTCATGATTCATGATTCATGATTCAATTCATGATTCATGATTCATGATTCATGATTCAATTCATGATTCATGATTCAATTCATGATTCGATTCATGATTCAATTCATGATTAATGATTCATGATTCATGATTCAATACATGATTCATGATTCGATTCATGATTCATGATTCAATTCATGATTCATGATTCATGATTCAATTCATGATTCATGATTCAATTCATGATTCATCATTCAATTCATGATTCATGATTCATGATTCATGATTCATGATTCATGATTCAGTTCATGATTCATGATTCGATTCATGATTCTTGATTCATGATTCATGATTCAATTCATGATTCAATTCATGATTCATGATTCAAGATTCAATTCATGATTCAAATCATGATTTATGATTCATGATTCAATTTATGATTCATGATTCAATTCATGATTAATAATTCATGATTCATGATTCATGATTCAATTCATGATTCATGATTCAAGATTCAATTCATGATTCAATTCATGATTCATGATTCATGATTCAATTTATGATTCATGATTCATGATTCAATTCACGATTCAATTTATGATTCATGATTCAATTCATGATTCATAATTCATGATTCATGATTCAATTCATGATTCATGATTCAATTCATGATTCGATTCATGATTCAATTCATGATTAATGATTCATGATTCAGGATTCAATACATGATTCATGATTCGATTCATGATTCATGATTCAATTCATGATTCATGATTCATGATTCAATTCATGATTCATGATTCAATTCATGATTCATGATTCATGATTCATGATTCAATTCATGATTCATGATTCAATTCATGATTCGATTCATGATTCAATTCATGATTCATGATTCATGCTTCATGATTCATGATTCAATTCATGATTCATGATTTAAGATTCATGATTCATGATTCATGATTTAAGATTCATGATTCATGATTCATGATTCAATTCATGAATCAATTCATGATTCGATTCCTGATTCAATTCATGATTCATGATTCATGATTTGATTCATGATTTCTGATTCATGATTAAATTCATGATTCATGATTCATGATTCAATTCATGATTCATGATTCAATTCATGATTCAATTCATGATTCATGATTCATGATTCAATTCATGATTCATTATTCATGATTCATGATTCAATTCATGATTCAATTCATGATTCATAATTCATGATTCATGATTCAATTCATAATTCAATTCATGATTCATTAATCATGATTCATGATTCAATAATCATGATTCATGATTCAATTCATGATTCATGATTCATGATTTATGATTCAATAATCATGATTCATGGTTCATGATTCAATTCATGATTCATGATTTAATTCATGATTCATGATTCATGATTCAATTCATGATTCATGATTCGATTCATGATTCATGATTCATGATTCAATTAATGATTCATGATTCAATTCACGACTCATGATTCATGATTCAAGATTCAATTCATGATTCAATTCATGATTCATGATTCATGATTCAATTTATGATTCATGATTCATGATTCATGATTCAATTCATGATTCAATTTATGATTCATGATTCAATTCATGATTCATGATTCATGATTCATGATTCAATTCATGATTCATGATTCAATTCATGATTCGATTCATGATTCAATTCATGATTAATGATTCATGATTCATGATTCAATACATGATTCATGATTCGATTCATGATTCATGATTCAATTCATGATTCATGATTCATGATTCAATTCATGATTCATGATTCAATTCATGATTCATGATTCAATTCATGATTCATGATTCAATTCATGATTCATGATTCGATTCATGATTCTTGATTCATGATTCATGATTCATGATTCATGATTCAATTCATGATTCATGATTCGATTCATGATTCTTGATTCATGATTCATGATTCAATTTATGATTCATGATTCATGATTCAATTCATGATTCAATTTATGATTCATGATTCAATTCATGATTCATAATTCATGATTCATGATTCATGATTCAATTTATGATTCATGATTCATGATTCACGATTCAATTCATGATTCACGATTCAATTCATGATTCATGATTCATGATTCAAGATTCAATTCATGATTCAATTCATGATTCAAGATTCAAGATTCAATTCATGATTCAATTCATGATTCTTGATTTAATTTATGATTCATGATTCATGAATCAATTCATGATTCAATTTATGATTCATGATTCAATTCATGATTCATAATTCACGATTTATGATTTATGATTCAATTCATTATTCTTGATTCATGATTCAATTCATGATTCATTATTCATGATTCATGCTTCATGATTCATGATTCAATTCATGATTCATGATTTAAGATTCATGATACATGATTCATGATTTAAGATTCATGATTCATGATTAAATTCATGATTCGATTCCTGATTCAATTCATGATTCATGATTCGATTTATGATTCTTGATTCATGATTCATGATTTGATTCATGATTCATGATTCATGATTCAATTCATGATTCGATTCCTGATTCAATTCATGATTCATGATTCGATTTATGATTCTTGATTCATGATTCATGATTTGATTCATGATTCATGATTCATGATTCAATTCATGATTCATGATTCATGATTCAATTCATGATTCATGATTCGATTCATGATTCTTGATTCATGATTCATGATTCAATTCATGATTCGATTCCTGATTCCATTCATGATTCATGATTCGATTTATGATTCTTGATTCATGATTCATGATTTGATTCATGATTCCTGATTCATGATTCAATTCATGATTCATGATTAATGATTCAATTCATGATTCAATTCATGATTCATGATTCATGATTCAATTCATGATTCATTATTCATGATTCATGATTAAATTCATGATTCATTATTCATGATTCATGATTCAATCCATGATTCATGATTCAATTCATTAATCGATTCATGATTCAATTCATGATTCAATTCATGATTCATGATTCATGATTCATTTAATGATTCATGATTCATGATTCAATTCATGATCCGTGATTCAATTCATGATTCATGATTCATGATTCAATTCATGATTCAAAATTAATGATTCATGATTCAAATCATGATTCATAATTCATTATTCAATTCATGATTCAATTCATGATTCAATTCATGATTCAATTCATGATTCATGATTCATGATTCATGATTTAATTCATGATTCATAATTCATGATTCATGAATCAATTCATGATTCATAATTCATGATTCATGATTCAATTCATAATTCAATTCATGATTCATTAATCATGATTCATGATTCAATTCATGATTCATGATTTATGATTCAATTCATGATTCATGATTCGATTCATGATTCATGATTCAATTAATGATTCATGATTCTTGATTCAATTCACAATTCATGATTCATGATTCAATTCATGATTCATGATTCATGATTCATGATTCAATTCATGATTCATGATTCATGATTCAATTCATGATTAAATTCATGATTCATGATTCAAGATTCAATTCATGATTCAATTCATGATTCATGATTCATGATTCAATTTATGATTCATGATTCATGATTCATGATTCAATTCATGATTCAATTTATGATTCATGATTCAAATCATGATTCATAATTCATGATTCATGATTCAATTCATGATTCATGATTCATGATTCAATTCATGATTCATGATTCATGATTCATGATTCATGATTAAATTCATGATTCATGATTCATAATTCAATTCATGATTCATGATTCATGATTCATGATTCATGATTAAATTCATGATTCATGATTCAATTCATGATTAAATTCATGATTCATGATTCAAGATTCAATTCATGATTCAATTCATGATTCATGATTCATGATTCAATTTATGATTCATGATTCATGATTCATGATTCAATTCATGATTCAATTTATGATTCATGATTCAATTCATGATTCATAATTCATGATTCATGATTCATGATTCAATTCATGATTCATGATTCATGATTCATGATTCGATTTATGATTCTTGATTCATGATTCATGATTTGATTCATGATTCCTGATTCATGATTCAATTCATGATTCATGATTAATGATTCAATTCATGATTCAATTCATGATTCATGATTCAATTCATGATTCATTATTCATGATTCATGATTAAATTCATGATTCATTATTCATGATTCATGATTCAATCCATGATTCATGATTCAATTCATTAATCGATTCATGATTCAATTCATGATTCAATTCATGATTCATGATTCATGATTCATTTAATGATTCATGATTCATGATTCAATTCATGATCCGTGATTCAATTCATGATTCATGATTCATGATTCAATTCATGATTCAAAATTCATGATTCATGATTCAAATCATGATTCATAATTCATTATTCAATTTATGATTCAATTCATGATTCAATTCATGATTCATGATTCATGATTCAATTCATGATTCATAATGCATGATTCATGAATCAATTCATGATTCATAATTCATGATTCATGATTCAATTCATAATTCAATTCATGATTCATTAATCATGATTCATGATTCAATTCATGATTCATGATTCATGATTTATGATTCAATTCATGATTCATGATTCAACTCATGATTCATGATTTAATTCATGATTCATGATTCATGATTCAATTCATGATTCATGATTCGATTCATGATTCATGATTCAATTAATGATTCATGATTCATGATTCAATTCACAATTCATGATTCATGATTCAATTCATGATTCATGATTCATGATTCATGATTCAATTCATGATTCATGATTCATGATTCAATTCATGATTAAATTCATGATTCATGATTCAAGATTCAATTCATGATTCAATTCATGATTCATGATTCATGATTCAATTTATGATTCATGATTCATGATTCATGATTCAATTCATGATTCAATTTATGATTCATGATTCAATTCATGATTCATAATTCATGATTCATGATTCATGATTCAATTCATGATTCATGATTCATGATTCATGATTCAATTCATGATTCATGATTCAATTCATGATTCATGATTCAATTCATGATTCGATTCATGATTCAATTCATGATTAATGATTCATGATTCATGATTCAATACATGATTCATGATTCGATTCATGATTCATGATTCAATTCATGATTCATGATTCATGATTCAATTCATGATTCATGATTCAATTCATGATTCATGATTCAATTCATGATTCATGATTCATGATTCATGATTCATGATTCAATTCATGATTCATGATTCGATTCATGATTCTTGATTCATGATTCATGATTCAATTCATGATTCAATTCATGATTCAATTCATGATTCATGATTCAAGATTCAATTCATGATTCAATTCATGATTTATGATTCATGATTCAATTTATGATTCATGATTCAATTCATGATTAATAATTCATGATTCATGATTCATGATTCAATTCATGAATCATGATTCATGCTTCATGATTCATGATTCAATTCATGATTCATGATTTAAGATTCATGATTCATGATTCATGATTTAAGATTCATGATTCATAATTCATGATTCAATTCATGAATCAATTCATTATTCGATTCCTGATTCAATTCATGATTCATGATTCGATTTATGATTCTTGATTCATGATTTGATTCATGATTTCTGATTCATGATTAAATTCATGATTCATGATTCATGATTCAATTCATGATTAATGATTCAATTCATGATTCAATTCATGATTCATGATTCATGATTCAATTTATGATTCATTATTCATGATTCATGATTAATTTCATGATTCATTATTCATGATTCATGATTCAATCCATGATTCATGATTCAATCCATTAATCGATTCATGATTCAATTCATGATTCAATTCATGATTCATAATTCATGATTCATGATTCAATTCATAATTCAATTCATGATTCATTAATCATGATTCATGATTCAATAATCATGATTCATGATTTATGATTCAATTCATGATTCATGATTCATGATTCAATTCATGATTCATGATTTAATTCATGATTCATGATTCAATTCATGATTCATGATTCGATTCTTGATTCATGATTCATGATTCAATTCATGATTCAATTCATGATTCATGATTCAAGATTCAATTCATGATTCAATTCATGATTTATGATTCATGATTCAATTTATGATTCATGATTCAATTCATGATTAATAATTCATGATTCATGATTCATGATTCAATTCATGATTCATGATTCAAGATTCAATTCATGATTCAATTCATGATTCATGATTCATGATTTAATTTATGATTCATGATTCAATTCACGATTCAATTTATGATTCATGATTCAATTCATGATTCATAATTCATGATTCATGATTCATGATTCAATTCATGATTCATGATTCATGATTCATGTTTCAATTCATGATTCATGATTCAATTCATGATTCGATTCATGATTCAATTCATGAATAATGATTCATGATTCAGGATTCAATTCATGATTCATGATTAATGATTCAATTCATGATTCAATTCATGATTCATGATTCATGATTCAATTCATGATTCATTATTCATGATTCATGATTAAATTCATGATTCATTATTCATGATTCATGATTCAATCCATGATTCATGATTCAATTCATTAATCGATTCATGATTCAATTCATGATTCAATTCATGATTCATGATTCATGATTCATTTAATGATTCATGATTCATGATTCAATTCATGATCCGTGATTCAATTCATGATTCATGATTCATGATTCAATTCATGATTCAAAATTCATGATTCATGATTCAAATCATGATTCATAATTCATTATTCAATTCATGATTCAATTCATGATTCAATTCATGATTCAATTCATGATTCATGATTCATGATTCATGATTCAATTCATGATTCATAATTCATGATTCATGAATCAATTCATGATTCATAATTCATGATTCATGATTCAATTCATAATTCAATTCATGATTCATTAATCATGATTCATGATTCAATTCATGATTCATGATTTATGATTCAATTCATGATTCATGATTCGATTCATGATTCATGATTCAATTAATGATTCATGATTCTTGATTCAATTCACAATTCATGATTCATGATTCAATTCATGATTCATGATTCATGATTCATGATTCAATTCATGATTCATGATTCATGATTCAATTCATGATTAAATTCATGATTCATGATTCAAGATTCAATTCATGATTCAATTCATGATTCATGATTCATGATTCAATTTATGATTCATGATTCATGATTCATGATTCATGATTCAATTCATGATTCAATTTATGATTCATGATTCAAATCATGATTCATAATTCATGATTCATGATTCAATTCATGATTCATGATTCATGATTCAATTCATGATTCATGATTCATGATTCATGATTAAATTCATGATTCATGATTCAATTCATGATTAAATTCATGATTCATGATTCAAGATTCAATTCATGATTCAATTCATGATTCATGATTCATGATTCAATTTATGATTCATGATTCATGATTCATGATTCAATTCATGATTCAATTTATGATTCATGATTCAATTCATGATTCATAATTCATGATTCATGATTCATGATTCAATTCATGATTCATGATTCATGATTCATGATTCGATTTATGATTCTTGATTCATGATTCATGATTTGATTCATGATTCCTGATTCATGATTCAATTCATGATTCATGATTAATGATTCAATTCATGATTCAATTCATGATTCATGATTCAATTCATGATTCATTATTCATGATTCATGATTAAATTCATGATTCATTATTCATGATTCATGATTCAATTCATGATTCAATTCATTAATCGATTCATGATTCAATTCATGATTCAATTCATGATTCATGATTCATGATTCATTTAATGATTCATGATTCATGATTCAATTCATGATCCGTGATTCAATTCATGATTCATGATTCATGATTCAATTCATGATTCAAAATTCATGATTCATGATTCAAATCATGATTCATAATTCATTATTCAATTTATGATTCAATTCATGATTCAATTCATGATTCATGATTCATGATTCAATTCATGATTCATAATGCATGATTCATGAATCAATTCATGATTCATAATTCATGATTCATGATTCAATTCATAATTCAATTCATGATTCATTAATCATGATTCATGATTCAATTCATGATTCATGATTCATGATTTATGATTCAATTCATGATTCATGATTCAACTCATGATTCATGATTTAATTCATGATTCATGATTCATGATTCAATTCATGATTCATGATTCGATTCATGATTCATGATTCAATTAATGATTCATGATTCATGATTCAATTCACAATTCATGATTCATGATTCAATTCATGATTCATGATTCATGATTCAATTCATGATTCATGATTCATGATTCAATTCATGATTAAATTCATGATTCATGATTCAAGATTCAATTCATGATTCAATTCATGATTCATGATTCATGATTCAATTTATGATTCATGATTCATGATTCATGATTCAATTCATGATTCAATTTATGATTCATGATTCAATTCATGATTCATAATTCATGATTCATGATTCATGATTCAATTCATGATTCATGATTCATGATTCATGATTCAATTCATGATTCATGATTCAATTCATGATTCATGATTCAATTCATGATTCATGATTCAATTCATGATTCGATTCATGATTCAATTCATGATTAATGATTCATGATTCATGATTCAATACATGATTCATGATTCGATTCATGATTCATGATTCAATTCATGATTCATGATTCATGATTCAATTCATGATTCATGATTCAATTCATGATTCATGATTCAATTCATGATTCATGATTCATGATTCATGATTCAATTCATGATTCATGATTCGATTCATGATTCTTGATTCATGATTCATGATTCAATTCATGATTCAATTCATGATTCAATTCATGATTCATGATTCAAGATTCAATTCATGATTCAATTCATGATTTATGATTCATGATTCAATTTATGATTCATGATTCAATTCATGATTAATAATTCATGATTCATGATTCATGATTCAATTCATGAATCATGATTCATGCTTCATGATTCATGATTCAATTCATGATTCATGATTTAAGATTCATGATTCATGATTCATGATTTAAGATTCATGATTCATGATTCATGATTCAATTCATGAATCAATTCATGATTCGATTCCTGATTCAATTCATGATTCATGATTCGATTTATGATTCTTGATTCATGATTTGATTCATGATTTCTGATTCATGATTAAATTCATGATTCATGATTCATGATTCAATTCATGATTAATGATTCAATTCATGATTCAATTCATGATTCATGATTCATGATTCAATTTATGATTCATTATTCATGATTCATGATTAATTTCATGATTCATTATTCATGATTCATGATTCAATCCATGATTCATGATTCAATCCATTAATCGATTCATGATTCAATTCATGATTCAATTCATGATTCATAATTCATGATTCATGATTCAATTCATAATTCAATTCATGATTCATTAATCATGATTCATGATTCAATAATCATGATTCATGATTTATGATTCAATTCATGATTCATGATTCATGATTCAATTCATGATTCATGATTTAATTCATGATTCATGATTCATGATTCAATTCATGATTCATGATTCGATTCTTGATTCATGATTCATGATTCAATTCATGATTCAATTCATGATTCATGATTCAAGATTCAATTCATGATTCAATTCATGATTTATGATTCATGATTCAATTTATGATTCATGATTCAATTCATGATTAATAATTCATGATTCATGATTCATGATTCAATTCATGATTCATTATTCAAGATTCAATTCATGATTCAATTCATGATTCATGATTCATGATTCAATTTATGATTCATGATTCAATTCACGATTCAATTTATGATTCATGATTCAATTCATGATTCATAATTCATGATTCATGATTCATGATTCAATTCATGATTCATGATTCATGATTCATGTTTCAATTCATGATTCATGATTCAATTCATGATTCGATTCATGATTCAATTCATGATTAATGATTCATGATTCAGGATTCAATACATGATTCATGATTTGATTCATGATTCATGATTCAATTCATGATTCATGATTCATGATTCAATTCATGATTCATAATTCATGATTCATGATTCATGATTCAATTCATGATTCATGATTCATGATTCATGTTTCAATTCATGATTCATGATTCAATTCATGATTCGATTCATGATTCAATTCATGATTAATGATTCATGATTCAGGATTCAATTCATGATTCATGATTAATGATTCAATTCATGATTCAATTCATGATTCATGATTCATGATTCAATTCATGATTCATTATTCATGATTCATGATTAAATTCATGATTCATTATTCATGATTCAATCCATGATTCATGATTCAATTCATTAATCGATTCATGATTCAATTCATGATTCAATTCATGATTCATGATTCATGATTCATTTAATGATTCATGATTCATGATTCAATTCATGATCCGTGATTCAATTCATGATTCATGATTCATGATTCAATTCATGATTCAAAATTCATGATTCATGATTCAAATCATGATTCATAATTCATTATTCAATTCATGATTCAATTCATGATTCAATTCATGATTCAATTCATGATTCATGATTCATGATTCATGATTCAATTCATGATTCATAATTCATGATTCATGAATCAATTCATGATTCATAATTCATGATTCATGATTCAATTCATAATTCAATTCATGATTCATTAATCATGATTCATGATTCAATTCATGATTCATGATTTATGATTCAATTCATGATTCATGATTCGATTCATGATTCATGATTCAATTAATGATTCATGATTCTTGATTCAATTCACAATTCATGATTCATGATTCAATTCATGATTCATGATTCATGATTCATGATTCAATTCATGATTCATGATTCATGATTCAATTCATGATTAAATTCATGATTCATGATTCAAGATTCAATTCATGATTCAATTCATGATTCATGATTCATGATTCAATTTATGATTCATGATTCATGATTCATGATTCAATTCATGATTCAATTTATGATTCATGATTCAAATCATGATTCATAATTCATGATTCATGATTCAATTCATGATTCATGATTCATGATTCAATTCATGATTCATGATTCATGATTCATGATTAAATTCATGATTCATGATTCAATTCATGATTAAATTCATGATTCATGATTTAAGATTCAATTCATGATTCAATTCATGATTCATGATTCATGATTCATTTAATGATTCATGATTCATGATTCAATTCATGATCCGTGATTCAATTCATGATTCATGATTCATGATTCAATTCATGATTCAAAATTCATGATTCATGATTCAAATCATGATTCATAATTCATTATTCAATTCATGATTCAATTCATGATTCAATTCATGATTCAATTCATGATTCATGATTCATGATTCATGATTCAATTCATGATTCATAATTCATGATTCATGAATCAATTCATGATTCATAATTCATGATTCATGATTCAATTCATAATTCAATTCATGATTCATTAATCATGATTCATGATTCAATTCATGATTCATGATTTATGATTCAATTCATGATTCATGATTCGATTCATGATTCATGATTCAATTAATGATTCATGATTCTTGATTCAATTCACAATTCATGATTCATGATTCAATTCATGATTCATGATTCATGATTCATGATTCAATTCATGATTCATGATTCATGATTCAATTCATGATTAAATTCATGATTCATGATTCAAGATTCAATTCATGATTCAATTCATGATTCATGATTCAATTTATGATTCATGATTCATGATTCATGATTCATGATTCAATTCATGATTCAATTTATGATTCATGATTCAAATCATGATTCATAATTCATGATTCATGATTCAATTCATGATTCATGATTCATGATTCAATTCATGATTCATGATTCATGATTCATGATTAAATTCATGATTCATGATTCAATTCATGATTAAATTCATGATTCATGATTCAAGATTCAATTCATGATTCAATTCATGATTCATGATTCATGATTCAATTTATGATTCATGATTCATGATTCATGATTCAATTCATGATTCAATTTATGATTCATGATTCAATTCATGATTCATAATTCATGATTCATGATTCATGATTCAATTCATGATTCATGATTCATGATTCATGATTCGATTTATGATTCTTGATTCATGATTCATGATTTGATTCATGATTCCTGATTCATGATTCAATTCATGATTCATGATTAATGATTCAATTCATGATTCAATTCATGATTCATGATTCAATTCATGATTCATTATTCATGATTCATGATTAAATTCATGATTCATTATTCATGATTCATGATTCAATTCATGATTCAATTCATTAATCGATTCATGATTCAATTCATGATTCAATTCATGATTCATGATTCATGATTCATTTAATGATTCATGATTCATGATTCAATTCATGATCCGTGATTCAATTCATGATTCATGATTCATGATTCAATTCATGATTCAAAATTCATGATTCATGATTCAAATCATGATTCATAATTCATTATTCAATTTATGATTCAATTCATGATTCAATTCATGATTCATGATTCATGATTCAATTCATGATTCATAATGCATGATTCATGAATCAATTCATGATTCATAATTCATGATTCATGATTCAATTCATAATTCAATTCATGATTCATTAATCATGATTCATGATTCAATTCATGATTCATGATTCATGATTTATGATTCAATTCATGATTCATGATTCAACTCATGATTCATGATTTAATTCATGATTCATGATTCATGATTCAATTCATGATTCATGATTCGATTCATGATTCATGATTCAATTAATGATTCATGATTCATGATTCAATTCACAATTCATGATTCATGATTCAATTCATGATTCATGATTCATGATTCATGATTCAATTCATGATTCATGATTCATGATTCAATTCATGATTAAATTCATGATTCATGATTCAAGATTCAATTCATGATTCAATTCATGATTCATGATTCATGATTCAATTTATGATTCATGATTCATGATTCATGATTCAATTCATGATTCAATTTATGATTCATGATTCAATTCATGATTCATAATTCATGATTCATGATTCATGATTCAATTCATGATTCATGATTCATGATTCATGATTCAATTCATGATTCATGATTCAATTCATGATTCATGATTCAATTCATGATTCATGATTCAATTCATGATTCGATTCATGATTCAATTCATGATTAATGATTCATGATTCATGATTCAATACATGATTCATGATTCATGATTCGATTCATGATTCATGATTCAATTCATGATTCATGATTCATGATTCAATTCATGATTCATGATTCAATTCATGATTCATGATTCAATTCATGATTCATGATTCATGATTCATGATTCAATTCATGATTCATGATTCGATTCATGATTTTTGATTCATGATTCATGATTCAATTCATGATTCAATTCATGATTCAATTCATGATTCATGATTCAAGATTCAATTCATGATTCAATTCATGATTTATGATTCATGATTCAATTTATGATTCATGATTCAATTCATGATTAATAATTCATGATTCATGATTCATGATTCAATTCATGAATCATGATTCATGCTTCATGATTCATGATTCAATTCATGATTCATGATTTAAGATTCATGATTCATGATTCATGATTTAAGATTCATGATTCATGATTCATGATTCAATTCATGAATCAATTCATGATTCGATTCCTGATTCAATTCATGATTCATGATTCGATTTATGATTCTTGATTCATGATTTGATTCATGATTTCTGATTCATGATTAAATTCATGATTCATGATTCATGATTCAATTCATGATTAATGATTCAATTCATGATTCAATTCATGATTCATGATTCATGATTCAATTTATGATTCATTATTCATGATTCATGATTAATTTCATGATTCATTATTCATGATTCATGATTCAATCCATGATTCATGATTCAATCCATTAATCGATTCATGATTCAATTCATGATTCAATTCATGATTCATAATTCATGATTCATGATTCAATTCATAATTCAATTCATGATTCATTAATCATGATTCATGATTCAATAATCATGATTCATGATTTATGATTCAATTCATGATTCATGATTCATGATTCAATTCATGATTCATGATTTAATTCATGATTCATGATTCATGATTCAATTCATGATTCATGATTCGATTCTTGATTCATGATTCATGATTCAATTCATGATTCAATTCATGATTCATGATTCAAGATTCAATTCATGATTCAATTCATGATTTATGATTCATGATTCAATTTATGATTCATGATTCAATTCATGATTAATAATTCATGATTCATGATTCATGATTCAATTCATGATTCATGATTCAAGATTCAATTCATGATTCAATTCATGATTCATGATTCATGATTCAATTTATGATTCATGATTCAATTCACGATTCAATTTATGATTCATGATTCAATTCATGATTCATAATTCATGATTCATGATTCATGATTCAATTCATGATTCATGATTCATGATTCATGTTTCAATTCATGATTCATGATTCAATTCATGATTCGATTCATGATTCAATTCATGATTAATGATTCATGATTCAGGATTCAATACATGATTCATGATTTGATTCATGATTCATGATTCAATTCATGATTCATGATTCATGATTCAATTCATGATTCATAATTCATGATTCATGATTCATGATTCAATTCATGATTCATGATTCATGATTCATGTTTCAATTCATGATTCATGATTCAATTCATGATTCGATTCATGATTCAATTCATGATTAATGATTCATGATTCAGGATTCAATTCATGATTCATGATTAATGATTCAATTCATGATTCAATTCATGATTCATGATTCATGATTCAATTCATGATTCATTATTCATGATTCATGATTAAATTCATGATTCATTATTCATGATTCAATCCATGATTCATGATTCAATTCATTAATCGATTCATGATTCAATTCATGATTCAATTCATGATTCATGATTCATGATTCATTTAATGATTCATGATTCATGATTCAATTCATGATCCGTGATTCAATTCATGATTCATGATTCATGATTCAATTCATGATTCAAAATTCATGATTCATGATTCAAATCATGATTCATAATTCATTATTCAATTCATGATTCAATTCATGATTCAATTCATGATTCAATTCATGATTCATGATTCATGATTCATGATTCAATTCATGATTCATAATTCATGATTCATGAATCAATTCATGATTCATAATTCATGATTCATGATTCAATTCATAATTCAATTCATGATTCATTAATCATGATTCATGATTCAATTCATGATTCATGATTTATGATTCAATTCATGATTCATGATTCGATTCATGATTCATGATTCAATTAATGATTCATGATTCTTGATTCAATTCACAATTCATGATTCATGATTCAATTCATGATTCATGATTCATGATTCATGATTCAATTCATGATTCATGATTCATGATTCAATTCATGATTAAATTCATGATTCATGATTCAAGATTCAATTCATGATTCAATTCATGATTCATGATTCATGATTCAATTTATGATTCATGATTCATGATTCATGATTCAATTCATGATTCAATTTATGATTCATGATTCAAATCATGATTCATAATTCATGATTCATGATTCAATTCATGATTCATGATTCATGATTCAATTCATGATTCATGATTCATGATTCATGATTAAATTCATGATTCATGATTCAATTCATGATTAAATTCATGATTCATGATTTAAGATTCAATTCATGATTCAATTCATGATTCATGATTCATGATTCAATTTATGATTCATGATTCATGATTCATGATTCAATTCATGATTCAATTTATGATTCATGATTCAATTCATGATTCATAATTCATGATTCATGATTCATGATTCAATTCATGATTCATGATTCATGATTCATGATTCGATTTATGATTCTTGATTCATGATTCATGATTTGATTCATGATTCCTGATTCATGATTCAATTCATGATTCATGATTAATGATTCAATTCATGATTCAATTCATGATTCATGATTCAATTCATGATTCATTATTCATGATTCATGATTAAATTCATGATTCATTATTCATGATTCATGATTCAATCCATGATTCATGATTCAATTCATTAATCGATTCATGATTCAATTCATGATTCAATTCATGATTCATGATTCATGATTCATTTAATGATTCAAAATTCATGATTCATGATTCAAATCATGATTCATAATTCATTATTCAATTTATGATTCAATTCATGATTCAATTCATGATTCATGATTCATGATTCAATTCATGATTCATAATGCATGATTCATGAATCAATTCATGATTCATAATTCATGATTCATGATTCAATTCATAATTCAATTCATGATTCATTAATCATGATTCATGATTCAATTCATGATTCATGATTCATGATTTATGATTCAATTCATGATTCATGATTCAACTCATGATTCATGATTTAATTCATGATTCATGATTCATGATTCAATTCATGATTCATGATTCGATTCATGATTCATGATTCAATTAATGATTCATGATTCATGATTCAATTAACAATTCATGATTCATGATTCAATTCATGATTCATGATTCATGATTCATGATTCAATTCATGATTCATGATTCATGATTCAATTCATGATTAAATTCATGATTCATGATTCAAGATTCAATTCATGATTCAATTCATGATTCATGATTCATGATTCAATTTATGATTCATGATTCATGATTCAATTCATGATTCAATTTATGATTCATGATTCAATTCATGATTCATAATTCATGATTCATGATTCATGATTCAATTCATGATTCATGATTCATGATTCATGATTCAATTCATGATTCATGATTCAATTCATGATTCATGATTCAATTCATGATTCATGATTCATGTTTCATGATTCATGATTCAATTCATGATTCATGATTCGATTCATGATTCTTGATTCATGATTCATGATTCAAGATTCAATTCATGATTCAATTCATGATTTATGATTCATGATTCAATTTATGATTCATGATTCAATTCATGATTAATAATTCATGATTCATGATTCATGATTCAATTCATGAATCATGATTCATGCTTCATGATTCATGATTCAATTCATGATTCATGATTTAAGATTCATGATTCATGATTCATGATTTAAGATTCATGATTCATGATTCATGATTCAATTCATGAATCAATTCATGATTCGATTCCTGATTCAATTCATGATTCATGATTCATGATTCGATTTATGATTCTTGATTCATGATTTGATTCATGATTTCTGATTCATGATTAAATTCATGATTCATGATTCAATTCATGATTAATGATTCAATTCATGATTCAATTCATGATTCATGATTCATGATTCAATTTATGATTCATTATTCATGATTCATGATTAATTTCATGATTCATTATTCATGATTCATGATTCAATCCATGATTCATGATTCAATCCATTAATCGATTCATGATTCAATTCATGATTCAATTCATGATTCATAATTCATGATTCATGATTCAATTCATAATTCAATTCATGATTCATTAATCATGATTCATGATTCAATAATCATGATTCATGATTTATGATTCAATTCATGATTCATGATTCATGATTCAATTCATGATTCATGATTTAATTCATGATTCATGATTCATGATTCAATTCATGATTCATGATTCGATTCTTGATTCATGATTCATGATTCAATTCATGATTCAATTCATGATTCATGATTCAAGATTCAATTCATGATTCAATTCATGATTTATGATTCATGATTCAATTTATGATTCATGATTCAATTCATGATTAATAATTCATGATTCATGATTCATGATTCAATTCATGATTCATGATTCAAGATTCAATTCATGATTCAATTCATGATTCATGATTCATGATTCAATTTATGATTCATGATTGAATTCACGATTCAATTTATGATTCATGATTCAATTCATGATTCATAATTCATGATTCATGATTCATGATTCAATTCATGATTCATGATTCATGATTCATGTTTCAATTCATGATTCATGATTCAAATCATGATTCGATTTATGATTCAATTCATGATTAATGATTCATGATTCAGGATTCAATACATGATTCATGATTTGATTCATGATTCATGATTCAATTCATGATTCATGATTCATGATTCAATTCATGATTCATGATTCAATTCATGATTCATGATTCATGATTCATGATTCAATTCATGATTCATGATTCAATTCATGATTCGATTCATGATTCAATTCATGAATCATGATTCATGCTTCATGATTCATGATTCAATTCATGATTCATGATTTAAGATTCATGATTCATGATTCATGATTTAAGATTCATGATTCATGATTCATGATTCAATTCATGAATCAATTCATGATTCGATTCCTTATTCAATTCATGATTCATGATTCGATTTATGATTCTTGATTCATGATTTGATTCATGATTTCTGATTCATGATTAAATTCATGATTCATGATTCATGATTCAATTCATGATTCAATTCATGATTCATGATTCATGATTCAATTCATGATTCATTATTCATGATTCATGATTAATTTCATGATTCATTATTAATGATTCATGATTCAATCCATGATTCATGATTCAATCCATTAATCGATTCATGATTCAATTCATGATTCAATTCATGATTCATAATTCATGATTCATGATTCAATTCATAATTCAATTCATGATTCATTAATCATGATTCATGATTCAATAATCATGATTCATGATTCAATTCATGATTCATGATTCATGATTTATGATTCAATTCATGATTCATGATTCATGATTCAATTCATGATTCATGATTTAATTCATGATTCATGATTCATGATTCAATTCATGATTCATGATTCGATTCATGATTCATGATTCATGATTCAATTAATGATTCATGATTCAAATTACGATTCATGATTCATGATTCAAGATTCAATTCATGATTCGATTCATGATTCATGATTCAATTTATGATTCATGATTCATGATTCATGATTCAATTCATGATTCAATTTATGATTCATGATTCAATTCATGATTCATAATTCATGATTCATGATTCAATTCATGATTCATGATTCATGATTCATGATTCAATTCATGATTCATGATTCAATTCATGATTCGATTCATGATTCAATTCATGATTAATGATTCATGATTCAATACATGATTCATGATTCGATTCATGATTCATGATTCAATTCATGATTCATGATTCATGATTCAATTCATGATTCATGATTCAATTCATGATTCATGATTCAATTCATGATTCATGATTCGATTCATGATTCTTGATTCATGATTCATGATTCATGATTCATGATTCAATTCATGATTCATGATTCGATTCATGATTCGTGATTCATGATTCAATTCATGATTCAATTCATGATTCATGATTCAAGATTCAATTCATGATTCAATTCATGATTTATGATTCATGATTCAATTTATGATTCATGATTCATGATTCAATTCATGATTCAATTTATGATTCATGATTCAATTCATGATTCATAATTCATGATTCATGATTCATGATTCAATTTATGATTCATGATTCATGATTCACGATTCAATTCATGATTCATGATTCAAGATTCAATTCATGATTCAATTCATGATTCATGATTAATGATTCAATTTATGATTCATGATTCATGATTCATGATTCAATTCATGATTCAATTTATGATTCATGATTCAATTCATGATTCATAATTCATGATTCATGATTCATGATTCAATTCATGATTCATGATTCATGATTCATGATTCAATTCATGATTCATGATTCAATTCATGATTCGATTCATGATTCAATACATGATTCATGATTCAATTCATGATTCGATTCATGATTCAATACATGATTCATGATTCGATTCATGATTCATGATTCAATTCATGATTCATGATTCAATTCATGATTCATGATTCAATTCATGATTCATGATTCATGATTCATGATTCAATTCATGATTCATGATTCAATTCATTATTCGATTCATGATTCAATTCATGATTCATGATTCATGATTCAATTCATGATTCATGATTCATGCTTCATGATTCATGATTCAATTCATGATTCATGATTTAAGATTCATGATTCATGATTCATGATTTAAGATTCATGATTCATGATTCATGATTCAATTCATGATTCAATTCATGATTCGATTCCTGATTCTATTCATGATTCATGATTCGATTTATGATTCTTGATTCATGATTTGATTCATGATTCCTGATTCATGATTAAATTCATGATTCATGATTCAATTCATGATTAATGATTCAATTCATGATTCAATTCATGATTCATGATTCATGATTTAATTCATGATTCATTATTCATGATTTATGATTAAATTCATGATTCATTATACATGATTCATGATTCAATCCATGATTCATGATTCAATCCATGATTCATGATTCAATCCATTAATCGATTCATGATTCAATTCATGATTCAATTCATGATTCATGATTCATGATTTAATTAATGATTCAATTAATGATTTAATTCATGATTCATGATTCAATTCATGATTCATAATTCATGATTCATGAATCAATTCATGATTCATAATTCATGATTCATGATTCAATTCATGATCCGTGATTTAATTCATGATTCATGATTCATGATTCAATTCATGATTCATAATTCATGATTCATGAATCAATTCATGATTCATAATTCATGATGCATGATTTAATTCATGATTGAATTCATGATTCATTAATCATGATTCATGATTCAATTCATGATTCATGATTTATGATTCAATTCATGATTCATGATTCAATTCATGATTCATGATTCATGATTCAATTCATGATTCATGAGTCGATTCATGATTCATGATTCAATTCATGATTCAAGATTCATGATTTATGATTCAATTCATGATTCATGATTCATGATTCATGATTCATGATTCAATTCATGATTCATGATTCAATTCATGATTCTTGATTCATGATTCAATTTATGATTCATGATTCATGATTCAATTCATGATTCTATTCATGATTCATGATTCAAGACTCAATTAATGATTCAATTAATGATTCATGATTCAATTTATGATTCATGATTCATGATTCATGATTCAATTCATGATTCAATTTATGATTCATAATTCAATTCATGATTCATAATTCATGATTCATGAATCATGATTCAATTCATGATTCATGATTCAATTCATGATTCGATTCATGATTGAATTTATGATTAATGATTCATGATTAATGATTCAATACATGATTCATGATTCAATTCATGATTCATGATTCATGATTCAATTCATGATTCATGATTCATCAATTCAATTCATGATTCATGATTCAATTCATGATTCATGATTCATGATTCAATTCATGATTAATGATTCATGATTCAATTCATGATTCATGATTCAATTCATGATTCATTATTCATGATTCAATTCATGATTAATTATTCATGATTCAATTCATGATTCAATTCATGATTCATGATTCATGATTCAATTTATGATTCATGATTCATGATTCATGATTCAATTCATGATTCATGATTCAATTCATGATTCGATTCATGATTCAATACATGATTCATGATTCGATTCATGATTCATGATTCAATTCATGATTCATGATTCATGATTCAATTCATGATTCTTGATTCAATTCATGATTCATGATTCATGATTCAATTCATGATTCATGATTCAATTCATTATTCGATTCATGATTCAATTCATGATTCATGATTCATGATTCAATTCATGATTCATGATTCATGCTTCATGATTCATGATTCAATTCATGATTCATGATTTAAGATTCATGATTCATGATTCATGATTTAAGATTCATGATTCATGATTCATGATTCAATTCATGATTCAATTCATGATTCGATTCCTGATTCTATTCATGATTCATGATTCGATTTATGATTCTTGATTCATGATTTGATTCATGATTCCTGATTCATGATTAAATTCATGATTCATGATTCAATTCATGATTAATGATTCAATTCATGATTCAATTCATGATTCATGATTCATGATTCAATTCATGATTCATTATTCATGATTCATGATTAAATTCATGATTCATGATTCAATTCATGATTCAATTCATGATTCATGATTCATGATTTAATTAATGATTCAATTCATGATTCAATCCATGATTCATGATTCAATCCATGATTCATGATTCAATCCATTAATCGATTCATGATTCAATTCATGATTCAATTCATGATTCATGATTCATGATTTAATTAATGATTCAATTCATGATTTAATTCATGATTCATGAATCAATTCATGATTCATAATTCATGATTCATGAATCAATTCATAATTCATGATTCATGATTCAATTCATGATCCGTGATTTAATTCATGATTCATGATTCATGATTCAATTCATGATTCATAATTCATGATGCATGATTTAATTCATGATTCAATTCATGATTCATTAATCATGATTCATGATTCAATTCATGATCCGTGATTTAATTCATGATTCATGATTCATGAATCAATTCATGATTCATAATTCATGATGCATGATTTAATTCATGATTCAATTCATGATTCATTAATCATGATTCATGATTTAATTCATGATTCATGATTCATGATTTATGATTCAATTCATGATTCAATTCATGATTCATGATTCAATTCATGATTCATGATTCATGATTCAATTCATGATTCATGATTCGATTCATGATTAATGATTCAATTCATGATTCAAGGTTCATGATTTATGATTCAATTCATGATTCTTGATTCATGATTCATGATTCAATTCATGATTCATGATTCAATTCATGATTCTTGATTCATGATTCAATTTATGATTCATGATTCATGATTCAATTCATGATTCTATTCATGATTCATGATTCAAGACTCAATTAATGATTCAATTCATGATTCATGATTCAATTTATGATTCATGATTCATGATTCATGATTCAATTTATGATTCATAATTCAATTCATGATTCATAATTCATGATTCATGATTCATGATTCAATTCATGATTCATGATTCATGATTCAATTTATGATTCATGATTCAATTCATGATTCGATTCATGATTGAATTTATGATTAATGATTCATGATTCATGATTCAATACATGATTCATGATTCAATTCATGATTCATGATTCATGATTCAATTCATGATTCATGATTCATCAATTCAATTCATGATTCATGATTCAATTCATGAGTCATGATTCATGATTCAATTCATGATTAATGATTCATGATTCAATTCATGATTCATGATTCAATTCATGATTCATGATTCATGATTCAATTCATGATTAATTATTCATGATTCAATTCATGATTCAATTCATGATTCATGATTCATGATTCAATTTATGATTCAGGATTCATGATTCATGATTCAATTCATGATTCATGATTCAATTCATGATTCGATTCATGATTCAATACATGATTCATGATTCGATTCATGATTCATGATTCAATTCATGATTCATGATTCATGATTCAATTCATGATTCATGATTCAATTCATGATTCATGATTCATGATTCATGATTCAATTCATGATTCATGATTCAATTCATTATTCGATTCATGATTCAATTCATGATTCATGATTCATGATTCAATTCATGATTCATGATTCATGCTTCATGATTCATGATTTAAGATTCATGATTCATGATTCATGATTTAAGATTCATGATTCATGATTCATGATTCAATTCATGATTCAATTCATGATTCGATTCCTGATTCTATTCATGATTCATGATTCGATTTATGATTCTTGATTCATGATTTGATTCATGATTCCTGATTCATGATTAAATTCATGATTCATGATTCAATTCATGATTAATGATTCAATTCATGATTCAATTCATGATTCATGATTCATGATTCAATTCATAATTCATTATTCATGATTCATGATTAAATTCATGATTCATTATACATGATTCATGATTCAATCCATGATTCATGATTCAATCCATGATTCATGATTCAATCCATTAATCGATTCATGATTCAATTCATGATTCAATTCATGATTCATGATTCATGATTTAATTAATGATTCAATTCATGATTTAATTCATGATTCATGATTCAATTCATGATTCATAATTCATGATTCATGAATCAATTCATAATTCATAATTCATGATTCATGATTCAATTCATGATCCGTGATTTAATTCATGATTCATGATTCATGATTCAATTCATGATTCATAATTCATGATGCATGATTTAATTCATGATTCAATTCATGATTCATTAATCATGATTCATGATTCAATTCATGATCCGTGATTTAATTCATGATTCATGATTCATGAATCAATTCATGATTCATAATTCATGATGCATGATTTAATTCATGATTCAATTCATGATTCATTAATCATGATTCATGATTCAATTCATGATTCATGATTCATGATTTATGATTCAATTCATGATTCAATTCATGATTCATGATTCAATTCATGATTCATGATTCAATTCATGATTCATGATTCGATTCATGATTCATGATTCAATTCATGATTCAAGATTCATGATTTATGATTCAATTCATGATTCATGATTCATGATTCATGATTCAATTCATGATTCATGATTCAATTCATGATTCTTGATTCATGATTCAATTTATGATTCATGATTCATGATTCAATTCATGATTCTATTCATGATTCATGATTCAAGACTCAATTAATGATTCAATTCATGATTCATGATTCAATTTATGATTCATGATTCATGATTCATGATTCAATTCATGATTAAATTTATGATTCATAATTCAATTCATGATTCATAATTCATGATTCATGATTCATGATTCAATTCATGATTCATGATTCATGATTCAATTTATGATTCATGATTCAATTCATGATTCGATTCATGATTGAATTTATGATTAATGATTCATGATTCATGATTCAATACATGATTCATGATTCAATTCATGATTCATGATTCATGATTCAATTCATGATTCATGATTCATCAATTCAATTCATGATTCATGATTCAATTCATGATTCATGATTCATGATTCAATTCATGATTAATGATTCATGATTCAATTCATGATTCATGATTCATGATTCAATTCATGATTAATTATTCATGATTCAATTCATGATTCAATTCATGATTCATGATTCATGATTCAATTTATGATTCAGGATTCATGATTCATGATTTAATTCATGATTCATTTCATGATTCATGATTCATGATTCATGATTCAATTCATGATTCATGATTCGATTCATGATTCATGATTCATGATTCATGATTCATGATTTAATTCATGATTCATGATTCATGATTAATGATTCAATTCATGATTCATGATTCAATTCATGATTCATAATTCATGATTCCTGATTCAATTCATGATTCATGATTCAATTCATAATTCATGATTCATGATTCATGATTCGATTCCTGATTCAATTCATGATTCAAATCCTGATTCAATTCATGATTCATGATTCGATTTATGAATCATGATTCATGATTCAAATCATGATTCATGATTCAAATCATGATTCATGATTTATGATTCATGATTCAATTCATGATTCATGGTTCATGATTCGATTCCTGATTCAATTCATAATTCAAATCCTGGTTTAATTCATGATTCATGATTCGATTTATGAATCATGATTCATGATTCAAATCATAATTCATGATTCATTATTTATGATTAAATTCATGATACAATTCATAATTCATGATTCATGATTCAATTCATGATTCATGATTCAATTCATGATTCATGATTCAATTCATGATTCATGATTCAATTCATGATTCATGATTCATGATTCAATTCATGATTCATTATTCATGATTCATGATTAAATTCATGATTCATTATTCATGATTCAATCCATGATTCATGATTCAATCCATTAATTGATTCATGATTCAATTCATGATTCAATTCATGATTCATAATTCATGATTCAATTCATAATTCAATTCATGATTCATTAATCATGATTCATGATTCAATTCATGCTTCATGATTCATGATTTATGATTCAATTCATGATTCATGATTCAATTCATGATTCATGATTTAATTCATGATTCATGATTCATGATTCAATTCATGATTCATGATTCGATTCATGATTCATGATTCATGATTCAATTAATGATTCATGATTCATGATTCAATTCACGATTCATGATTCATGATTCAAGATTCAATTCATGATTCAATTCATGATTCATGATTCATGATTCAATTTATGATTCATGATTCATGATTCATGATTCAATTCATGATTCAATTTATGATTCATGATTCAATTCATGATTAATAATTCATGATTCATGATTCAATTCATGATTCATGATTCATGATTCATTATTCAATTCATGATTCATGATTCAATTCATGATTCGATTCATGATTCAATTCATGATTAATGATTCATGATTCATGATTCAATACATGATTCATGATTCGATTCATGATTCATGATTCAATTCATGATTCATGATTCATGATTCAATTCATGATTCATGATTCAATTCATGATTCATGATTCAATTCATGATTCATGATTCGATTCATGATTCTTGATTCATGATTCATGATTCATGATTCATGATTCAATTTATGATTCATGATTCAATTCATGATTCATAATTCATGATTCATGATTCATGATTCAATTTATGATTCATGATTCATGATTCAATTTATGATTCATGATTCATGATTCATGATTCAATTCATGATTCATGATTCAAGATTCAATTCATGATTCAATTCATGATTCATGATTCATGATTCAATTTATGGTTCATGATTCATGATTCATGATTCAATTCATGATTCAATTTATGATTCATGATTCAATTCATGATTCATAATTCATGATTCATGATTCATGATTCATGATTGAATTCATGATTCATGATTGAATTCATGATTCGATTCATGATTCAATACATGATTCATGATTCGATTCATGATTCATGATTCAATTCATGATTCATGATTCATGATTCAATTCATGATTCATGATTCAATTCATGATTCATGATTCATGATTCATGATTCAATTCATGATTCATGATTCAATTCATGATTCAATTCATGATTCAATTCATGATTCATGATTCATGATTCAATTCATGATTCATGATTCATGCTTCATGATTCATGATTCAATTCATGATTCATGATTTAAGATTCATGATTCATGATTCATGATTCAATTCATGATTCAATTCATGATTCGATTCCTGATTCAATTCATGATTCATGATTCGATTTATGATTCTTGATTCATGATTAAAATCATGATTCCTGATTCATGATTAAATTCATGATTCATGATTCAATTCATGATTAATGATTCAATTCATGATTCAATTCATGATTCATGATTCATGATTCAATTCATGATTCATTATTCATGATTCATGATTAAATTCATGATTCATTAATCATGATTCATGATTCAATCCATGATTCATGATTCAATCCATTAATCGATTCATGATTCAATCCATGATTCATGATTCAATCCATTAATCGATTCATGATTCAATTCATGATTCAATTCATGATTCATGATTCATAATTTAATTAATGATTCAATTCATGATTCATGATTCATAATTTAATTAATGATTCAATTCATGATTTAATTCATGATTCATGATTCAATTCATGATTCATAATTCATGATTCATGAATCAATTCATGATTCATAATTCATGATTCATGATTCAATTCATGATCCGTGATTTAATTCATGATTCATGATTCATGATTCAATTCATGATTCAATTCATGATTCAATTCATGATTCATGATTCAATTCATGATTCATAATTCATGATTCATGAATCAATTCATGATTCATAATTCATGATTCATGATTCAATTCATGATTCAATTCATGATTCATTAATCATGATTCATGATTCAATTCATGATTCATGATTTATGATTCAATTCATGATTCAATTCATGATTCATGATTCAATTCATGATTCATGATTCATGATTCAATTCATGATTCATGATTCGATTCATGATTCATGATTCAATTCATGATTCAAAATTCATGATTTATGATTCAATTCATAGTTCATGATTCATGATTCATGATTCATGATTCAATTCATGATTCATGATTCAATTCATGATTCTTGATTCATGATTCAATTTATGATTCATGATTCATGATTCATGATTCAATTTATGATTCATGATTCATGATTCAATTCATGATTCTATTCATGATTCATGATTCAAGATTCAATTCATGATTCAATTCATGATTCATGATTCAATTTATGATTCATGATTCATGATTCATGATTCAATTCATGATTCAATTTATGATTCATGATTCAATTCATGATTCAATTCATGATTCATGATTCATGATTCAATTCATGATTCATGATTCAATTCATGATTCAATTCATGATTCATGATTCATGATTCAATTCATGATTCATGATTCAATTCATGATTCGATTCATGATTGAATTCATGATTAATGATTCATGATTCATGATTCAATACATGATTCATGATTCGATTCATGATTCATGATTCAATTCATGATTCATGATTCATGATTCAATTCATGATTCATGATTCAATTCATGATTCATGATTCATGATTCAATTCATGATTCATGATTCATGATTCAATTCATGATTCATGATTCATCAATTCAATTCATGATTCATGATTCAATTCATGATTCATGATTCATGATTCAATTTATGATTCAGGATTCATGATTCATGATTTAATTCATGATTCATTTTATGATTCATGTTTCATGATTCATGATTCAATTCATGATTCATGATTCGATTCATGATTCATGATTCATGATTCATGATTCATGATTTAATTCATGATTCATGATTCATGATTCATGATTCAATTCATGATTCATGATTCAATTCATGATTCATAATTCATGATTCCTGATTCAATTCATGATTCATGATTCAATTCATAATTCATGATTCATGATTCATGATTCGATTCCTGATTCAAATCCTGATTCAATACATGATTCATGATTCGATTTATGAATCATGATTCATGATTTAAATCATGATTCATGATTTATGATTCATGATTCAATTCATGATTCATGATTCATGATTCGATTCCTGATTCAATTCATGATTCAAATCCTGATTCAATTCATGATTCATGATTCAAATCATGATTCATGATTCATGATTTATGATTAAATTCATGATACAATTCATAATTCATGATTCATGATTCATTTCATGATTCATGATTCAATTCATGATTCATGATTCATGATTCTTGATTCATGATTAATGATTCAATTCATGATTCATGATTCAATTCATGATTCATAATTCATGATTCATGATTCAATTCATGATTCATGATTCAATTCATAATTCATGATTCATGATTCATGATTCGATTCCTGATTCAATTCATGATTCAAATCCTGATTCAATTCATGATTCATGATTCGATTTATGAATCATGATTCATGATTCAAATCATGATTCATGATTCATGATTCATGATTCAATTCATGATTCATGATTCATGATTCGATTCCTGATTCAATTCATGATTCAAATCCTAATTCAATTCATGATTCATGATTCGATTTATGAATCATGATTCATGATTCATGATTCAACTCATGATTCATGATTCAATTCATGATTCATGATTCAATTCATGATTCATGATTCATGATTTATGATTCAATTCATGATACAATTCATAATTCATGATTCATGATTCAATTCATGATTCATAATTCAATTCATGATTCATGATTTAATTAATGATTCATGATTCATAATTCATGATTCAATTAATGATTCATGATTCATGATTCATAATTCATGATTCATGATTCAATTCATGATTCATGATTCAAGATTCATGATTCATGATTCAATTCATGATTCATGATTCAATTCATAATTCGAATCCTGATTATATTCATGATTCATGATTCGATTCATGATTCATGATTCATGTCATGATGCGTGATTCATGATTCATGATTCAATTCATGATTCATGATTCATGATTCAATTCATGATTCATGATTCAATTCATGATTCATGATTTGATTCATGATTCATGATTTAAGTCATTATTCATGATTCATGATTAATGATTCAATTAATGATTCATGATTCAATTCATCATTCATGAATCAAGATTCATGATTCATGATTCAATTCATGATTCATGATTCAATTCATGATTCGAATCCTGATTCAATTCATGATTCATGATTCGATTTATGAATCATGATTCATGATTCATGTCATGATTCTTGATTCATGATTCATGATTCGAGTCATGATTTATGATTCATGATTTAATTCATGATTCATGATTCAATTCATGATTCGAATCCTGATTCAATTCATGATTCATGATTCGATTTATGATTCATGATTCATGATTCATGATTTGATTCATGATTCCTGATTCCTGATTTAATTCCTGATTCCTGATTCAATTCATGATTCATGATTCAATTCATGATTCATGATTCAATTCATGATTCATGATTCAAATTATGATTCAATTCATGATTCATTAATCATGATTCATGATTCAAATTATGATTCAATTCATGATTCATTAATCATGATTCATGATTCAATTCATGATTCATGATTCATGATTTATGATTCAATTCATGATTCAATTCATGATTCATGATTCAATTCATGATTTATGATTCATGATTTAATTCATGATTCATGATTCGACTCATGATTCATGATTCAATTCATGATTCAAGATTCATGATTCATGATTCAATTCATGATTCATGATTCATGATTCATGATTCAATTCATGATTCATGATTCAATTCATGATTCAATTCATGATTCTTGATTCATGATTCAATTTATGATTCATGATTCATGATTCAATTCATGATTCATGATTCATGATTCAATTCATGATTCTATTCATGATTCATGATTCAAGATTCAATTCATGATTCAATTCATGATTCATGATTCATGATTCAATTTATGATTCACGATTCATGATTCAAGATTCAATTCATGATTCAATTTATGATTCATGATTCAATTCATGATTCATAATTCATGATTCATGATTCATGATTCAATTCATGATTCGATTCATGATTGAATTCATGATTAATGATTCATGATTCATGATTCAATACATGATTCATGCTTCGATTCATGATTCATGATTCAATTCATGATTCATGATTCATGATTCAATTCATGATTCATGATTCAATTCATGATTCATGATTCATGATTCAATTAATGATTCATGATTCATCAATTCAATTCATGATTCATGATTCATGATTCAATTCATGATTCATGATTCATGATTCAATTTATGATTCAGGATTCATGATTCATGATTTAATTAATGATTCATTTCATGATTAATGATTAATGATTCATGATTCAATTCATGATTCATGATTCAATTCATGATTCATGATTCATGATTCATGATTCATGATTAATGATTCAATTCATGATTCATGATTCAATTCATGATTCATAATTCATGATTCATGATTCAATTCATGATTCATGATTCAATTCATAATTCATGATTCATGATTCATGATTCGATTCCTGATTCAATTCATGATTCAAATCCTGATTCAATTCATAATTCATGATTCGATTTATGAATCATGATTCATGATTCAAATCATGATTCATGATTCATGATTCATGATTCAATTCATGATTCATGATTCATGATTCGATTCCTGATTCAATTCATGATTCAAATCCTGATTCAATTCATGATTCATGATTCGATTTATGAATCATGATTCATGATTCAAATCATGATTCATGATTCATGATTCATGATTCAATTCATGATTCATGATTCAATTCATGATTCATGATTCAATTCATGATTCATGATTCATGATTTATGATTCAATTCATGATACAATTCATAATTCATGATTCATGATTCAATTCATGATTCATAATTCAATTCATGATTCATGATTTAATTAATGATTAATGATTCATAATTCATGATTCAATTAATGATTCATGATTCATGATTCATAATTCATGATTCATGATTCAATTCATGATTCATGATTCAAGATTCATGATTCATGATTCAATTCATGATTCATGATTCAATTCATAATTCGAATCCTGATTATATTCATGATTCATGATTCGATTCATGATTCATGATTCATGATTCATGTCATGATGCGTGATTCATGATTCATGATTCAATTCATGATTCATGATTCATGATTCAATTCATGATTCATGATTCAATTCATGATTCATGATTTGATTCATGATTCATGATTTAAGTCATTATTCATGATTCATGATTAATGATTCAATTAATGATTCATGATTCAATTCATCATTCATGAATCAAGATTCATGATTCATGATTCAATTCATGATTCATGATTCAATTCATGATTCGAATCCTGATTCAATTCATGATTCATGATTCGATTTATGAATCATGATTCATGATTCATGTCATGATTCTTGATTCATGATTCATGATTCGAGTCATGATTTATGATTCATGATTTAATTCATGATTCATGATTCAATTCATGATTCGAATCCTGATTCAATTCATGATTCATGATTCGATTTATGATTCATGATTCATGATTCATGATTTGATTCATGATTCCTGATTCCTGATTTAATTCCTGATTCCTGATTCAATTCATGATTCATGATTCAATTCATGATTCATGATTCAATTCATGATTCATGATTCATGATTCATGATTCAATTCATGATTCATGATTCAAGATTCATGATTCATGATTCAATTCATGATTCATGATTCAATTCATAATTCGAATCCTGATTAAATTCATGATTCATGATTCATGTCATGATGCGTGATTCATGATTCATGATTCAATTCATGATTCATGATTCAATTCATAATTCGAATCCTGATTAAATTCATGATTCATGATTCATGTCATGATGCGTGATTCATGATTCATGATTCAATTCATGATTCATGATTCATGATTCAATTCATGATTCATGATTCAATTTATGATTCATGATTCATGATTCATGATTCAATTCATGATTCAATTTATGATTCATGATTCAATTCATGATTCATAATTCATGATTCATGATTCAATTCATGATTCATGATTCATGATTCAATTCATGATTCATGATTCAATTCATGATTCAATTCATGATTCAATTCATGATTAATGATTCATGATTCATGATTCAATATATGATTTATGATTCGATTCATGATTCATGATTCAATTCATGATTCATAATTCATGATTCAATTCATGATTCATGATTCAATTCATGATTCATGATTCAAGATTCATGATTCATGATTCATAATTCATGATTCATGATTCAATTCATAATTCGAATCCTGATTAAATTCATGATTCATGATTCATGTCATGATGCGTGATTCATGATTCATGATTCAATTCATGATTCATGATTCATGATTCAATTCATGATTCATGATTCATGATTCAATTTATGATTCATGATTCAATTCATGATTCATAATTCATGATTCATGATTCAATTCATGATTCATGATTCAATTCATGATTCATTATTCAATTCATGATTCGATTCATGATTCAATTCATGATTAATGATTCATGATTCATGATTCAATACATGATTCATGATTCGATTCATGATTCATGATTCAATTCATGATTCATGATTCATGATTCAATTCATGATTCATGATTCAATTCATGATTCAATTTATGATTCATGATTCAATTCATGATTCATAATTCATGATTCATGATTCAATTCATGATTCATGATTCATGATTCATGATTCATGATTCAATTCATGATTCATGATTCAATTCATGATTCGATTCATGATTCAATTCATGATTAATGATTCATGATTCATGATTCAATACATGATTCATGATTCGATTCATGATTCATGATTCAATTCATGATTCATGATTCATGATTCAATTCATGATTCATGATTCAATTCATGATTCATGATTCATGATTCATGATTCAATTCATGATTCATGATTCAATTCATGATTCGATTCATGATTCAATTCATGCTTCATGATTCATGATTCAATTCATGATTCATGATTTAAGATTCATGATTCATGATTTAAGATTCATGATTCATGATTCATGATTCAATTCATGATTCAATTCATGATTCGATTCCTGATTCAATTCATGATTCATGATTCGATTTATGATTCTTGATTCATGATTTGATTCATGATTCCTGATTCATGATTAAATTCATGATTCATGATTCATGATTCAATTCATGATTAATGATTCAATTCATGATTCAATTCATGATTCATGATTCATGATTCAATTCATGATTCATTATTCATGATTCATGATTAAATTCATGATTCATTATTCATGATTCATGATTCAATCCATGATTCATGATTCAATTCATTAATCGATTCATGATTCAATTCATGATTCAATTCATGATTCATGATTCATGATTTAATTAATGATTCAAATCCTGATTCAATTCATGATTTATGATTCAATTCATGATTCATAATTCATGATTCATGAATCAATTCATGATTCATAATTCATGATTCATGATTCAATTCATGATCCGTGATTTAATTCATGATTCATGATTCATGATTCAATTCATGATTCAATTCATGATTCAATTCATGATTCATGATTCAATTCATGATTCATAATTCATGATTCATGAATCAATTCATGATTCATAATTCATGATTCATGATTCAATTCATGATTCAATTCATGATTCATTAATCATGATTCATGATTCAATTCATGATTCATGATTCATGATTTATGATTCAATTCATGATTCAATTCATGATTTATGATTCAATTCATGATTCATGATTCATGATTCAATTCATGATTCATGATTCGATTCATGATTCATGATTCAATTCATGATTCAAGATTCATGATTCATGATTCAATTCATGATTCATGATTCATGATTCATGATTCATGATTCAATTCATGATTCATGATTCAATTCATGATTCAATTCATGATTCAAGATTCATGATTCAATTTATGATTCATGATTCATTATTCATGATTCAATTCATGATTCATGATTCATGATTCAATTCATGATTCTATTCATGATTCATGATTTAAGATTCAATTCATGATTCAATTCATGATTCATGATTCATGATTCAATTTATGATTCATGATTCATGATTCATGATTCAATTCATGATTCAATTTATAATTCATGATTCAATTCATGATTCATAATTCATGATTCATGATTCATGATTCAATTCATGATTCATGATTTATGATTCAATTCATGATTCATGATTCAATTCATGATTCGATTCATGATTCAATTCATGATTAATGATTCATGATTCATGATTCAATACATGATTCATGATTCGATTCATGATTCATGATTCAATTCATGATTCATGATTCATGATTCAATTCATGATTCATGATTCAATTCATGATTCATGATTCATGATTCAATTAATGATTCATGATTCATCAATTCAATTCATGATTCATGATTCAATTCATGATTCATGATTCATGATTCAATTCATGATTAATGATTCATGATTCAATTCATGATTTAATTCATGATTCATGATTCATGATTCAATTTATGATTCAGGATTCATGATTCATGATTTAATTCATGATTCATTTCATGATTCATGATTCATGATTCAATTCATGATTCATGATTTAATTCATGATTCATGATTCATGATTAATGATTCAATTCATGATTCATGATTCAATTCATGATTCATAATTCATGATTCATGATTCAATTCATGATTCATGATTCAATTCATAATTCATGATTCATGATTCATGATTCGATTCCTGATTCAATTCATGATTCAAATCCTGATTCAATTCATGATTCATGATTCGATTTATGAATCATGATTCATGATTCAAATCATGATTCATGATTCAAATCATGATTCATGATTCATGATTCAATACATGATTAATGATTCGATTCATGATTCATGATTCAATTCATGATTCATGATTCATGATTCAATTCATGATTCATGATTTAATTCATGATTCATGATTCATGATTCATGATTCAATTCATGATTTATGATTCAATTCATGATTCGATTCATGATTCAATTCATGATTCATGATTCATGATTCAATTCATGATTCATGATTCATGCTTCATGATTCATGATTCAATTCATGATTCATGATTTAAGATTCATGATTCATGATTAATGATTTAAGATTCATGATTCATGATTCATGATTCAATTCATGATTCAATTCATGATTCGATTCCTGATTCAATTCATGATTCATGATTCGATTTATGATTCTTGATTCATGATTTGATTCATGATTCCTGATTCATGATTAAATTCATGATTCATGATTCATGATTCAATTCATGATTAATGATTCAATTCATGATTCAATTCATGATTCATGATTCATGATTCAATTCATGATTCATTATTCATGATTCATGATTACATTAATGATTCATTATTCATGATTCATGATTCAATCCATGATTCATGATTCAATTCATTAATCGATTCATGATTCAATTCATGATTCAATTCATGATTCATGATTCATGATTTAATTAATGATTCAATTCATGATTCAATTCATGATTCATGATTAAATTCATGATTCATAATTCATGATTCATGAATCAATTCATGATTCATGATTCAATTCATAATTCATGATTCATGATTCATGATTCGATTCCTGATTCATGATTCATGATTTAATTCATGATTCATGATTCATAATTAATGATTCAATTCATGATTCATGATTCAATTCATGATTCATAATTCATGATTCATGATTCAATTCATGATTCATGATTCAATTCATAATTCATGATTCATGATTCATGATTCGATTCCTGATTCAATTCATGATTCAAATCCTGATTCAATTCATGATTCATGATTCGATTTATGAATCATGATTCATGATTCAAATCATGATTCATGATTCATGATTCATGATTCAATTCATGATTCATGATTCATGATTCGATTCCTGATTCAATTCATGATTCAAATCCTGATTCAATTCATGATTCATGACTCGATTTATGAATCATGATTCATGATTCAAATCATGATTCATGATTCATGATTCATGATTCAATTCATGATTCATGATTCATTATTTATGATTAAATTCATGATACAATTCATAATTCATGATTCATGATTCAATTCATGATTCAATATTCAATTCATGATTCATGATTCAATTCATGATTCATGATTTATGATTCAATTCATGATACAATTCATAATTCATGATTCATGATTCAATTCATGATTCATTATTCAATTTATGATTCATGATTCAATTCATGATTCATGATTCATGATTTAATTCATTATTCATGATTCATGATTAATGATTCAATTAATGATTCATGATTCAATTCATCATTCATGATTCAAGATTCATGATTCATGATTCAATTCATGATTCATGATTCAATTCATGATTCGAATCCTGATTCAATTCATGATTTATGATTCGATTTATGAATCATGATTCATGATTCATGTCATGATTCTTGATTCATGATTCATGATTCGAGTCATGATTTATGATTCATGATTTAATTCATGATTCATTATTCAATTCATGATTCGAATCCTGATTCAATTCCTGATTCATGATTCGATTTATGATTCATGATTCATGATTTGATTCATGATTCCTGATTCCTTATTTAATTCCTGATTCCTGATTCAATTCATGATTCATGATTCAATTCATGATTCATGATTCACTTCATGATTCATGATTCAATTCATGATTCATGATTCATGATTTAATTCATGATTCATGATTCATAATTCATGATTCAATTAATGATTCATGATTTATGATTCATAATTCATGATTCATGATTCAATTCATGATTCATGATTCAAGATTCATGATTCATGATTCAATTCATGATTCATGATTCAATTCATAATTCGAATCCTGATTAAATTCATGATTCATGATTCATGTCATGATGCGTGATTCATGATTCATGATTCAATTCATGATTCATGATTCATGATTCAATTCATGATTCATGATTCATGATTGAATTTATGATTCATGATTCATGATTCATGATTCAATTCATGATTCAATTTATGATTCATGATTCAATACATGATTCATGATTCGATTCATGATTCATGATTCAATTCATGATTCATGGTTCAATTCATGATTCATGATTCAATTCATGATTCATGATTCATGATTCGATTCATGATTCAATTCATGATTCATGATTCAATTCATGATTCGATTCATGATTTAATTCATGATTCATGATTCATGATTCAATTCATGATTCATGATTCATGCTTCATGATTCATGATTCAATTCATGATTCATGATTTAAGATTCATGATTCATGATTCATGATTTAAGATTCATGATTCATGATTTGATTCATGATTCCTGATTCATGATTCAATTCATGATTCATGATTCATGATTCAATTCATGATTAATGATTCAGTTCATGATTCAATTCATGATTCATGATTCATGATTCAATTCATGATTCTATATTCATGATTCATGATTAAATTCATGATTCATTATTCATGATTCATGATTCAATTCATGATTCATAATTCATTTTTCATGAATCAATTCATGATTCATAATTCATGATTCATGATTCAATTCATGATTCATGATTTAATTATTGATTCAATTCATGATTCAATTCATGATTCATGATTCAATTCATGATTCATGATTCAATTCATGATTCATAATTCATGATTCATGAATCAATTCATGATTCATAATTCATGATTCATGATTCAATTCATGATTCAATTCATGATTCATTAATCATGATTCATGATTCAATTCATGATTCATAATTCATGATTTATGATTCAATTCATGATTCAATTCATGATTCATGATTCAATTCATGATTCATGATTCATGATTCAATTCATGATTCATGATTCAATTCATGATTCAATTCATGATTCTTGATTCATGATTCAATTTATGATTCATGATTCATGATTCATGATTCAATTCATGATTCATGATTCAATTCATGATTCTATTCATGATTCATGATTCAAGATTCAATTCATGATTCAATTCATGATTCATGATTCATGATTCAATTTATGATTCATGATTCATGATTCATGATTCAATTCACAATTCAATTTATGATTCATGATTCAATTCATGATTCATAATTCATGATTCATGATTCATGATTCAATTCATGATTCATGATTCATGATTCAATTCATGATTCATGATTCAATTCATGATTCGATTCATGATTGAATTCATGATTAATGATTCATGATTCATGATTCAATACATGATTCATGATTCGATTCATGATTCATGATTCAATTCATGATTCAAGATTCATGATTCATGATTCAATTCATGATTAATGATTCAGTTCATGATTCATGATTCAATTCATGATTCGATTCATGATTGAATTCATGATTAATGATTCATGATTCATGATTCAATACATGATTCATGATTCGATTCATGATTCATGATTCAATTCATGATTCATGATTCATGATTCAATTCATGATTCATGATTTAATTCATGATTCATGATTCATGATTCAAATAATGATTCATGATTCATCAATTCAATTCATGATTCATAATTCATGATTCATGATTCAATTCATGATCCGTGATTTAATTCATGATTCATGATTCATGATTCAATTCATGAATCAATTCATAATTCAATTCATGATTCATGATTCAATTCATGATTCATAATTCATGATTCATGAATCAATTCATGATTCATAATTCATGATTCATGATTCAATTCATGATTCAATTCATGATTCATTAATCATGATTCATGATTCAATTCATGATTCATGATTCATGATTTATGATTCAATTCATGATTCAATTCATGATTCATGATTCAATTCATGATTCATGATTCATGATTCAATTCATGATTCATGATTCAATTCATGATTCAATTCATGATTCTTGATTCATGATTCAATTTATGATTCATGATTCATGATTCATGATTCAATTCATGATTCAATTCATGATTCTATTCATGATTCATGATTCAAGATTCAATTCATGATTCAATTCATGATTCATGATTCAATTTATGATTCATGATTCATGATTCATGATTCAATTCACGATTCAATTTATGATTCATGATTCAATTCATGATTCATAATTCATGATTCATGATTCATGATTCAATTCATGATTCATGATTCATGATTCAATTCATGATTCATGATTCAATTCATGATTCGATTCATGATTGAATTCATGATTAATGATTCATGATTCATGATTCAATACATGATTCATGATTCGATTCATGATTCATGATTCAATTCATGATTCAAGATTCATGATTCATGATTCAATTCATGATTCATGATTCAATTCATGATTCATGATTCAATTCATGATTCAATTCATGATTCATGATTCAATTTATGATTCATGATTCATGATTCATGATTCATGATTCATGATTCAATTCATGATTCTATTCATGATTCATGATTCAAGATTCAATTCATGATTCAATTCATGATTCATGATTCATGATTCAATTTATGATTCATGATTCATGATTCATGATTCAATTCACGATTCAATTTATGATTCATGATTCAATTCATGATTCATAATTCATGATTCATGATTCATGATTCAATTCATGATTCATGATTCATGATTCAATTCATGATTCATGATTCAATTCATGATTCGATTCATGATTGAATTCATGATTAATGATTCATGATTCATGATTCAATACATGATTCATGATTCGATTCATGATTCATGATTCAATTCATGATTCATGATTCATGATTCAATTCATGATTCATGATTTAATTCATGATTCATGATTCATGATTCAATTAATGATTCATGATTCATCAATTCAATTCATGATTCATGATTCAATTCATGATTCATGATTCATGATTCAATTCATGATTAATGATTCATGATTCAATTCATGATTCAATTCATGATTCATGATTCATGATTCAATTTATGATTCAGGATTCATGATTCATGATTTAATTCATGATTCATTTCATGATTCATAATTCATGATTCATGATTCAATTCATGATTCATGATTCGATTCATGATTCATGATTCATGATTCATGATTCAATATTCATGATTTAATTCATGATTCATGATTCATGATTCAATTCATGATTCATGATTCAATTCATGATTCATAATTCATGATTCATGATTCAATTCATGATTCATGATTCAATTCATAATTCATTATTCATGATTCATGATTCGATTCCTGATTCAATTAATGATTCAAATCCTGATTCAATTCATGATTCATGATTCGATTTATGATTCATGATTCATGATTCGATTCCTGATTCAATTCATGATTCAAATCCTGATTTAATTCATGATTCATGATTTGATTTATGAATCATGATTCATGATTCAAATCATGATTCATGATTCATGATTCATGATTCAAATTATGATTCTTGATTCATGATTCAATTTATGATTCATGATTCATGATTCATGATTCAATTCATGATTCATGATTCAATTCATGATTCTATTCATGATTCATGATTCAAGATTCAATTCATGATTCAATTCATGATTCATGATTCATGATTCAATTTATGATTCATGATTCATGATTCATGATTCAATTCACGATTCAATTTATGATTCATGATTCAATTCATGATTCATAATTCATGATTCATGATTCATGATTCAATTCATGATTCATGATTCATGATTCAATTCATGATTCATGATTCACTTCATGATTCGATTCATGATTGAATTCATGATTAATGATTCATGATTCATGATTCAATACATGATTCATGATTCGATTCATGATTCATGATTCAATTCATGATTCATGATTCATGATTCAATTCATGATTCATGATTTAATTCATGATTCATGATTCATGATTCAATTAATGATTCATGATTCATCAATTCAATTCATGATTCATGATTCAATTCATGATTCATGATTCATGATTCAATTCATGATTAATGATTCATGATTCAATTCATGATTCAATTCATGATTCATGATTCAATTCATGATTCGATTCATGATTTAATTCATGATTCATGATTCATGATTCAATTCATGATTCATGATTCATGCTTCATGATTCATGATTCAATTCATGATTCATGATTTAAGATTCATGATTCATGATTCATGATTTAAGATTCATGATTCATGATTTGATTCATGATTCCTGATTCATGATTCAATTCATGATTCATGATTCATGATTCAATTCATGATTAATGATTCAGTTCATGATTCAATTCATGATTCATGATTCATGATTCAATTCATGATTCTATATTCATGATTCATGATTAAATTCATGATTCATTATTCATGATTCATGATTCAATCCATGATTCATGATTCAATTCATTAATCAATTCATGATTCAATTCATGATTCAATTCATGATTCATGATTTAATTATTGATTCAATTCATGATTCAATTCATGATTCATGATTCAATTCATGATTCATAATTCATTATTCATGAATCAATTCATGATTCATAATTCATGATTCATGATTCAATTCATGATCCGTGATTTAATTCATGATTCATGATTCATGATTCAATTCATGAATCAATTCATGATTCAATTCATGATTCATGATTCAATTCATGATTCATAATTCATGATTCATGAATCAATTCATGATTCATAATTCATGATTCATGATTCAATTCATGATTCAATTCATGATTCATTAATCATGATTCATGATTCAATTCATGATTCATGATTCATGATTTATGATTCAATTCATGATTCAATTCATGATTCATGATTCAATTCATGATTCATGATTCATGATTCAATTCATGATTCATGATTCAATTCATGATTCAATTCATGATTCTTGATTCATGATTCAATTTATGATTCATGATTCATGATTCATGATTCAATTCATGATTCATGATTCAATTCATGATTCTATTCATGATTCATGATTCAAGATTCAATTCATGATTCAATTCATGATTCATGATTCATGATTCAATTTATGATTCATGATTCATGATTCATGATTCAATTCACGATTCAATTTATGATTCATGATTCAATTCATGATTCATAATTCATGATTCATGATTCATGATTCAATTCATGATTCATGATTCATGATTCAATTCATGATTCATGATTCAATTCATGATTCGATTCATGATTGAATTCATGATTAATGATTCATGATTCATGATTCAATACATGATTCATGATTCGATTCATGATTCATGATTCAATTCATGATTCAAGATTCATGATTCATGATTCAATTCATGATTCATGATTCAATTCATGATTCATGATTAAATTCATGATTCATTATTCATGATTCATGATTCAATCCATGATTCATGATTCAATTCATTAATCAATTCATGATTCAATTCATGATTCAATTCATGATTCATGATTTAATTATTGATTCAATTCATGATTCAATTCATGATTCATGATTCAATTCATGATTCATAATTCATTATTCATGAATAAATTCATGATTCATAATTCATGATTCATGATTCAATTCATGATCCGTGATTTAATTCATGATTCATGATTCATGATTCAATTCATGAATCAATTCGTGATTCAATTCATGATTCATGATTCAATTCATGATTCATAATTCATGATTCATGAATCAATTCATGATTCATAATTCATGATTCATGATTCAATTCATGATTCAATTCATGATTCATTAATCATGATTCATGATTCAATTCATGATTCATGATTCATGATTTATGATTCAATTCATGATTCAATTCATGATTCATGATTCAATTCATGATTCATGATTCATGATTCAATTCATGATTCATGATTCAATTCATGATTCAATTCATGATTCTTGATTCATGATTCAATTTATGATTCATGATTCATGATTCATGATTCAATTCATGATTCATGATTCAATTCATGATTCTATTCATGATTCATGATTCAAGATTCAATTCATGATTCAATTCATGATTCATGATTCATGATTCAATTTATGATTCATGATTCATGATTCATGATTCAATTCACGATTCAATTTATGATTCATGATTCAATTCATGATTCATAATTCATGATTCATGATTCAATTCATGATTCATGATTCATGATTCAATTCATGATTCATGATTCAATTCATGATTCGATTCATGATTGAATTCATGATTAATGATTCATGATTCATGATTCAATACATGATTCATGATTCGATTCATGATTCATGATTCAATTCATGATTCAAGATTCATGATTCATGATTCAATTCATGATTCATGATTCAATTCATGATTCATGATTCAATTCATGATTCAATTCATGATTCTTGATTCATGATTCAATTTATGATTCATGATTCATGATTCATGATTCAATTCATGATTCATGATTCAATTCATGATTCTATTCATGATTCATGATTCAAGATTCAATTCATGATTCAATTCATGATTCATGATTCATGATTCAATTTATGATTCATGATTCATGATTCATGATTCAATTCACGATTCAATTTATGATTCATGATTCAATTCATGATTCATAATTCATGATTCATGATTCATGATTCAATTCATGATTCATGATTCATGATTCAATTCATGATTCATGATTCAATTCATGATTCGATTCATGATTGAATTCATGATTAATGATTCATGATTCATGATTCAATACATGATTCATGATTCGATTCATGATTCATGATTCAATTCATGATTCATGATTCATGATTCAATTCATGATTCATGATTTAATTCATGATTCATGATTCATGATTCAATTAATGATTCATGATTCATCAATTCAATTCATGATTCATGATTCAATTCATGATTCATAATTCATGATTCATGATTCAATTCATGATCCGTGATTTAATTCATGATTCATGATTCATGATTCAATTCATGAATCAATTCATGATTCAATTCATGATTCATGATTCAATTCATGATTCATAATTCATGATTCATGAATCAATTCATGATTCATAATTCATGATTCATGATTCAATTCATGATTCAATTCATGATTCATGATTCATGATTTATGATTCAATTCATGATTCATGATTCATGATTCAATTCATGATTAATGATTCAATTCATGATTCAATTCATGATTCTTGATTCATGATTCAATTTATGATTCATTATTCATGATTCATGATTCAATTCATGATTCATGATTCAATTCATGATTCTATTCATGATTCATGATTCAAGATTCAATTCATGATTCAATTCATGATTCATGATTCATGATTCAATTTATGATTCATGATTCATGATTCATGATTCAATTCACGATTCAATTTATGATTCATGATTCAATTCATGATTCATAATTCATGATTCATGATTCATGATTCAATTCATGATTCATGATTCATGATTCAATTCATGATTCATGATTCAATTCATGATTCGATTCATGATTGAATTCATGATTAATGATTCATGATTCATGATTCAATACATGATTCATGATTCGATTCATGATTCATGATTCAATTCATGATTCAAGATTCATGATTCATGATTCAATTCATGATTCATGATTCAATTCATGATTCATGATTCAATTCATGATTCAATTCATGATTCTTGATTCATGATTCAATTTATGATTCATGATTCATGATTCATGATTCAATTCATGATTCATGATTCAATTCATGATTCTATTCATGATTCATGATTCAAGATTCAATTCATGATTCAATTCATGATTCATGATTCATGATTCAATTTATGATTCATGATTCATGATTCATGATTCAATTCACGATTCAATTTATGATTCATGATTCAATTCATGATTCATAATTCATGATTCATGATTCATGATTCAATTCATGATTCATGATTCATGATTCAATTCATGATTCATGATTCAATTCATGATTCGATTCATGATTGAATTCATGATTAATGATTCATGATTCATGATTCAATACATGATTCATGATTCGATTCATGATTCATGATTCAATTCATGATTCATGATTCATGATTCAATTCATGATTCATGATTTAATTCATGATTCATGATTCATGATTCAATTAATGATTCATGATTCATCAATTCAATTCATGATTCATGATTTAATTCATGATTCATGATTCATGATTCAATTCATGATTAATGATTCATGATTCAATTCATGATTCAATTCATGATTCATGATTCATGATTCAATTTATGATTCAGGATTCATGATTCATGATTTAATTCGTGATTCATTTCATGATTCATAATTCATGATTCATGATTCAATTCATGATTCATGATTCGATTCATGATTCATGATTCATGATTCATGATTCAATATTCATGATTTAATTCATGATTCATGATTCATGATTCAATTCATGATTCATGATTCAATTCATGATTCATAATTCATGATTCATGATTCAATTCATGATTCATGATTCAATTCATAATTCATTATTCATGATTCATGATTCGATTCCTGATTCAATTAATGATTCAAATCCTGATTCAATTCATGATTCATGAATCGATTTATGATTCATGATTCATGATTCGATTCCTGATTCAATTCATGATTCAAATCCTGATTTAATTCATGATTCATGATTTGATTTATGAATCATGATTCATGATTCAAATCATGATTCATGATTCATGATTCATGATTCAATTCATGATTCTTGATTCATGATTTATGATTAAATTCATGATACAATTCATAATTCATGATTCATGATTCAATTCATGATTCATGATTCAATTCATGATGCATGATTCATGATTTATGATTCAATTCATGATACAATTCATCATTCATGATTCATGATTCAATTCATGATTCATGATTCAATTCATGATTCATGATTTAATTCATGATTCATGATTCAATTCATGATTCATGATTCATGATTTAATTCATGAGTCATGATTCATAATTCATGATTCATGATTTAATTCATGATTCATGATTCAAGATTCATGATTCATGATTCATTTCATGATTCATGATTCAATTCATAATTCGAATCCTGATTAAATTCATGATTCATGATTCGATTCATGTCATGATGCGTGATTCATGATTCATGATTCAATTCATGATTCATGATTCATGATTCAATTCATGATTCATGATTCAATTCATGATTCATGATTTGATTCATGATTCATGATTTAATTCATTATTCATGATTCATGATTAATGATTCAATTAATGATTCATGATTCAATTCATCATTCATGATTCAAGATTCATGATTCAATTCATGATTCATGATTCAATTCATGATTCGAATCCTGATTCAATTCATGATTCATGATTCGATTTATAAATAATGATTCATGATTCATGTCATGATTCTTGATTCATGATTCATGATTCGAGTCATGATTTATGATTCATGATTTAATTCATGATTCATGATTCAATTCATGATTCGAATCCTGATTCAATTCATGATTCATGATTCGATTTATGATTCATGATTCATGATTCATGATTGGATTCATGATTCCTGATTCCTGATTCAATTCATGATTCATGATTTATGATTCAATTCATGATTTATGATTCGATTCATGATTCTTGATTCATGATTCATGATTCAATTCATGATTCATGATTCATGATTCAATTCATGATTCAGGATTCGATTCATGATTTAATTCATGATTCATGATTTAATTCATGATTCATGATTCGATTCATGATTCATGATTCAATTCATGATTTATGATTCATGATTCATGATTCAATTCATGATTCATTATTCATGATTCATGATTAAATTCATGATTCATGATTCATGCTTCAATTTATGATTCATGATTCATGATTCATGATTCAATTCATGATTCATGATTTATGATTCAATTCATGATTCATTATTCATGATTCATGATTAAATTCATGATTTATGATTCATGATTCAATTTATGATTTATTATTCATATTTCATGATTAAATTCATGATTCATGATTCATGATTCATGATTCAATTCATGATTCATGATTCAATTCATTAATCGATTCATGATTCATGATTCATGATTCATGATTCAATTCATGATTCATGATTCAATTCATTAATCGATTCATGATTCAATTCATGATTCAATTCATGATCCATGATTCAATTCATAATTCATGATTCATGATTCAATTCATGATTCAATTCATGATTCAATTCATGATTCATGATTCATGATTCAATTCATGATTCATAATTCATGATTCATGAATCAATTCATGATTCATAATTCATGATTCATGATTCAATTCATGATTCAATTCATGATTCATGATAGAATTCATGATTCATGATTCATGATTTATGATTCAATTCATGATTCAATTCATGATTCATGATTCATGATTCAATTCATTATTTATGATTCGATTCATGATTCATGATTCAATTCATGATTCATGATTTATGATTCATGATTTATGATTCAATTCATGATTCATGATTCATGATTCATGATTCATGATTCAATTCATGATTCATGATTCATGATTCAATTCATGATTCAATTCATGATTCTTGTTTCATGATTCAATTTATGATTCATGATTCATGATTCAATTTATGATTCATAATTCATGATTCAATTCATGATTCAATTCATGATTCATGATTTAAGATTCAATTCATGATTCAATTCATGATTTATGATTCATGATTCAATTCATGATTCAATTTATGATTCATGATTCAATTCATGATTCATAATTCATGATTCATGATTCATAATTAAATTCATGATTCATGATTCATGATTCATGATTCAATTCATGATTCATGATTCAATTCGTGATTCGATTCATGATTCAATTCATGATTCATGATTCATGATTCAATACATGATTCATGATTCGATTCATGATTCATGATTCAATTCATGATTCATGATTCATGATTCATGATTCAATTCATGATTCATGATTGAATTCATGATTCGTTTCATGATTCAATTTATAATTCATGATTCATGATTCAATACATGATTCATGATTGAATTCATGATTCGTTTCATGATTCAATTTATAATTCATGATTCATGATTCAATGCATGATTCATGATTCATGATTCAATTCATGATTCATGATTCATCAATTCAATTCATGATTCATGATTCAATTCATGATTCATGATTCATGATTCAATTCATGATTCAATTTATGATTCATTATTCATGATTCAATTCATGATTCAATTCATGATTCATGATTCATGATTCAATTCATGATTCAATTCATGATTCATGATTCAATTTATGATTCATGATTCATGATTTATGATTCAATTTATGATTCATGATTCAAGATTTATGATTCAATTCATGATTTATGATTCATGATTCAATTCATGATTAATGATTCAATTCATGATTCATGATTCAATTTATGATTCATGATTCATGATTCATGATTCAATTCATGATTCAATTCATGATTAATGATTCATAATTCAATTTATGATTCATGATTCAATTCATATTTCAATTAATAATTCATGATTCAATTCATGATTCATGATTCAATTCATGATTCATGATTCGATTCATGATTCATGATTCAATTCATGATTCATGATTCATGATTCATGATTCATGATTCATGATTCAATTCATGATTCATGATTCATGACTCAATTCATGATTCAATTCATGATACATGATTCATGATTCAATTTATGATTCATGATTCATGATTCATGATTCAATTAATGATTCAATTCATGATTCATGATTCAATTCATGATTCAATTAATGATTCATGATTTATGATTCAATTTATGATTCATGATTCATGATTCATGATTCAATTTATGATTCGTGATTCAATGCATGATTCATGATTCATGATTCAATTCATGATTCATGATTCATCAATTCAATTCATGATTCATGATTCAATTCATGATTCATGATTCATGATTCAATTCATGATTCAATTTATGATTCATTATTCATGATTCAATTCATGATTTATGATTCATGATTCAATTCATGATTCATGATTCAATTTATGATTCATGATTCATGATTTATGATTCAATTTATGATGCATGATTCAAGATTTATGATTTAATTCATGATTTATGATTCATGATTCAATTCATGATTAATGATTAAATTCATGATTCAATTCATGATTCATGATTCATGATTCAATTTATGATTCATGATTCATGATTCATGATTCAATTCATGATTCAATTCATGATTCAATTCATGATTAATGATTCATGATTCAATTTATGATTCATGATTCATGATTCAATTCATATTTCAATTAATAATTCATGATTCAAGATTTATGATTCAATTCATGATTTATGATTCATGATTCAATTCATGATTAATGATTCAATTCATGATTCAATTCATGATTCATGATTCATGATTCATGATTCATGATTCAATTTATGATTCATGATTCATGATTCAATTCATGATTCAATTCATGATTCAATTCATGATTAATGATTCATAATTCAATTTATGATTCATGATTCATGATTCAATTCATATTTCAATTAATAATTCATGATTCAATTCATGATTCATGATTCAATTCATGATTCATGATTCGATTCATGATTCATGATTCAATTCATGATTCATGATTCATGATTCAATTCATGATTCATGATTCATGATTCATGATTCAATTCATGATTCATGATTCATGACTCAATTCATGATTCAATTCATGATACATGATTCATGATTCAATTTATGATTCATGATTCATGATTCATGATTCAATTAATGATTCAATTCATGATTCATGATTCAATTCATGATTCAATTAATGATTCATGATTTATGATTCAATTTATGATTCATGATTCATGATTCATGATTCAATTTATGATTCGTGATTCAATGCATGATTCATGATTCATGATTCAATTCATGATTCACGATTCATCAATTCAATTCATGATTCATGATTCAATTCATGATTCATGATTCATGATTCAATTCATGATTCAATTTATGATTCATTATTCATGATTCAATTCATGATTTATGATTCATGATTCAATTCATGATTCATGATTCAATTTATGATTCATTATTCATGATTCAATTCATGATTTATGATTCATGATTCAATTCATGATTCATGATTCAATTTATGATTCATGATTCAATTTATGATGCATGATTCAAGATTTATGATTCAATTCATGATTTATGATTCATGATTCAATTCATGATTAATGATTAAATTCATGATTCAATTCATGATTCATGATTCATGATTCATGATTCAATTTATGATTCATGATTCATGATTCATGATTCAATTCATGATTCAATTCATGATTCAATTCATGATTAATGATTCATGATTTAATTTATGATTCATGATTCATGATTCAATTCATATTTCAATTAATAATTCATGATTCAATTCATGATTCATGATTCAATTCATGATTCATGATTCGATTCATGATTCATGATTCAATTCATGATTCATGATTCATGATTCAATTCATGATTCATGATTCATGATTCATGATTCATGATTCAATTCATGATTCATGATTCATGACTCAATTCATGATTCAATTCATGATACATGATTCATGATTCAATTTATGATTCATGATTCATGATTCATGATTCAATTAATGATTCAATTCATGATTCATGATTCAATTCACGATTCAATTAATGATTCATGATTTATGATTCAATTTATGATTCATGATTCATGATTCATGATTCAATTTATGATTCATGATTCATGATTCAATTCATGATTCATAATTCATGATTCATGATTCATGATTCAATTCATGATTCATGATTCATAATTCATGATTCATGATTCAATTCATGATTCATGATTCATATAATGATTCGATTCCTGATTCAATTCATTATTCATGATTCGATTTATGATTCATGATTCCTGATTAATGATTCAATTCATGATTTATGATTCATGATTCAATTCATGATTCATGATTCGATTCATGATTCTTGATTCATGATTCATGATTCAATTCATGATTCATGATTCATGAATCATGATTAAATTCATGATTCATGATTCGATTCATGATTTAATTCATGATTCATGATTTATGATTCAATTCATGATTCATGATTCAATTCATGATTCGATTCATGATTCAATTCATGATTAATGATTCATGATTCATGATTCAATACATGATTCATGATTCGATTCATGATTCAATTCATGATTCATGATTCATGATTCAATTCATGATTCATGATTCAATTCATGATTCATGATTCATGATTCAATTAATGATTCATGATTCATCAATTCAATTCATGATTCATGATTCAATTCATGATTCATGATTCATGATTCAATTCATGATTAATGATTCATGATTCAATTCATGATTTAATTCATGATTCATGATTCATGATTCAATTTATGATTCAGGATTCATGATTCATGATTTAATTCATGATTCATTTCATGATTCATGATTCATGATTCAATTCATGATTCATGATTTGATTCATGACTCATGATTCATGATTTAATTCATGATTCATGATTAATGATTCAATTCATGATTCATGATTCAATTCATGATTCATAATTCATGATTCATGATTCAATTCATGATTCATGATTCAATTCATAATTCATGATTCATGATTCATGATTCGATTCCTGATTCAATTCATGATTCAAATCCTGATTCAATTCATGATTCATGATTCGATTTATGAATCATGATTCATGATTCAAATCATGATTCATGATTCAAATCATGATTCATGATTCATGATTCAATACATGATTCATGATTCGATTCATGATTCATGATTCAATTCATGATTCATGATTTAATTCATGATTCATGATTCATGATTCAATTCATGATTTATGATTCAATTCATGATTCGATTCATGATTCAATTCATGATTCATGATTCATGATTCAATTCATGATTCATGATTCATGCTTCATGATTCATGATTCAATTCATGATTCATGATTTAAGATTCATGATTCATGATTAATGATTTAAGATTCATGATTCATGATTCATGATTCAATTCATGATTCAATTCATGATTCGATTCCTGATTCAATTCATGATTCATGATTCATGATTCAATTCATGATTCAATTCATGATTCGATTCCTGATTCAATTCATGATTCATGATTCGATTTATGATTCTTGATTCATGATTTGATTCATGATTCCTGATTCATGATTAAATTCATGATTCATGATTCATGATTCAATTCATGATTAATGATTCAATTCATGATTCAATTCATGATTCATGATTCATGATTCAATTCATGATTCATTATTCATGATTCATGATTAAATTCATGATTCATTATTCATGATTCATGATTCAATCCATGATTCATGATTCAATTCATTAATCGATTCATGATTCAATTCATGATTCAATTCATGATTCATGATTCATGATTTAATTAATGATTCAATTCATGATTCAATTCATGATTCAATTCATGATTCATAATTCATGATTCATGAATCAATTCATGATTCATGATTCAATTCATAATTCATGATTCATGATTCATGATTCGATTCCTGATTCATGATTCATGATTCATGATTCAATTCATGATTCATGATTCAATTCATGATTCATGATTCATGATTCAATTCATGATTCATGATTCGATTCATGATTCATGATTCAATTCATGATTCAAGATTCATGATTCATGATTCAATTTATGATTCATGATTCATGATTCATGATTCATGATTCATGATTCATGATTCAATTCATGATTCATGATTCAATTCATGATTCAATTCATGATTCAAGATTCATGATTCAATTTATGATTCATGATTCATGATTCATGATTCAATTCATGATTCATGATTCATGATTCAATTCATGATTCTATTCATGATTCATGATTCAAGATTCAATTCATGATTCAATTCATGATTCATGATTCATGATTCAATTTATGATTCATGATTCATGATTCAATTCATGATTCAATTTATGATTCATGATTCAATTCATGATTCATAATTCATGATTCATGATTCATGATTCAATTCATGATTCATGATTTATGATTCAATTCATGATTCATGATTCAATTCATGATTCATGATTCAATTCATGATTCGATTCATGATTCAATTCATGATTAATGATTCATGATTCATGATTCAATACATGATTCATGATTCGATTCATGATTCATGATTCAATTCATGATTCATGATTCATGATTCAATTCATGATTCATGATTCAATTCATGATTCTTGATTCATGATTCAATTAATGATTCATGATTCATCAATTCAATTCATGATTCATGATTCAATTCATGATTCATGATTCATGATTCAATTCATGATTAATGATTCATGATTCAATTCATGATTTAATTCATGATTCATGATTAATGATTCAATTTATGATTCAGGATTCATGATTCATGTTTTAATTCATGATTCATTTCATGATTCATGTTTTAATTCATGATTCATTTCATGATTCATGATTCATGATTCATGATTCAATTCATAATTCATGATTCATGATTCATGATTCATGATTCATGATTCATGATTTAATTCATGATTCATGATTCATGATTAATGATTCAATTCATGATTCATGATTCAATTCATGATTCATAATTCATGATTCATGATTCAATTCATGATTCATGATTTAATTCATAATTCATGATTCATGATTCATGATTCGATTCCTGATTCAATTCATGATTCAAATCCTGATTCAATTCATGATTCATGATTCGATTTATGAATCATGATTCATGATTCAAATCATGATTCATGATTCATGATTCATGATTCAATTCATGATTCATGATTCATGATTCGATTCCTGATTCAATTCATGATTCAAATCCTGATTCAATTCATGATTCATGACTCGATTTATGAATCATGATTCATGATTCAAATCATGATTCATGATTCATGATTCATGATTCAATTCATGATTCATGATTCATTATTTATGATTAAATTCATGATACAATTCATAATTCATGATTCATGATTCAATTCATGATTCAATATTCAATTCATGATTCATGATTCAATTCATGATTCATGATTTATGATTCAATTCATGATACAATTCATAATTCATGATTCATGATTCAATTCATGATTCATTATTCAATTTATGATTCATGATTCAATTCATGATTCATGATTCATGATTTAATTCATTATTCATGATTCATGATTAATGATTCAATTAATGATTCATGATTCAATTCATCATTCATGATTCAAGATTCATGATTCATGATTCAATTCATGATTCATGATTCAATTCATGATTCGAATCCTGATTCAATTCATGATTTATGATTCGATTTATGAATCATGATTCATGATTCATGTCATGATTCTTGATTCATGATTCATGATTCGAGTCATGATTTATGATTCATGATTTAATTCATGATTCATTATTCAATTCATGATTCGAATCCTGATTCAATTCCTGATTCATGATTCGATTTATGATTCATGATTCATGATTCATGATTTGATTCATGATTCCTGATTCCTTATTCAATTCCTGATTCCTGATTCAATTCATGATTCATGATTCAATTCATGATTCATGATTCACTTCATGATTCATGATTCAATTCATGATTCATGATTCATGATTTAATTCATGATTCATGATTCATAATTCATGATTCAATTAATGATTCATGATTTATGATTCATAATTCATGATTCATGATTCAATTCATGATTCATGATTCAAGATTCATGATTCATGTTTCAATCCATGATTCATGATTCAATTCATTAATCGATTCATGATTCAATTCATGATTCAATTCATGATTCATGATTCATGATTTAATTAATGATTCAATTCATGATTCAATTCATGATTCAATTCATGATTCATAATTCATGATTCATGAATCAATTCATGATTCATGATTCAATTCATAATTCATGATTCATGATTCATGATTCGATTCCTGATTCATGATTCATGATTCATGATTCAATTCATGATTCATGATTCAATTCATGATTCATGATTCATGATTCAATTCATGATTCATGATTCGATTCATGATTCATGATTCAATTCATGATTCAAGATTCATGATTCATGATTCAATTTATGATTCATGATTCATGATTCATGATTCATGATTCAATTCATGATTCATGATTCAATTCATGATTCAATTCATGATTCAAGATTCATGATTCAATTTATGATTCATGATTCATGATTCATGATTCAATTCATGATTCATGATTCATGATTCAATTCATGATTCTATTCATGATTCATGATTCAAGATTCAATTCATGATTCAATTCATGATTCATGATTCATGATTCAATTTATGATTCATGATTCATGATTCAATTCATGATTCAATTTATGATTCATGATTCAATTCATGATTCATAATTCATGATTAATGATTCATGATTCAATTCATGATTCATGATTTATGATTCAATTCATGATTCATGATTCAATTCATGATTCATGATTCAATTCATGATTCGATTCATGATTCAATTCATGATTAATGATTCATGATTCATGATTCAATACATGATTCATGATTCGATTCATGATTCATGATTCAATTCATGATTCATGATTCATGATTCAATTCATGATTCATGATTCAATTCATGATTCTTGATTCATGATTCAATTAATGATTCATGATTCATCAATTCAATTCATGATTCATGATTCAATTCATGATTCATGATTCATGATTCAATTCATGATTAATGATTCATGATTCAATTCATGATTTAATTCATGATTCATGATTAATGATTCAATTTATGATTCAGGATTCATGATTCATGATTTAATTCATGATTCATTTCATGATTCATGATTCATGATTCATGATTCAATTCATAATTCATGATTCATGATTCATGATTCATGATTCATGATTCATGATTTAATTCATGATTCATGATTCATGATTAATGATTCAATTCATGATTCATGATTCAATTCATGATTCATAATTCATGATTCATGATTCAATTCATGATTCATGATTTAATTCATAATTCATGATTCATGATTCATGATTCGATTCCTGATTCAATTCATGATTCAAATCCTGATTCAATTCATGATTCATGATTCGATTTATGAATCATGATTCATGATTCAAATCATGATTCATGATTCATGATTCATGATTCAATTCATGATTCATGATTCATGATTCGATTCCTGATTCAATTCATGATTCAAATCCTGATTCAATTCATGATTCATGACTCGATTTATGAATCATGATTCATGATTCAAATCATGATTCATGATTCATGATTCATGATTCAATTCATGATTCATGATTCATTATTTATGATTAAATTCATGATACAATTCATAATTCATGATTCATGATTCAATTCATGATTCAATATTCAATTCATGATTCATGATTCAATTCATGATTCATGATTTATGATTCAATTCATGATACAATTCATAATTCATGATTCATGATTCAATTCATGATTCATTATTCAATTTATGATTCATGATTCAATTCATGATTCATGATTCATGATTTAATTCATTATTCATGATTCATGATTAATGATTCAATTAATGATTCATGATTCAATTCATCATTCATGATTCAAGATTCATGATTCATGATTCAATTCATGATTCATGATTCAATTCATGATTCGAATCCTGATTCAATTCATGATTTATGATTCGATTTATGAATCATGATTCATGATTCATGTCATGATTCTTGATTCATGATTCATGATTCGAGTCATGATTTATGATTCATGATTTAATTCATGATTCATTATTCAATTCATGATTCGAATCCTGATTCAATTCCTGATTCATGATTCGATTTATGATTCATGATTCATGATTCATGATTTGATTCATGATTCCTGATTCCTTATTCAATTCCTGATTCCTGATTCAATTCATGATTCATGATTCAATTCATGATTCATGATTCACTTCATGATTCATGATTCAATTCATGATTCATGATTCATGATTTAATTCATGATTCATGATTCATAATTCATGATTCAATTAATGATTCATGATTTATGATTCATAATTCATGATTCATGATTCAATTCATGATTCATGATTCAAGATTCATGATTCATGTTTCAATTCATGATTCATGATTCAATTCATAATTCGAATCCTGATTAAATTCATGATTCATGATTCATGTCATGATGCGTGATTCATGATTCATGATTCAATTCATGATTCATGATTCATGATTCAATTCATGATTCATGATTCATGATTGAATTTATGATTCATGATTCATGATTCATGATTCAATTCATGATTCAATTTATGATTCATGATTCAATTCATGATTCATAATTCATGATTCATGATTCAATTCATGATTCATGATTCATGATTCATGATTCATGATTCAATTCATGATTCATGATTCAATTCATGATTCGATTCATGATTCAATTCATGAATAATGATTCATGATACATGATTCAATACATGATTCATGATTCGATTCATGATTCATGATTCAATTCATGATTCATGGTTCAATTCATGATTCATGATTCAATTCATGATTCATGATTCATGATTCATGATTCAATTCATGATTCATGATTCAATTCATGATTCGATTCATGATTTAATTCATGATTCATGATTCAATTCATGATTCATGATTTAAGATTCATGATTCATGATTCATGATTTAAGATTCATGATTCATGATTTGATTCATGATTCCTGATTCATGATTCAATTCATGATTCATGATTCATGATTCAATTCATGATTAATGATTCAGTTCATGATTCAATTCATGATTCATGATTCATGATTCAATTCATGATTCTATATTCATGATTCATGATTAAATTCATGATTCATTATTCATGATTCATGATTCAATCCATGATTCATGATTCAATTCATTAATCAATTCATGATTCAATTCATGATTCAATTCATGATTCATGATTTAATTATTGATTCAATTCATGATTCAATTCATGATTCATGATTCAATTCATGATTCATAATTCATTATTCATGAATCAATTCATGATTCATAATTCATGATTCATGATTCAATTCATGATCCGTGATTTAATTCATGATTCATGATTCATGATTCAATTCATGAATCAATTCATGATTCATGATTCAATTCATGATTCATAATTCATGATTCATGATTCATGATTAAATTCATGATTCATGATTCATGATTCATGATTCAATTCATGATTCATGATTCAATTCGTGATTCGATTCATGATTCAATTCATGATTCATGATTCATGATTCAATACATGATTCATGATTCGATTCATGATTCATGATTCAATTCATGATTCATGATTCATGATTCATGATTCAATTCATGATTCATGATTGAATTCATGATTCGTTTCATGATTCAATTTATAATTCATGATTCATGATTCAATACATGATTCATGATTCGATTCATGATTCATGATTCAATTCATGATTCGTGATTCAATGCATGATTCATGATTCATGATTCAATTCATGATTCATGATTCATCAATTCAATTCATGATTCATGATTCAATTCATGATTCATGATTCATGATTCAATTCATGATTCAATTTATGATTCATTATTCATGATTCAATTCATGATTCAATTCATGATTCATGATTCATGATTCAATTCATGATTCAATTCATGATTCATGATTCAATTTATGATTCATGATTCATGATTTATGATTCAATTTATGATTCATGATTCAAGATTTATGATTCAATTCATGATTTATGATTCATGATTCAATTCATGATTAATGATTCAATTCATGATTCAATTCATGATTCATGATTCATGATTCATAATTCAATTCATGATTCAATTCATGATTAATGATTCATAATTCAATTTATGATTCATGATTCATGATTCAATTCATATTTCAATTAATAATTCATGATTCAATTCATGATTCATGATTCAATTCATGATTCATGATTCGATTCATGATTCATGATTCAATTCATGATTCATGATTCATGATTCAATTCATGATTCATGATTCAATTCATGATTCATAATTCATGATTCATGATTCAATTCATGATTCATGATTCAATTCATAATTCATGATTCATGATTCATGATTCGATTCCTGATTCAATTCATGATTCAAATCCTGATTCAATTCATGATTCATGATTCGATTTATGAATCATGATTCATGATTCAAATCATGATTCATGATTCAAATCATGATTCATGATTCATGATTCAATACATGATTCATGATTCGATTCATGATTCATGATTCAATTCATGATTCATGATTTAATTCATGATTCATGATTCATGATTCAATTCATGATTTATGATTCAATTCATGATTCGATTCATGATTCAATTCATGATTCATGATTCATGATTCAATTCATGATTCATGATTCATGCTTCATGATTCATGATTCAATTCATGATTCATGATTTAAGATTCATGATTCATGATTAATGATTTAAGATTCATGATTCATGATTCATGATTCAATTCATGATTCAATTCATGATTCGATTCCTGATTCAATTCATGATTCATGATTCATGATTCAATTCATGATTCAATTCATGATTCGATTCCTGATTCAATTCATGATTCATGATTCGATTTATGATTCTTGATTCATGATTTGATTCATGATTCCTGATTCATGATTAAATTCATGATTCATGATTCATGATTCAATTCATGATTAATGATTCAATTCATGATTCAATTCATGATTCATGATTCATGATTCAATTCATGATTCATTATTCATGATTCATGATTAAATTCATGATTCATTATTCATGATTCATGATTCAATCCATGATTCATGATTCAATTCATTAATCGATTCATGATTCAATTCATGATTCAATTCATGATTCATGATTCATGATTTAATTAATGATTCAATTCATGATTCAATTCATGATTCAATTCATGATTCATAATTCATGATTCATGAATCAATTCATGATTCATGATTCAATTCATAATTCATGATTCATGATTCATGATTCGATTCCTGATTCATGATTCATGATTCATGATTCAATTCATGATTCATGATTCAATTCATGATTCATGATTCATGATTCAATTCATGATTCATGATTCGATTCATGATTCATGATTCAATTCATGATTCAAGATTCATGATTCATGATTCAATTTATGATTCATGATTCATGATTCATGATTCATGATTCATGATTCATGATTCAATTCATGATTCATGATTCAATTCATGATTCAATTCATGATTCAAGATTCATGATTCAATTTATGATTCATGATTCATGATTCATGATTCAATTCATGATTCATGATTCATGATTCAATTCATGATTCTATTCATGATTCATGATTCAAGATTCAATTCATGATTCAATTCATGATTCATGATTCATGATTCAATTTATGATTCATGATTCATGATTCAATTCATGATTCAATTTATGATTCATGATTCAATTCATGATTCATAATTCATGATTCATGATTCATGATTCAATTCATGATTCATGATTTATGATTCAATTCATGATTCATGATTCAATTCATGATTCATGATTCAATTCATGATTCGATTCATGATTCAATTCATGATTAATGATTCATGATTCATGATTCAATACATGATTCATGATTCGATTCATGATTCATGATTCAATTCATGATTCATGATTCATGATTCAATTCATGATTCATGATTCAATTCATGATTCTTGATTCATGATTCAATTAATGATTCATGATTCATCAATTCAATTCATGATTCATGATTCAATTCATGATTCATGATTCATGATTCAATTCATGATTAATGATTCATGATTCAATTCATGATTTAATTCATGATTCATGATTAATGATTCAATTTATGATTCAGGATTCATGATTCATGATTTAATTCATGATTCATTTCATGATTCATGATTCATGATTCATGATTCAATTCATAATTCATGATTCATGATTCATGATTCATGATTCATGATTCATGATTTAATTCATGATTCATGATTCATGATTAATGATTCAATTCATGATTCATGATTCAATTCATGATTCATAATTCATGATTCATGATTCAATTCATGATTCATGATTTAATTCATAATTCATGATTCATGATTCATGATTCGATTCCTGATTCAATTCATGATTCAAATCCTGATTCAATTCATGATTCATGATTCGATTTATGAATCATGATTCATGATTCAAATCATGATTCATGATTCATGATTCATGATTCAATTCATGATTCATGATTCATGATTCGATTCCTGATTCAATTCATGATTCAAATCCTGATTCAATTCATGATTCATGACTCGATTTATGAATCATGATTCATGATTCAAATCATGATTCATGATTCATGATTCATGATTCAATTCATGATTCATGATTCATTATTTATGATTAAATTCATGATACAATTCATAATTCATGATTCATGATTCAATTCATGATTCAATATTCAATTCATGATTCATGATTCAATTCATGATTCATGATTTATGATTCAATTCATGATACAATTCATAATTCATGATTCATGATTCAATTCATGATTCATTATTCAATTTATGATTCATGATTCAATTCATGATTCATGATTCATGATTTAATTCATTATTCATGATTCATGATTAATGATTCAATTAATGATTCATGATTCAATTCATCATTAATGATTCAAGATTCATGATTCATGATTCAATTCATGATTCATGATTCAATTCATGATTCGAATCCTGATTCAATTCATGATTTATGATTCGATTTATGAATCATGATTCATGATTCATGTCATGATTCTTGATTCATGATTCATGATTCGAGTCATGATTTATGATTCATGATTTAATTCATGATTCATTATTCAATTCATGGTTCGAATCCTGATTCAATTCCTGATTCATGATTCGATTTATGATTCATGATTCATGATTCATGATTTGATTCATGATTCCTGATTCCTTATTCAATTCCTGATTCCTGATTCAATTCATGATTCATGATTCAATTCATGATTCATGATTCACTTCATGATTCATGATTCAATTCATGATTCATGATTCATGATTTAATTCATGATTCATGATTCATAATTCATGATTCAATTAATGATTCATGATTTATGATTCATAATTCATGATTCATGATTCAATTCATGATTCATGATTCAAGATTCATGATTCATGTTTCAATTCATGATTCATGATTCAATTCATAATTCGAATCCTGATTAAATTCATGATTCATGATTCATGTCATGATGCGTGATTCATGATTCAATTCATGATTCAATTCATGATTCATGATTCATGATTCAATTCATGATTCATGATTCATGATTGAATTTATGATTCATGATTCATGATTCATGATTCAATTCATGATTCAATTTATGATTCATGATTCAATTCATGATTCATAATTCATGATTCATGATTCAATTCATGATTCATGATTCATGATTCATGATTCATGATTCAATTCATGATTCATGATTCAATTCATGATTCGATTCATGATTCAATTCATGAATAATGATTCATGATACATGATTCAATACATGATTCATGATTCGATTCATGATTCATGATTCAATTCATGATTCATGGTTCAATTCATGATTCATGATTCAATTCATGATTCATGATTCATGATTCATGATTCAATTCATGATTCATGATTCAATTCATGATTCGATTCATGATTTAATTCATGATTCATGATTCAATTCATGATTCATGATTTAAGATTCATGATTCATGATTCATGATTTAAGATTCATGATTCATGATTTGATTCATGATTCCTGATTCATGATTCCTGATTCATGATTCAATTCATGATTCATGATTCATGATTCAATTCATGATTAATGATTCAGTTCATGATTCAATTCATGATTCATGATTCATGATTCAATTCATGATTCTATATTCATGATTCATGATTAAATTCATGATTCATTATTCATGATTCATGATTCAATCCATGATTCATGATTCAATTCATTAATCAATTCATGATTCAATTCATGATTCAATTCATGATTCATGATTTAATTATTGATTCAATTCATGATTCAATTCATGATTCATGATTCAATTCATGATTCATAATTCATTATTCATGAATCAATTCATGATTCATAATTCATGATTCATGATTCAATTCATGATCCGTGATTTAATTCATGATTCATGATTCATGATTCAATTCATGAATCAATTCATGATTCATGATTCAATTCATGATTCATAATTCATGATTCATGATTCATGATTAAATTCATGATTCATGATTCATGATTCATGATTCAATTCATGATTCATGATTCAATTCGTGATTCGATTCATGATTCAATTCATGATTCATGATTCATGATTCAATACATGATTCATGATTCGATTCATGATTCATGATTCAATTCATGATTCATGATTCATGATTCATGATTCAATTCATGATTCATGATTGAATTCATGATTCGTTTCATGATTCAATTTATAATTCATGATTCATGATTCAATACATGATTCATGATTCGATTCATGATTCATGATTCAATTCATGATTCGTGATTCAATGCATGATTCATGATTCATGATTCAATTCATGATTCATGATTCATCAATTCAATTCATGATTCATGATTCAATTCATGATTCATGATTCATGATTCAATTCATGATTCAATTTATGATTCATTATTCATGATTCAATTCATGATTCAATTCATGATTCATGATTCATGATTCAATTCATGATTCAATTCATGATTCATGATTCAATTTATGATTCATGATTCATGATTTATGATTCAATTTATGATTCATGATTCAAGATTTATGATTCAATTCATGATTTATGATTCATGATTCAATTCATGATTAATGATTCAATTCATGATTCAATTCATGATTCATGATTCATGATTCATAATTCAATTCATGATTCAATTCATGATTAATGATTCATAATTCAATTTATGATTCATGATTCATGATTCAATTCATATTTCAATTAATAATTCATGATTCAATTCATGATTCATGATTCAATTCATGATTCATGATTCGATTCATGATTCATGATTCAATTCATGATTCATGATTCATGATTCAATTCATGATTCATGATTCATGATTCATGATTCATGATTCAATTCATGATTCATGATTCATGACTCAATTCATGATTCAATTCATGATACATGATTCATGATTCAATTTATGATTCATGATTCATGATTCATGATTCAATTAATGATTCAATTCATAATTCATGATTCAATTCATGATTCAATTAATGATTCATGATTTATGATTCAATTTATGATTCATGATTCATGATTCATGATTCAATTTATGATTCGTGATTCAATGCATGATTCATGATTCATGATTCAATTCATGATTCATGATTCATCAATTCAATTCATGATTCATGATTCAATTCATGATTCATGATTCATGATTCAATTCATGATTCAATTTATGATTCATTATTCATGATTCAATTCATGATTTATGATTCATGATTCAATTCATGATTCATGATTCAATTTATGATTCATGATTCATGATTTATGATTCAATTTATGATTCATGATTCAAGATTTATGATTCAATTCATGATTTATGATTCATGATTCAATTCATGATTAATGATTAAATTCATGATTCAATTCATGATTCATGATTCATGATTCATGATTCAATTTATGATTCATGATTCATGATTCATGATTCAATTCATGATTCAATTCATGATTCAATTCATGATTAATGATTCATGATTCAATTTATGATTCATGATTCATGATTCAATTCATATTTCAATTAATAATTCATGATTCAATTCATGATTCATGATTCAATTCATGATTCATGATTCGATTCATGATTCATGATTCAATTCATGATTCATGATTCATGATTCAATTCATGATTCATGATTCATGATTCATGATTCATGATTCAATTCATGATTCATGATTCATGACTCAATTCATGATTCAATTCATGATACATGATTCATGATTCAATTTATGATTCATGATTCATGATTCATGATTCAATTAATGATTCAATTCATGATTCATGATTCAATTCACGATTCAATTAATGATTCATGATTTATGATTCAATTTATGATTCATGATTCATGATTCATGATTCAATTTATGATTCATGATTCATGATTCAATTCATGATTCATAATTCATGATTCATGATTCAATTCATGATTCATGATTCATAATTCATGATTCATGATTCAATTCATGATTCATGATTCATATAATGATTCGATTCCTGATTCAATTCATTATTCATGATTCGATTTATGATTCATGATTCCTGATTAATGATTCAATTCATGATTTATGATTCATGATTCAATTCATGATTCATGATTCGATTCATGATTCTTGATTCATGATTCATGATTCAATTCATGATTCATGATTCATGAATCATGATTAAATTCATGATTCATGATTCAATTCATGATTCATGATTCATGATTCAATTAATGATTCATGATTCATCAATTCAATTCATGATTCATGATTCAATTCATGATTCATGATTCATGATTCAATTCATGATTAATGATTCATGATTCATGATTCAATACATGATTCATGATTCGATTCATGATTCATGATTCATGATTCATGATTCAATTCATGATTCATGATTCAATTCATGATTCATGATTCATGATTCAATTAATGATTCATGATTCATCAATTCAATTCATGATTCATGATTCAATTCATGATTCATGATTCATGATTCAATTCATGATTAATGATTCATGATTCAATTCATGATTTAATTCATGATTCATGATTCATGATTCAATTTATGATTCAGGATTCATGATTCATGATTTAATTCATGATTCATTTCATGATTCATGATTCATGATTCAATTCATGATTCATGATTTGATTCATGATTCATGATTCATGATTTAATTCATGATTCATGATTCATGATTAATGATTCAATTCATGATTCATGATTCAATTCATGATTCATAATTCATGATTCATGATTCAATTCATGATTCATGATTCAATTCATAATTCATGATTCATGATTCATGATTCGATTCCTGATTCAATTCATGATTCAAATCCTGATTCAATTCATGATTCATGATTCGATTTATGAATCATGATTCATGATTCAAATCATGATTCATGATTCAAATCATGATTCATGATTCATGATTCAATACATGATTCATGATTCGATTCATGATTCATGATTCATGATTCATGATTCAATTCATGATTCATGAGTTAATTCATGATTCATGATTCATGATTCATGATTCAATTCATGATTTATGATTCAATTCATGATTCGATTCATGATTCAATTCATGATTCATGATTCATGATTCAATTCATGATTCATGATTCATGCTTCATGATTCATGATTCAATTCATGATTCATGATTTAAGATTCATGATTCATGATTAATGATTTAAGATTCATGATTCATGATTCAATTCATGATTTATGATTCAATTCATGATTCGATTCATGATTCAATTCATGATTCATGATTCATGATTCAATTCATGATTCATGATTCATGCTTCATGATTCATGATTCAATTCATGATTCATGATTTAAGATTCATGATTCATGATTAATGATTTAAGATTCATGATTCATGATTCATGATTCAATTCATGATTCAATTCATGATTCGATTCCTGATTCAATTCATGATTCATGATTCGATTTATGATTCTTGATTCATGATTTGATTCATGATTCCTGATTCATGATTAAATTCATGATTCATGATTCATGATTCAATTCATGATTAATGATTCAATTCATGATTCAATTCATGATTCATGATTCATGATTTAATTCATGATTCATTATTCATGATTCATGATTAAATTCATGATTCATTATTCATGATTCATGATTCAATCCATGATTCATGATTCAATTCATTAATCGATTCATGATTCAATTCATGATTCAATTCATGATTCATGATTCATGATTTAATTAATGATTCAATTCATGATTCAATTCATGATTCATGATTCAATTCATGATTCATAATTCATGATTCATGAATCAATTCATGATTCATGATTCAATTCATAATTCATGATTCATGATTCATGATTCGATTCCTGATTCATGATTCATGATTCAATTCATGATTCAATTCATGATTCAATTCATGATTCATGATTCAATTCATGATTCATAATTCATGATTCATGATTCATAATTCATGATTCATGATTCAATTCATGATTCAATTCATGATTCATTAATCATGATTCATGATTCAATTCATGATTCATGATTCATGATTTATGATTCAATTCATGATTCAATTCATGATTCATGATTCAATTCATGATTCATGATTCATGATTCAATTCATGATTCATGATTCGATTCATGATTCATGATTCAATTCATGATTCAAGATTCATGATTCATGATTCAATTCATGATTCATGATTCATGATTCATGATTCATGATTCATGATTCATGATTCAATTCATGATTCATGATTCAATTCATGATTCAATTCATGATTCAAGATTCATGATTCAATTTATGATTCATGATTCATGATTCATGATTCAATTCATGATTCATGATTCATGATTCAATTCATGATTCTATTCATGATTCATGATTCAAGATTCAATTCATGATTCAATTCATGATTCATGATTCATGATTCAATTTATGATTCATGATTCATGATTCATGATTCAATTCATGATTCAATTTATGATTCATGATTCAATTCATGATTCATAATTCATGATTCATGATTCATGATTCAATTCATGATTCATGATTTATGATTCAATTCATGATTCATGATTCAATTCATGATTCATGATTCAATTCATGATTCGATTCATGATTCAATTCATGATTAATGATTCATGATTCATGATTCAATACATGATTCATGATTCGATTCATGATTCATGATTCAATTCATGATTCATGATTCATGATTCAATTCATGATTCATGATTCAATTCATGATTCATGATTCATGATTCAATTAATGATTCATGATTCATCAATTCAATTCATGATTCATGATTCAATTCATGATTCATGATTCATGATTCAATTCATGATTAATGATTCATGATTCAATTCATGATTTAATTCATGATTCATGATTCATGATTCAATTTATGATTCAGGATTCATGATTCATGATTTAATTCATGATTCATTTCATGATTCATGATTCAATTCATGATTCATGATTTGATTCATGATTCATGATTCATGATTCATGATTAATGATTCAATTCATGATTCATGATTCAATTCATGATTCATGATTCAATTCATAATTCATGATTCATGATTCATGATTCGATTCCTGATTCAATTCATGATTCAAATCCTGATTCAATTCATGATTCATGATTCGATTTATGAATCATGATTCATGATTCAAATCATGATTCATGATTCATGATTCATGATTCAATTCATGATTCATGATTCATGATTCGATTCCTGATTCAATTCATGATTCAAATCCTGATTCAATTCATGATTCATGACTCGATTTATGAATCATGATTCATGATTCAAATCATGATTCATGATTCATGATTCATGATTCAATTCATGATTCATGATTCATTATTTATGATTCAATTCATGATACAATTCATAATTCATGATTCATGATTCAATTCATGATTCATTATTCAATTTATGATTCATGATTCAATTCATGATTCATGATTCATGATTTAATTCATTATTCATGATTCATGATTAATGATTCAATTAATGATTCATGATTCAATTCATCATTCATGATTCAAGATTCATGATTCATGATTCAATTCATGATTCATGATTCAATTCATGATTCGAATCCTGATTCAATTCATGATTTATGATTCGATTTATGAATCATGATTCATGATTCATGTCATGATTCTTGATTCATGATTCATGATTCGAGTCATGATTTATGATTCATGATTTAATTCATGATTCATTATTCAATTCATGATTCGAATCCTGATTCAATTCCTGATTCATGATTCGATTTATGATTCATGATTCATGATTCATGATTTGATTCATGATTCCTGATTCCTTATTCAATTCCTGATTCCTGATTCAATTCATGATTCATGATTCAATTCATGATTCATGATTCACTTCATGATTCATGATTCAATTCATGATTCATGATTCATGATTTAATTCATGATTCATGATTCATAATTCATGATTCAATTAATGATTCATGATTTATGATTCATAATTCATGATTCATGATTCAATTCATGATTCATGATTCAAGATTCATGATTCATGATTCATGATTCATGATTCAATTCATGATTCATGATTCAATTCATAATTCGAATCCTGATTAAATTCATGATTCATGATTCATGTCATGATGCGTGATTCATGATTCATGATTCAATTCATGATTCATGATTCATGATTCAATTCATGATTCATGATTGAATTTATGATTCATGATTCATGATTCATGATTCAATTCATGATTCAATTTATGATTCATGATTCAATTCATGATTCATAATTCATGATTCATGATTCAATTCATGATTCATGATTCATGATTCATGATTCATGATTCAATTCATGATTCATGATTCAATTCATGATTCGATTCATGATTCAATTCATGAATAATGATTCATGATACATGATTCAATACATGATTCATGATTCGATTCATGATTCATGATTCAATTCATGATTCATGGTTCAATTCATGATTCATGATTCAATTCATGATTCATGATTCCTGATTCATGATTCATGATTCAATTCATGATTCATGATTCAATTCATGATTCGATTCATGATTTAATTCATGATTCATGATTCATGATTCAATTCATGATTCATGATTCATGCTTCATGATTCATGATTCAATTCATGATTCATGATTTAAGATTCATGATTCATGATTCATGATTTAAGATTCATGATTCATGATTTGATTCATGATTCCTGATTCATGATTCAATTCATGATTCATGATTCATGATTCAATTCATGATTAATGATTCAGTTCATGATTCAATTCATGATTCATGATTCATGATTCAATTCATGATTCTATATTCATGATTCATGATTAAATTCATGATTCATTATTCATGATTCATGATTCAATCCATGATTCATGATTCAATTCATTAATCAATTCATGATTCAATTCATGATTCAATTCATGATTCATGATTTAATTATTGATTCAATTCATGATTCAATTCATGATTCATGATTCAATTCATGATTCATAATTCATTATTCATGAATCAATTCATGATTCATAATTCATGATTCATGATTCAATTCATGATCCGTGATTTAATTCATGATTCATGATTCATGATTCAATTCATGAATCAATTCATGATTCAATTCATGATTCATGATTCAATTCATGATTCATAATTCATGATTCATGAATCAATTCATGATTCATAATTCATGATTCATGATTCAATTCATGATTCAATTCATGATTCATTAATCATGATTCATGATTCAATTCATGATTCATGATTCATGATTTATGATTCAATTCATGATTCATGATTCAATTCATGATTCATGATTCATGATTCAATTCATGATTCATGATTCAATTCATGATTCAATTCATGATTCTTGATTCATGATTCAATTTATGATTCATGATTCATGATTCATGATTCAATTCATGATTCATGATTCAATTCATGATTCTATTCATGATTCATGATTCAAGATTCAATTCATGATTCAATTCATGATTCATGATTCATGATTCAATTTATGATTCATGATTCATGATTCATGATTCAATTCACGATTCAATTTATGATTCATGATTCAATTCATGATTCATAATTCATGATTCATGATTCATGATTCAATTCATGATTCATGATTCATGATTCAATTCATGATTCATGATTCAATTCATGATTCGATTCATGATTGAATTCATGATTAATGATTCATGATTCATGATTCAATACATGATTCATGATTCGATTCATGATTCATGATTCAATTCATGATTCAAGATTCATGATTCATGATTCAATTCATGATTCATGATTCAATTCATGATTCATGATTCAATTCATGATTCAATTCATGATTCTTGATTCATGATTCAATTTATGATTCATGATTCATGATTCATGATTCAATTCATGATTCATGATTCAATTCATGATTCTATTCATGATTCATGATTCAAGATTCAATTCATGATTCAATTCATGATTCATGATTCATGATTCAATTTATGATTCATGATTCATGATTCATGATTCAATTCATGATTCATGATTCAATTCATGATTCTATTCATGATTCATGATTCAAGATTCAATTCATGATTCAATTCATGATTCATGATTCATGATTCAATTTATGATTCATGATTCATGATTCATGATTCAATTCACGATTCAATTTATGATTCATGATTCAATTCATGATTCATAATTCATGATTCATGATTCATGATTCAATTCATGATTCATGATTCATGATTCAATTCATGATTCATGATTCAATTCATGATTCGATTCATGATTGAATTCATGATTAATGATTCATGATTCATGATTCAATACATGATTCATGATTCGATTCATGATTCATGATTCAATTCATGATTCATGATTCATGATTCAATTCATGATTCATGATTTAATTCATGATTCATGATTCATGATTCAATTAATGATTCATGATTCATCAATTCAATTCATGATTCATGATTCAATTCATGATTCATGATTCATGATTCAATTCATGATTAATGATTCATGATTCAATTCATGATTCAATTCATGATTCATGATTCATGATTCAATTTATGATTCAGGATTCATGATTCATGATTTAATTCATGATTCATTTCATGATTCATAATTCATGATTCATGATTCAATTCATGATTCATGATTCGATTCATGATTCATGATTCATGATTCATGATTCAATATTCATGATTTAATTCATGATTCATGATTCATGATTCAATTCATGATTCATGATTCAATTCATGATTCATAATTCATGATTCATGATTCAATTCATGATTCATGATTCAATTCATAATTCATTATTCATGATTCATGATTCGATTCCTGATTCAATTAATGATTGAAATCCTGATTCAATTCATGATTCATGATTCGATTTATGATTCATGATTCATGATTCGATTCCTGATTCAATTCATGATTCAAATCCTGATTTAATTCATGATTCATGATTTGATTTATGAATCATGATTCATGATTCAAATCATGATTCATGATTCATGATTCATGATTCAATTCATGATTCTTGATTCATGATTTATGATTAAATTCATGATACAATTCATAATTCATGATTCATGATTCAATTCATGATTCATGATTCAATTCATGATGCATGATTCATGATTTATGATTCAATTCATGATACAATTCATAATTCATGATTCATGATTCAATTCATGATTCATGATTCAATTCATGATTCATGATTTAATTCATGATTCATGATTCAATTCATGATTCATGATTCATGATTTAATTCATGATTCATGATTCATAATTCATGATTCAATTAATGATTCATGATTCATGATTCATAATTCATGATTCATGATTCAATTCATGATTCATGATTCAAGATTCATGATTCATGATTCATTTCATGATTCATGATTCAATTCATAATTCGAATCCTGATTAAATTCATGATTCATGATTCGATTCATGATTCATGATTCATGATTCATGTCATGATGCGTGATTCATGATTCATGATTCAATTCATGATTCATGATTCATGATTCAATTCATGATTCATGATTCAATTCATGATTCATGATTTGATTCATGATTCATGATTTAATTCATTATTCATGATTCATGATTAATGATTCAATTAATGATTCATGATTCAATTCATCATTCATGATTCAAGATTCATGATTCAATTCATGATTCATGATTCAATTCATGATTCGAATCCTGATTCAATTCATGATTCATGATTCGATTTATAAATCATGATTCATGATTCATGTCATGATTCTTGATTCATGATTCATGATTCGAGTCATGATTTATGATTCATGATTTAATTCATGATTCATGATTCAATTCATGATTCGAATCCTGATTCAATTCATGATTCATGATTCGATTTATGATTCATGATTCATGATTTGATTCATGATTCCTGATTCCTGATTCAATTCATGATTCATGATTTATGATTCAATTCATGATTTATGATTCGATTCATGATTCTTGATTCATGATTCATGATTCAATTCATGATTCATGATTCATGATTCAATTCATGATTCAGGATTCGATTCATGATTTAATTCATGATTCATGATTCGATTCATGATTCATGATTCAATTCATGATTTATGATTCATGATTCATGATTCAATTCATGATTCATTATTCATGATTCATGATTAAATTCATGATTCATGATTCATGCTTCAATTTATGATTCATGATTCATGATTCATGATTCAATTCATGATTCATGATTTATGATTCAATTCATGATTCATTATTCATGATTCATGATTAAATTCATGATTTATGATTCATGATTCAATTTATGATTTATTATTCATATTTCATGATTAAATTCATGATTCATGATTCATGATTCATGATTCAATTCATGATTCATGATTCAATTCATTAATCGATTCATGATTCATGATTCATGATTCAATTCATGATTCATGATTCAATTCATTAATCGATTCATGATTCAATTCATGATTCAATTCATGATCCATGATTCAATTCATAATTCATGATTCATGATTCAATTCATGATTCAATTCATGATTCAATTCATGATTCATGATTCATGATTCAATTCATGATTCATAATTCATGATTCATGAATCAATTCATGATTCATAATTCATGATTCATGATTCAATTCATGATTCAATTCATGATTCATGATAGAATTCATGATTCATGATTCATGATTTATGATTCAATTCATGATTCAATTCATGATTCATGATTCATGATTCAATTCATTATTTATGATTCGATTCATGATTCATGATTCATGATTCAATTCATGATTCATGATTTATGATTCATGATTTATGATTCAATTCATGATTCATGATTCATGATTCATGATTCATGATTCAATTCATGATTCATGATTCATGATTCAATTCATGATTCAATTCATGATTCAATTCATGATTCTTGTTTCATGATTCAATTTATGATTCATGATTCATGATTCAATTTATGATTCATAATTCATGATTCAATTCATGATTCAATTCATGATTCATGATTTAAGATTCAATTCATGATTCAATTCATGATTTATGATTCATGATTCAATTCATGATTCAATTTATGATTCATGATTCAATTCATGATTCATAATTCATGATTCATGATTCATGATTAAATTCATGATTCATGATTCATGAGTCAATTCATGATTCATGATTCAATTCGTGATTCGATTCATGATTCAATTCATGATTCATGATTCAATACATGATTCATGATTCGATTCATGATTCATGATTCAATTCATGATTCATGATTCATGATTCATGATTCAATTCATGATTCATGATTGAATTCATGATTCGTTTCATGATTCAATTTATAATTCATGATTCATGATTCAATACATGATTCATGATTCGATTCATGATTCATGATTCAATTCATGATTCGTGATTCAATGCATGATTCATGATTCATGATTCAATTCATGATTCATGATTCATCAATTCAATTCATGATTCATGATTCAATTCATTATTCATGATTCATGATTCAATTCATGATTCAATTTATGATTCATTATTCATGATTCAATTCATGATTCAATTCATGATTCATGATTCATGATTCAATTCATGATTCAATTCATGATTCATGATTCAATTTATGATTCATGATTCATGATTTATGATTCAATTTATGATTCATGATTCAAGATTTATGATTCAATTCATGATTTATGATTCATGATTCAATTCATGATTAATGATTCAATTCATGATTCAATTCATGATTCATGATTCATGATTTATGATTCAATTCATGATACAATTCATAATTCATGATTCATGATTCAATTCATGATTCATGATTCAATTCATGATTCATGATTTAATTCATGATTCATGATTCAATTCATGATTCATGATTCATGATTTAATTCATGATTCATGATTCATAATTCATGATTCAATTAATGATTCATGATTCATGATTCATAATTCATGATTCATGATTCAATTCATGATTCATGATTCAAGATTCATGATTCATGATTCATTTCATGATTCATGATTCAATTCATAATTCGAATCCTGATTAAATTCATGATTCATGATTCGATTCATGATTCATGATTCATGATTCATGTCATGATGCGTGATTCATGATTCATGATTCAATTCATGATTCATGATTCATGATTCAATTCATGATTCATGATTCAATTCATGATTCATGATTTGATTCATGATTCATGATTTAATTCATTATTCATGATTCATGATTAATGATTCAATTAATGATTCATGATTCATTTCATCATTCATGATTCAAGATTCATGATTCAATTCATGATTCATGATTCAATTCATGATTCGAATCCTGATTCAATTCATGATTCATGATTCGATTTATAAATCATGATTCATGATTCATGTCATGATTCTTGATTCATGATTCATGATTCGAGTCATGATTTATGATTCATGATTTAATTCATGATTCATGATTCAATTCATGATTCGAATCCTGATTCAATTCATGATTCATGATTCGATTTATGATTCATGATTCATGATTCATGATTTGATTCATGATTCCTGATTCCTGATTCAATTCATGATTCATGATTTATGATTCAATTCATGATTTATGATTCGATTCATGATTCTTGATTCATGATTCATGATTCAATTCATGATTCATGATTCATGATTCAATTCATGATTCAGGATTCGATTCATGATTTAATTCATGATTCATGATTTAATTCATGATTCATGATTCGATTCATGATTCATGATTCAATTCATGATTTATGATTCATGATTCATGATTCAATTCATGATTCATTATTCATGATTCATGATTAAATTCATGATTCATGATTCATGCTTCAATTTATGATTCATGATTCATGATTCATGATTCAATTCATGATTCATGATTTATGATTCAATTCATGATTCATTATTCATGATTCATGATTAAATTCATGATTTATGATTCATGATTCAATTTATGATTTATTATTCATATTTAATGATTAAATTCATGATTCATGATTCATGATTCATGATTCAATTCATGATTCATGATTCAATTCATTAATCGATTCATGATTCATGATTCATGATTCATGATTCAATTCATGATTCATGATTCAATTCATTAATCGATTCATGATTCAATTCATGATTCAATTCATGATCCATAATTCAATTCATAATTCATGATTCATGATTCAATTCATGATTCAATTCATGATTCAATTCATGATTCATGATTCATGATTCAATTCATGATTCATAATTCATGATTCATGAATCAATTCATGATTCATAATTCATGATTCATGATTCAATTCATGATTCAATTCATGATTCATGATTCATGATAGAATTCATGATTCATGATTCATGATTTATGATTCAATTCATGATTCAATTCATGATTCATGATTCATGATTCAATTCATTATTTATGATTCGATTCATGATTCATGATTCATGATTCAATTCATGATTCATGATTTATGATTCATGATTTATGATTCAATTCATGATTCATGATTCATGATTCATGATTCAATTCATGATTCATGATTCAATTCATGATTCAATTCATGATTCAATTCATGATTCTTGTTTCATGATTCAATTTATGATTCATGATTCATGATTCAATTTATGATTCATAATTCATGATTCAATTCATGATTCAATTCATGATTCATGATTTAAGATTCAATTCATGATTCAATTCATGATTTATGATTCATTATTCAATTCATGATTCAATTTATGATTCATGATTCAATTCATGATTCATAATTCATGATTCATGATTCAATTCATGATTCATGATTCAATTCGTGATTCGATTCATGATTCAATTCATGATTCATGATTCATGATTCAATACATGATTCATGATTCGATTCATGATTCATGATTCAATTCATGATTCATGATTCATGATTCATGATTCAATTCATGATTCATGATTGAATTCATGATTCGTTTCATGATTCAATTTATAATTCATGATTCATGATTCAATACATGATTCATGATTCGATTCATGATTCATGATTCAATTCATGATTCGTGATTCAATGCATGATTCATGATTCATGATTCAATTCATGATTCATGATTCATCAATTCAATTCATGATTCATGATTCAATTCATGATTCATGATTCATGATTCAATTCATGATTCAATTTATGATTCATTATTCATGATTCAATTCATGATTCAATTCATGATTCATGATTCATGATTCAATTCATGATTCAATTCATGATTCATGATTCAATTTATGATTCATGATTCATGATTTATGATTCAATTTATGATTCATGATTCAAGATTTATGATTCAATTCATGATTTATGATTCATGATTCAATTCATGATTAATGATTCAATTCATGATTCAATTCATGATTCATGATTCATGATTCATGATTCATGATTCATGATTCAATTTATGATACATGATTCATGATTCATGATTCAATTCATGATTCAATTCATGATTCAATTCATGATTAATGATTCATAATTCAATTTGTGATTCATGATTCATGATTCAATTCATATTTCAATTAATAATTCATGATTCAATTCATGATTCATGATTCAATTCATGATTCATGATTCGATTCATGATTCATGATTCAATTCATGATTCATGATTCATGATTCAATTCATGATTCATGATTCATGATTCATGATTCATGATTCAATTCATGATTCATGATTCATGACTCAATTCATGATTCAATTCATGATACATGATTCATGATTCAATTTATGATTCATGATTCATGATTCATGATTCAATTAATGATTCAATTCATGATTCATGATTCAATTCATGATTCAATTAATGATTCATGATTTATGATTCAATTTATGATTCATGATTCATGATTCGTGATTCAATGCATGATTCATGATTCATGATTCAATTCATGATTCATGATTCATTAATTCAATTCATGATTCATGATTCAATTCATGATTCATGATTCATGATTCAATTCATGATTCAATTTATGATTCATTATTCATGATTCAATTCATGATTTATGATTCATGATTCAATTCATGATTCATGATTCAATTTATGATTCATGATTCATGATTTATGATTCAATTTATGATTCATGATTCAAGATTTATGATTCAATTCATGATTTATGATTCATGATTCAATTCATGATTAATGATTAAATTCATGATTCAATTCATGATTCATGATTCATGATTCATGATTCATGATTCAATTTATGATTCATGATTCATGATTCATGATTCAATTCATGATTCAATTCATGATTCAATTCATGATTCAATTCATGATTAATGATTCATGATTCAATTTATGATTCATGATTCATGATTCAATTCATATTTTAATTAATAATTCATGATTCAATTCATGATTCATGATTCAATTCATGATTCATGATTCGATTCATGATTCATGATTCAATTCATGATTCATGATTCATGATTCAATTCATGATTCATGATTCATGATTCATGATTCATGATTCAATTCATGATTCATGATTCATGACTCAATTCATGATTCAATTCATGATACATGATTCATGATTCAATTTATGATTCATGATTCATGATTCATGATTCAATTAATGATTCAATTCATGATTCATGATTCAATTCACGATTCAATTAATGATTCATGATTTATGATTCAATTTATGATTCATGATTTATGATTCATGATTCAATTTATGATTCATGATTCATGATTCAATTCATGATTCATAATTCATGATTCATGATTCATGATTAAATTCATGATTCATGATTCATAATTCATGATTCATGATTCAATTCATGATTCATGATTCATATAATGATTCGATTCCTGATTCAATTCATTATTCATGATTCGATTTATGATTCATGATTCCTGATTAATGATTCAATTCATGATTTACGATTCATGATTCAATTCATGATTCATGATTCGATTCATGATTCTTGATTCATGATTCATGATTCAATTCATGATTCATGATTCATGAATCATGATTAAATTCATGATTCATGATTCGATTCATGATTTAATTCATGATTCATGATTCATGATTTAATTCATGATTCATGATTCGATTCATGATTTAATTCATGATTCATGATTCATGATTTAATTCATGATTCATGATTCGATTCATGATTCATGATTCTTGATTCAATTTATGATTTATGATTCATGATTCATGATTCAATTCATGATTCATTATTCATGATTGAATTCATGATTCATGATTCATGATTCAATTTATGATTCATGATTCATGATTCATGATTCAATTCATGATTCATGATTAATGATTCAATTCATGATTCAATTCATGATTCATGATTCATGATTCAATTCATGATTCATTATTCATGATTCATGATTAAATTCATGATTCATTATTCATGATTCATGATTCAATCCATGATTCATGATTCAATTCATTAATCGATTCATGATTCAATTCATGATTCAATTCATGAATCATGATTCATGATTCAATTAATGATTCATGATTCATGATTTAATTCATGATCCATGATTCAATTCATGATTCATGATTCATGATTCAATTCATGATTCATAATTCATGATTCAATTCATGATTCAATTCATGATTCAATTCATGATTCATGATTCATGATTTAATTCATGAATCATGATTCATGATTCAATTAATGATTCATGATTCATGATTTAATTCATAATCCATGATTCAATTCATGATTCATGATTCATAATTCATGATTCATGAATCAATTCATGATTCATAATTCAATTCATGATTCAATTCATGATTCAATTCATGATTCAATTCATGATTCATGATTCATGATTCAATTCATGATTCATAATTCATGATTCATGAATCAATTCATGATTCATAATTCATGATTCATGATTCAATTCATGATTCAATTCATGATTCATTAATCATGATTCATGATTCAATTCATGATTCATGATTCATGATTTATGATACAATTCATGATTCAATTCATGATTCATGATTCATGATTCAATTCATGATTCATGATTCGATTCATGATTCATGATTCATGATTCATGATTCAATTCATGATTCATGATTCATGATTCAATTCATGATTCATGATTCATGATTCATGATTCAATTCATGATTCAATTCATAATTCAATTCATGATTCAATTCATGATTCAATTTATGATTCATGATTCATGATTCATGATTCAATTTATGATTCATGATTCATGATTCAATTCATGATTCAAATCATGATTCAAGATTCAATTCATGATTCAATTCATGATTCATGATTCATGATTCAATTTATGATTCATGATTCATGATTCATGATTCAATTCATGATTCAATTTATGATTCATGATTCAATTCATGATTCATAATTCATGATTCATGATTCATGATTCATGATTCAATTCAAGATTCATGATTCAATTCATGATTCGATTCATGATTCAATTCATGATTCATGATTCGTGATTCAATACATGATTCATGATTCGATTCATGATTCATGATTCAATTCATGATTCATGATTCATGATTTAATTCATGATTCATTAATCAATTCATGATTCATGATTCATGATTCAATTCATGATTCATGATTTAATTCATGATTTAAATCATGATTCATGGGTCATGAATTATGATTCATGATTCAATTCATGATTTAAAATTCATGATTCATGATTCAATTCATGATTCATGATTCATGATTCAATTCATGATTCAATTTATGATTCATTATTCATGATTCAATTCATGATTCAATTCATGATTCATGATTCATGATTCAATTCATGATTCAATTCATGATTCATGATTCAATTTATGATTCATGATTCATGATTTATGATTCAATTTATGATTCATGATTCAAGATTTATGATTCAATTCATGATTTATGATTCATGATTCAATTCATGATTAATGATTCAATTCATGATTCAATTCATGATTCATGATTCATGATTCATGATTCATGATTCAATTTATGATACATGATTCATGATTCATGATTCAATTCATGATTCAATTCATGATTCAATTCATGATTAATGATTCATAATTCAATTTGTGATTCATGATTCATGATTCAATTCATATTTCAATTAATAATTCATGATTCAATTCATGATTCATGATTCAATTCATGATTCATGATTCGATTCATGATTCATGATTCAATTCATGATTCATGATTCATGATTCAATTCATGATTCATGATTCATGATTCATGATTCATGATTCAATTCATGATTCATGATTCATGACTCAATTCATGATTCAATTCATGATACATGATTCATGATTCAATTTATGATTCATGATTCATGATTCATGATTCAATTAATGATTCAATTCATGATTCAATTAATGATTCATGATTTATGATTCAATTTATGATTCATGATTCATGATTCATGATTCGTGATTCAATGCATGATTCATGATTCATGATTCAATTCATGATTCATGATTCATTAATTCAATTCATGATTCATGATTCAATTCATGATTCATGATTCAATTCATGATTCAATTTATGATTCATTATTCATGATTCAATTCATGATTTATGATTCATGATTCAATTCATGATTCATGATTCAATTTATGATTCATGATTCATGATTTATGATTCAATTTATGATTCATGATTCAAGATTTATGATTCAATTCATGATTTATGATTCATGATTCAATTCATGATTAATGATTAAATTCATGATTCAATTCATGATTCATGATTCATGATTCATGATTCATGATTCAATTTATGATTCATGATTCATGATTCATGATTCAATTCATGATTCAATTCATGATTCAATTCATGATTAATGATTCATGATTCAATTTATGATTCATGATTCATGATTCAATTCATATTTTAATTAATAATTCATGATTCAATTCATGATTCATGATTCAATTCATGATTCATGATTCGATTCATGATTCATGATTCAATTCATGATTCATGATTCATGATTCAATTCATGATTCATGATTCATGATTCATGATTCATGATTCAATTCATGATTCATGATTCATGACTCAATTCATGATTCAATTCATGATACATGATTCATGATTCAATTTATGATTCATGATTCATGATTCATGATTCAATTAATGATTCAATTCATGATTCATGATTCAATTCACGATTCAATTAATGATTCATGATTTATGATTCAATTTATGATTCATGATTTATGATTCATGATTCAATTTATGATTCATGATTCATGATTCAATTCATGATTCATAATTCATGATTCATGATTCATGATTCAATTCATGATTCATGATTCATAATTCATGATTCATGATTCAATTCATGATTCATGATTCATATAATGATTCGATTCCTGATTCAATTCATTATTCATGATTCAATTTATGATTCATGATTCCTGATTAATGATTCAATTCATGATTTACGATTCATGATTCAATTCATGATTCATGATTCGATTCATGATTCTTGATTCATGATTCATGATTCAATTCATGATTCATGATTCATGAATCATGATTAAATTCATGATTCATGATTTAATTCATGATTCATGATTCATGATTTAATTCATGATTCATGATTCGATTCATGATTTAATTCATGATTCATGATTCATGATTTAATTCATGATTCATGATTCGATTCATGATTCATGATTCTTGATTCAATTTATGATTTATGATTCATGATTCATGATTCAATTCATGATTCATTATTCATGATTGAATTCATGATTCATGATTCATGATTCAATTTATGATTCATGATTCATGATTCATGATTCAATTCATGATTCATGATTAATGATTCAATTCATGATTCAATTCATGATTCATGATTCATGATTCAATTCATGATTCATTATTCATGATTCATGATTAAATTCATGATTCATTATTCATGATTCATGATTCAATCCATGATTCATGATTCAATTCATTAATCGATTCATGATTCAATTCATGATTCAATTCATGAATCATGATTCATGATTCAATTAATGATTCATGATTCATGATTTAATTCATGATCCATGATTCAATTCATGATTCATGATTCATGATTCAATTCATGATTCATAATTCATGATTCAATTCATGATTCAATTCATGATTCAATTCATGATTCATGATTCATGATTCAATTCATGAATCATGATTCATGATTCAATTAATGATTCATGATTCATGATTTAATTCATAATCCATGATTCAATTCATGATTCATGATTCATAATTCATGATTCATGAATCAATTCATGATTCATAATTCAATTCATGATTCAATTCATGATTCAATTCATGATTCAATTCATGATTCATGATTCATGATTCAATTCATGATTCATAATTCATGATTCATGAATCAATTCATGATTCATAATTCATGATTCATGATTCAATTCATGATTCAATTCATGATTCATTAATCATGATTCATGATTCAATTCATGATTCATGATTCATGATTTATGATACAATTCATGATTCAATTCATGATTCATGATTCATGATTCAATTCATGATTCATGATTCGATTCATGATTCATGATTCATGATTCATGATTCAATTCATGATTCATGATTCATGATTCATGATTCAATTCATGATTCATGATTCATGATTCATGATTCAATTCATGATTCAATTCATAATTCAATTCATGATTCAATTCATGATTCAATTTATGATTCATGATTCATGATTCATGATTCAATTTATGATTCATGATTCATGATTCAATTCATGATTCAAATCATGATTCAAGATTCAATTCATGATTCAATTCATGATTCATGATTCATGATTCAATTTATGATTCATGATTCATGATTCATGATTCAATTCATGATTCAATTTATGATTCATGATTCAATTCATGATTCATAATTCATGATTCATGATTCATGATTCATGATTCAATTCAAGATTCATGATTCAATTCATGATTCGATTCATGATTCAATTCATGATTCATGATTCGTGATTCAATACATGATTCATGATTCGATTCATGATTCATGATTCAATTCATGATTCATGATTCATGATTTAATTCATGATTCATGATTCAATTCATGATTCATGATTCATGATTCAATTCATGATTCATGATTTAATTCATGATTTAAATCATGATTCATGGGTCATGAATTATGATTCATGATTCAATTCATGATTTAAAATTCATGATTCATGATTTAATTCATGATTCATAATTCATGATTCATGATTCAATTCATGATTCAATTCATGATTCATGATTCATGATTCAATTCATGATTCATAATTCATGATTCATGAATCAATTCATACTTCATAATTCATGATTTATGATTTCATTCATGATTCATGATTCTTGATTCAATGCATGATTCATGATTCATGATTCAAATCATGATTCATGATTCAATTCATGATTCATGATTCATGATTCGATTCATGATTCATGATTCGATTCAAGATTCATGATTTATGATTCGATTCATAATTCATGATTCAATTCATGATTCATGATTCAATTCATGATTCATAATTCAATTCATGATTCATGATTCAATTCATGATTCGAATCCTGATTCAATTCATGATTTATGATTCGATTCATAATTCATGATTCAATTCATGATTCATGATTCAATTCATGATTCATAATTCAATTCATGATTCATGATTCAATTCATGATTCATGATTCATTATTCAATTCATGATTCATGATTCAATTCATGATTCATTATTCGATTCATGATTCATGATTCATGATTCATGATTCATGATTCGATTCATTATTCATGATTCAATTTATGATTCATAATTCATGATTCATGATTCAATTCATGATTCAATTTATGATTCATAATTCATGATTCATGATTGAATTCATGATTCATGATTCAAATCATGATTCATGATTCGATTCTTGATTCATGATTCATGATTCAATTCATGATTCATGATTCATGTTTCATGTTTCATGATTCATGATTCATGATTCAATTCATGATTCATGATTCAATTCATACTTCAATTCATGATTCATGATTCAATTTATGATTCATGATTCATGATTCAATTCATGATTCAATTCATGATTCATGATTCATGATTCAATTCATGATTCAATTCATGATTCATGATTCATGATTCAATTTATGATTCATGATTCAATTTATGATTCATGATTCATGATTCATGATTCAATTCATGATTCATGATTCAATTCATGATTCAATTCATGATTCATGATTCATGATTCAATTTATGATTCATGATTCATGATTCATGATTCAATACATGATTCCATTTATGATTCATGATTCAATTTATGATTCATAATTCATGATTCATGATTCATGATTCATGATTCAATTCATGATTCATGATTCATGATTCAATTCATGATTCATGATTCTTGATTCAATTCATGATTCATGATTCATGATTTATGATTAAATTCATGATTCAATTCATGATTCATGATTCAATTCATTATTCATGATTCAATTCATGATTCATGATTCAATTCATGATTCATGATTCGATTCATGATTCATGATTCAATTCATGATTCATGATTTATGATTCAATTCATGATTCATGATTCATAATTCAATTCATGATTCATGATTCAATTCATGATTCAATTTATGATTCATGATTCATGATTCAATTTTCTGATTCATGAATCATGATTCATGATTCAATTATTGATTCAATTCATGATTCATGATTCATGATTCAATTCATGATTCAATTCATGAGTCTTGATTCATGATTCAATTTATGATATATGATTCATGATTCATGATTCAATTCATGATTCAATTCATGATTCATAATTCATGATTCATGATTCATGATTCATGATTTAATTCATGATTCATGATTCAATTCATGATTCGATTCATGATTCAATTCATGATTCATGATTCAATTCATGATTCATGATTCATGCTTCATGATTCATGATTCAATTCATGATTCATGATTTAAGATTCATGATTCATGATTCAATTCATGATTCAATTCATGATTCATGATTCATGATTCAATTCATGATTCAATTCATGATTCATGATTCAATTTATGATTCATGATTCATGATTCATGATTCATGATTCATGATTCAATTTATGATTCATGATTCATGATGCATGATTCAATTCATGATTCAATTCATGATTCATGATTCAATTCATGATTCAATTCATGATTCAATTCATGATTCATGATTCATGATTCATGATTCAATTCATGATTCAATTCATGATTCATGATTCATGATTCAATTTATGATTCATGATTCATGATTCATGATTCAATTCATGATTCCATTTATGATTCATGATTCAATTCATGATTCATAATTCATGATTCATGAATCATAATTCATGATTAATGATTCATGATTCATGATTCAATTCATGATTCATGATTCATGATTCAATTCATGATTCATGATTCATGATTCAATTCATGATTCATGATTTATGATTCAATTCATGATTCAATTCATGATTCATGATTCAATTCATGATTCATGATTCAATTCATGATTCATGATTTGATTCATGATTCATGATTCATGATTCAATTCATGATTCATGATTCATGATTCAATTCATGATTCATGATTCATGCTTCAATTCATGATTCATGATTCATGATTCAATTCATGATTCAATTCATGATTCATGATTCATGATTCAATTTATGATTCATGAATCATGATTCATGATTCAATTATTAATTCAATTCATGATTCATGATTCATGATTCATGATTCAATTCATGATTCAATTCATGAGTCTTGATTCATGATTCAATTTATGATATATGATTCATGATTCATGATTCAATTCATGATTCAATTCATGATTCATAATTCATGATTCATGATTCATGATTCATGATTTAATTCATGATTCATGATTCAATTCATGATTCGATTCATGATTCAATTCATGATTCATGATTCATGATTCAATTCATGATTCATGATTCATGCTTCATGATTCATGATTCAATTCATGATTCATGATTTAAGATTCATGATTCATGATTCAATTCATGATTCAATTCATGATTCATGATTCATGATTCAATTCATGATTCAATTTATGATTCATGAATCATGATTCATGATTCATGATTCAATTTATGATTCATGATTCATGATGCATGATTCAATTCATGATTCAATTCATGATTCATGATTCATGATTCAATTCATGATTCATGATTCATGATTCATGATTCAATTTATGATTCATGATTCATGATGCATGATTCAATTCATGATTCATGATTCATGATTCAATTCATGATTCAATTCATGATTCATGATTCATGATTCATGATTCAATTCATGATTCAATTCATGATTCATGATTCATGATTCAATTTATGATTCATGATTCATGATTCATGATTCAATTCATGATTCCATTTATGATTCATGATTCAATTCATGATTCATAATTCATGATTCATGAATCATAATTCATGATTCATGATTCATGATTCATGATTCAATTCATGATTCATGATTCATGATTCAATTCATGATTCATGATTCATGATTCAATTCATGATTCATGATTTATGATTCAATTCATGATTCAATTCATGATTCATGATTCAATTCATGATTCATGATTCAATTCATGATTCATGATTTGATTCATGATTCATGATTCATGATTCAATTCATGATTCATGATTCATGATTCAATTCATGATTCATGATTCATGCTTCAATTCATGATTCATGATTCATGATTCAATTCATGATTCAATTCATGATTCATGATTCATGATTCAATTTATGATTCGAGAATCATGATTCATGATTCAATTATTAATTCAATTCATGAATCATGATTCATGATTCAATTCATGATTCAATTCATGAGTCTTGATTCATGATTCAATTTATGATATATGATTCATGATTCATGATTCAATTCATGATTCGATTCATGATTCAATTCATGATTCATGATTCATGATTCAATTCATGATTCATGATTCATGCTTCATGATTCATGATTCAATTCATGATTCATGATTTAAGATTCATGATTCATGATTCAATTCATGATTCATGATTCAATTCATGATTCGATTCCTGATTCAATTCATGATTCATGATTCGATTTATAATTCATGATTCATGATTCATGATTTGATTCATAATTCCTGATTCATGATTCAATTCATGATTCATGATTCATGATTCATGATTCGATTCATGATTTTTGATTCATGATTCATGATTCAATTCATGATTCATGATTCATGATTCAATTCATGATTCAATACATGATTCATGATTCATGATTCAATTCATTATTTATGATTCGATTCATGATTCATGATTCATGATTCAATTCATGATTCATGATTCATGATTCATGATTCATGATTCAATTAATGATTCATGATTCATTATACATGATTCATGATTCAATTCATGATTCATGATTCATGATTCAATTCATGATTCAATTCATGATTCTTGTTTCATGATTCAATTTATGATTCATGATTCATGATTCAATTTATGATTCATGATTCATGATTCAATTCATGATTCAATTCATGATTCAAGATTTAAGATTCAATTCATGATTCAATTGATGATTCATGATTCATGATTCAATTCATGATTCAATTTATGATTCATGATTCAATTCATGATTCATAATTCATGATTCATGATTCATGATTCAATTCATGATTCATGATTCATGAATTAATTCATGATTCATGATTCAATTCGTGATTCGATTCATGATTCATGATTCATGATTTAATACATGATTCATGATTCGATTCAAGATTCATGATTCAATTCATGATTCATGATTCATGATTCATGATTCAATTCATGATTCATGATTCAATTCATGATTCGTTTCATGATTCAATTTATAATTCATGATTCATGATTCAATACATGATTCATGATTCGATTCATGATTCATGATTCAATTCATGATTCATGATTCAATTCATGATTCATGATTCATGATTCAATTCATGATTCATGATTCATGATTTGATTCATGATTCATGATTCATGATTCAATTCATGATTCATGATTCATGATTCAATTCATGATTCATGATTCATGCTTCAATTCATGATTCATGATTCATGATTCAATTCATGATTCAATTCATGATTCATGATTCATGATTCAATTTATGATTCATGAATCATGATTCATGATTCAATTATTAATTCAATTCATGATTCATGATTCATGATTCATGATTCAATTCATGATTCAATTCATGAGTCTTGATTCATGATTCAATTTATGATATATGATTCATGATTCATGATTCAATTCATGATTCAATTCATGATTCATAATTCATGATTCATGATTCATGATTCATGATTCATGATTCATGATTTAATTCATGATTCATGATTCAATTCATGATTCGATTCATGATTCAATTCATGATTCATGATTCAATTCATGATTCATGATTCATGCTTCATGATTCATGATTCAATTCATGATTCATGATTTAAGATTCATGATTCATGATTCAATTCATGATTCAATTCATGATTCATGATTCAATTCATGATTCAATTCATGATTCATGATTCAATTTATGATTCATGATTCATGATTCATGATTCATGATTCAATTTATGATTCATGATTCATGATGCATGATTCAATTCATGATTCAATTCATGATTCATGATTCATGATTCAATTCATGATTCAATTCATGATTCAATTCATGATTCATGATTCATGATTCATGATTCATGATTCAATTCATGATTCAATTCATGATTCATGATTAATGATTCAATTTATGATTCATGATTCATGATTCATGATTCAATTCATGATTCCATTTATGATTCATGATTCAATTCATGATTCATAATTCATGATTCATGAATCATAATTCATGATTCATGATTCATGATTCATGATTCAATTCATGATTCATGATTCATGATTCAATTCATGATTCATGATTCATGATTCAATTCATGATTCATGATTTATGATTCAATTCATGATTCAATTCATGATTCATGATTCAATTCATGATTCATGATTTGATTCATGATTCATGATTCATGATTCAATTCATGATTCATGATTCATGATTCAATTCATGATTCATGATTCATGCTTCAATTCATGATTCATGATTCATGATTCAATTCATGATTCAATTCATGATTCATGATTCATGATTCAATTTATGATTCATGAATCATGATTCATGATTCAATTATTAATTCAATTCATAAATCATGATTCATGATTCATGATTCAATTCATGATTCAATTCATGAGTCTTGATTCATGATTCAATTTATGATATATGATTCATGATTCATGATTCAATTCATGATTCAATTCATGATTCATAATTCATGATTCATGATTCATGATTCATGATTCATGATTTAATTCATGATTCATGATTCAATTCATGATTCGATTCATGATTCAATTCATGATTCATGATTCATGATTCAATTCATGATTCATGATTCATGCTTCATTATTCATGATTCAATTCATGATTCATGATTTAAGATTCATGATTCATGACTCAATTCATGATTCAATTCATGATTCATGATTCATGATTCAATTCATGATTCAATTCATGATTCATGATTCAATTTATGATTCATGATTCATGATTCATGATTCATGATTCAATTCATGATTCAATTCATGATTCATGATTCATGATTCAATTCATGATTCATGATTCATGATTCATGATTCAATTTATGATTCATGATTCATGATGCATGATTCAATTCATGATTCAATTCATGATTCATGATTCATGATTCAATTCATGATTCAATTCATGATTCAATTCATGATTCATGATTCATGATTCATGATTCAATTCATGATTCAATTCATGATTCATGATTAAATTTATGATTCATGATTCATGATTCATGATTCAATTCATGATTCATAATTCATGATTCATGAATCATAATTCATGATTCATGATTCATGATTCATGATTCAATTCATGATTCATGATTGATGATTCAATTCATGATTCATGATTCAATTCATGATTCAATTCATGATTCATGATTCAATTTATGATTCATGATTCATGATTCATGATTCATGATTCAATTCATGATTCAATTCATGATTCATGATTCAATTTATGATTCATGATTCATGATTCATGATTCATGATTCATGATTCAATTTATGATTCATGATTCATGATGCATGATTCAATTCATGATTCAATTCATGATTCATGATTCAATTCATGATTCAATTCATGATTCAATTCATGATTCATGATTCATGATTCATGATTCAATTCATGATTCAATTCATGATTCATGATTCATGATTCAATTTATGATTCATGATTCATGATTCATGATTCAATTCATGATTCCATTTATGATTCATGATTCAATTCATGATTCATAATTCATGATTCATGAATCATAATTCATGATTCATGATTCATGATTCATGATTCAATTCATGATTCATGATTCATGATTCAATTCATGATTCATGATTCATGATTCAATTCATGATTCATGATTTATGATTCAATTCATGATTCAATTCATGATTCATGATTCAATTCATGATTCATGATTCAATTCATGATTCATGATTTGATTCATGATTCATGATTCATGATTCAATTCATGATTCATGATTCATGATTCAATTCATGATTCATGATTCATGCTTCAATTCATGATTCATGATTCATGATTCAATTCATGATTCAATTCATGATTCATGATTCATGATTCAATTTATGATTCATGAATCATGATTCATGATTCAATTATTAATTCAATTCATGATTCATGATTCATGATTCATGATTCAATTCATGATTCAATTCATGAGTCTTGATTCATGATTCAATTTATGATATATGATTCATGATTCATGATTCAATTCATGATTCAATTCATGATTCATAATTCATGATTCATGATTCATGATTCATGATTTAATTCATGATTCATGATTCAATTCATGATTCGATTCATGATTCAATTCATGATTCATGATTCATGATTCAATTCATGATTCATGATTCATGCTTCATGATTCATGATTCAATTCATGATTCATGATTTAAGATTCATGATTCATGATTCAATTCATGATTCAATTCATGATTCATGATTCATGATTCAATTCATGATTCAATTTATGATTCATGAATCATGATTCATGATTCATGATTCAATTTATGATTCATGATTCATGATGCATGATTCAATTCATGATTCAATTCATGATTCATGATTCATGATTCAATTCATGATTCATGATTCATGATTCATGATTCAATTTATGATTCATGATTCATGATGCATGATTCAATTCATGATTCATGATTCATGATTCAATTCATGATTCAATTCATGATTCAATTCATGATTCATGATTCATGATTCATGATTCAATTCATGATTCAATTCATGATTCATGATTCATGATTCAATTTATGATTCATGATTCATGATTCATGATTCAATTCATGATTCCATTTATGATTCATGATTCAATTCATGATTCATAATTCATGATTCATGAATCATAATTCATGATTCATGATTCATGATTCATGATTCAATTCATGATTCATGATTCATGATTCAATTCATGATTCATGATTCATGATTCAATTCATGATTCATGATTTATGATTCAATTCATGATTCAATTCATGATTCATGATTCAATTCATGATTCATGATTCAATTCATGATTCATGATTTGATTCATGATTCATGATTCATGATTCAATTCATGATTCATGATTCATGATTCAATTCATGATTCATGATTCATGCTTCAATTCATGATTCATGATTCATGATTCAATTCATGATTCAATTCATGATTCATGATTCATGATTCAATTTATGATTCGAGAATCATGATTCATGATTCAATTATTAATTCAATTCATGAATCATGATTCATGATTCAATTCATGATTCAATTCATGAGTCTTGATTCATGATTCAATTTATGATATATGATTCATGATTCATGATTCAATTCATGATTCGATTCATGATTCAATTCATGATTCATGATTCATGATTCAATTCATGATTCATGATTCATGCTTCATGATTCATGATTCAATTCATGATTCATGATTTAAGATTCATGATTCATGATTCAATTCATGATTCATGATTCAATTCATGATTCGATTCCTGATTCAATTCATGATTCATGATTCGATTTATAATTCATGATTCATGATTCATGATTTGATTCATAATTCCTGATTCATGATTCAATTCATGATTCATGATTCATGATTCATGATTCGATTCATGATTTTTGATTCATGATTCATGATTCAATTCATGATTCATGATTCATGATTCAATTCATGATTCAATACATGATTCATGATTCATGATTCAATTCATTATTTATGATTCGATTCATGATTCATGATTCATGATTCAATTCATGATTCATGATTCATGATTCATGATTCATGATTCAATTAATGATTCATGATTCATTATACATGATTCATGATTCAATTCATGATTCATGATTCATGATTCAATTCATGATTCAATTCATGATTCTTGTTTCATGATTCAATTTATGATTCATGATTCATGATTCAATTTATGATTCATGATTCATGATTCAATTCATGATTCAATTCATGATTCAAGATTTAAGATTCAATTCATGATTCAATTGATGATTCATGATTCATGATTCAATTCATGATTCAATTTATGATTCATGATTCAATTCATGATTCATAATTCATGATTCATGATTCATGATTCAATTCATGATTCATGATTCATGATTCATGAATTAATTCATGATTCATGATTCAATTCGTGATTCGATTCATGATTCATGATTCATGATTTAATACATGATTCATGATTCGATTCAAGATTCATGATTCAATTCATGATTCATGATTCATGATTCATGATTCATGATTCAATTCATGATTCATGATTCAATTCATGATTCGTTTCATGATTCAATGATTAATGATTCAATTTATGATTCATGATTCATGATTCATGATTCAATTCATGATTCCATTTATGATTCATGATTCAATTCATGATTCATAATTCATGATTCATGAATCATAATTCATGATTCATGATTCATGATTCATGATTCAATTCATGATTCATGATTCATGATTCAATTCATGATTCATGATTCATGATTCAATTCATGATTCATGATTTATGATTCAATTCATGATTCAATTCATGATTCATGATTCAATTCATGATTCATGATTTGATTCATGATTCATGATTCATGATTCAATTCATGATTCATGATTCATGATTCAATTCATGATTCATGATTCATGCTTCAATTCATGATTCATGATTCATGATTCAATTCATGATTCAATTCATGATTCATGATTCATGATTCAATTTATGATTCATGAATCATGATTCATGATTCAATTATTAATTCAATTCATAAATCATGATTCATGATTCATGATTCAATTCATGATTCAATTCATGAGTCTTGATTCATGATTCAATTTATGATATATGATTCATGATTCATGATTCAATTCATGATTCAATTCATGATTCATAATTCATGATTCATGATTCATGATTCATGATTCATGATTTAATTCATGATTCATGATTCAATTCATGATTCGATTCATGATTCAATTCATGATTCATGATTCATGATTCAATTCATGATTCATGATTCATGCTTCATGATTCATGATTCAATTCATGATTCATGATTTAAGATTCATGATTCATGACTCAATTCATGATTCAATTCATGATTCATGATTCATGATTCAATTCATGATTCAATTCATGATTCATGATTCAATTTATGATTCATGATTCATGATTCATGATTCATGATTCAATTCATGATTCAATTCATGATTCATGATTCATGATTCAATTCATGATTCATGATTCATGATTCATGATTCAATTTATGATTCATGATTCATGATGCATGATTCAATTCATGATTCAATTCATGATTCATGATTCATGATTCAATTCATGATTCAATTCATGATTCAATTCATGATTCATGATTCATGATTCATGATTCAATTCATGATTCAATTCATGATTCATGATTAAATTTATGATTCATGATTCATGATTCATGATTCAATTCATGATTCATAATTCATGATTCATGAATCATAATTCATGATTCATGATTCAATTCATGATTCATGATTTATTATTCAATCCATGATTCAAGATTCGATTCATGATTCATGATTCAATTCATGATTCATGATTGATGATTCAATTCATGATTCATGATTCATGATTCAATTCATGATTCATGATTTATGATTCAATTCATGATTCAATTCATGATTCATGCATGAATCATGAATCAAGACATGAATCATGAATCATGAATCGAATCTTGAATCATGGATTGAATAATAAATCATGAATCATGAATTGAATCATGAATCATAAATCATGAATCATGAATTGAATCATGAATCATGAATTGAATCATTAATCATGAGTCATGAATCAAATCATGAATCATGAATTGAATCATGAATCATGAATCATGAATCATGAATTGAATCATGAATCATGAATCATGAATCAAGACATTAATCATGAATCATAAATCAAATTAATTGAATCAGGATTCGAATCATGAATTGAATCATGAATCATGAATTGAATCATGAATCATGAATTTTAAATCATGAATCATGAATTGAATCATGAATCATGAATTATGAATCATGAATTAAATCATGAATCATGAATTGAATCATGAATCATGAATCATGTATCATGAATTGAATCATGAATTATGAATTGAATCATGAATCATGAATTGAATCATGAATCATGAATCATGAATCATGAATTGAAACATGAATCTGGAATCATGAATCGAATCATGAATCATGAATCATGAATCATGAATTGAATCATGAATCATGAATTGAATCATGAATCATGAATCATAAATCGAATCAAAAATCATGAATTGAATTAGGATTCAAATCATGAATTGAATCATGAATCATGAATTGAATCATGAATCATGAATCATAAATCGAATCATGAATCATGAATTGAATCATGAATCATGAATTGAATCATGAATCATGAATTGAATCATGAATCATGAATCATGAATCATGAATTGAAACATGAATCTGGAATCATGAATCGAATCATGAATCATGAATCATGAATCATGAATTGAATCATGAATCATGAATTGAATCATGAATCATGAATCATAAATCGAATCAAAAATCATGAATTGAATTAGGATTCAAATCATGAATTGAATCATGAATCATGAATTGAATCATGAATCATGAATCATAAATCGAATCATGAATCATGAATTGAATCAGGAATCGAATCATGAATTGAATCATGAATTGAATCATGAATCATGAATCATGAATTGAATCATGAATCATGAATTATGAATTCAATCATGAATCATGAATCATGAATTGAATCATAAATCATGAATCGAATCATGAATCATGAATTGAATGATGAATCGAATCATGAATCATGAATCATGAATTAAATCATGAATCATGAATCGAAACATGAATCTTGAATCATGAATCATAAATCATGAATCATGAATTGAATCATGAATCATAAATCGAATCATGAATTGAATCATGAATCATGAATCATGAGTCATGAATCGAATAATGAATCATGAATTGAATCATTAATCATGAGTCATGAATCGAATCATGAATCATGAATTGAATCATGAATCATGAATCATGAGTCATGAATCGAATCATGAATCATGAATTGAATCATAAATCATGAATCATGAATTGAATCATGAATCATGAATCATGAATCAAGACATGAATCATGAATAATAAATCGAATCATGAATCATGAATTGAATCAGGATTCGAATCATGAATTGAATCATGAATCATGAATTGAATCATGAATCATGAATCTTAAATCATGAATCATGAATTGAATCATGAATCATGAATTATGAATCATGAATTAAATCATGAATCATGAATTGAATCATGAATCATGAATCATGTATCATGAATTGAATCATGAATCATGAATTATGAATCGAATCATGAATCATGAATTGAATCAAGAATCATGAATTGAATCATGAATCATGAATTGAATCATGAATCATGAATTGAATCATGAATTGAATCATAAATCATGAATCATGAATCATGAATCATGTATCATGAATTGAATCATGAATCATGAATTATGAATCGAATCATGAATCAT